>JAUPFN010000022.1:2807500-3282500 GCA_036924255.1 Apodemia mormo
ATAACCGAAAACTTAAAATACTCTTAAATCCTGTCCATAGAGAACGTAAAACCCATGAAGTATTAGGTATAAATAGAGCTAGCACTCGTATTAATCACTTGAAATACATATTTACGTTATATCTCTGTCTATGAGGTCTCTCCGTCTCTTTTTATACAGTTATGTTAGAAAGAGAGGGTAAGACCTCAAAAGATGACAGCAGTATTTAAAATTTGGTTTCAAGTAGGTATTAGAAGTTCTGCCTCCAGATATAATACAGCTTCATGGTAAAACCCAATGGTGCTGTTATTAAAACTTTTTGATCATCGTACGTCCAATAAAGTAGAAGCACAACTCAAATTTTAAATATTTTAGTTTAGTAAGAGTCAATATGTACCTACTTACATCTATTAAGTAGACCATACACACCTGGGTGTACCTTGACAGGTTTTCCTGCACAGTTTAACTATAAACGTAAACTGGTGTGTGTATGTCACACGACTGTTTTGTTCTCCACTCAGCTAAGTTTCGTCTGTCCAATACACCCTAGCAAGTATGGTCTCTTAACATGGTTTTAAAAGAAAGAGAAAACAAACCACTAGACATATATTGTCTCTTTTACACTAACTCCTATCACCCTCAGTCGGAAACCAAATCGGTTTTTTCGTTTTCACAAAAAACTACTTTTTTGAGTTGTGTCCGAACTTTTTTGGGGTCCGATATGAGTTACATCCACTACGCCGTGGCAACAGTATAAAAATGAAAGTCCTGACTGACATATTAACTCCCCTACTATAACCCTTGGACCACAAAGGCCGACATTTTTCTTAGGAGTTGATATTAAGATGTAGACGAGGAATAATAAAGGATTTTTCGAAATTCATCCCCTAAGATGGTAAAATAGGAGGGAAATGTATAAAATTTCTTATATTGACGACATATTAATTTAGCTAGTGCAACAGGACAATCGTAAACTTACACTCACGATCAAACAAAAAATTTATTAAATAAAATTAAAATCTGTTTCAAACCCGATTATGCGTAGAACTTTAGAAATTATTCAGAAAATAAAATTTAGCAGTAAGCGAATGGATCACCTTCATTCTTCAACGGTGAACTGCAACTCGGAACTGGTCAATCACAAGCAGGGCTTAGCACCGTCAGAGCATTGGTATATGCGTAAAGAATTAGACAACTTACAACTCCAAAACATTTCATTTTATTGGACCGTTTTATCTGCAGAGCGCGGCACAGATTTGTATGAATTTTAAAGAAATAGTCCGAAGTTTCCTTACCAAAAAATATGCAATAGGCCGATCTAATGTTTCAGAGTTTCAGACAAACCACATGAGGTACTCTTAAACTTAATATCTCTAATAAAATTAACTTTTATTATTTTTATCAATGTTTAAATATTAACAGGTCAAACCACGGTCAAACATATGCATTACGAGCAATTGGCCTGAAATATAATATTTAATATCGACAGGCAAACAGTTCGTAATGTAGACGTAAGATTATTTTAGTAAGATATTTCGATTATGATATTTGAACTCTTAATTCATCAGTTGTGACTACTGGTGTCAGAATGTTAGTTTATACAAATAGTTTAACTTTAATCCAAATAATTTAGACTTAGACTCAAATAGATTATTTTCTAATAAAGTCTTTAAGAACGGGTCAAAAATTACTTTCGACTTATTTGTCTCCGCAAATGAGTCAAACAATTCTATCCGATTTTGCACGTCTCGAGTCTCGACGCAAAGTGGTTGGCTACCCCAAACCCAACCACTTCCTGAATTAAGGATCTCTATTTTTTTTCATTTTTATTTCTAGTTTGAATCTCTTAATCCGTTATATATAATCCATAAATATGTATATTTAAAAATGTATTTTAAAAAGTATTTTTGGTGTAACATTTTCAGTACGTACCTACTGTATTTTTGAGGTTATGGATGCATATTTCCAATGAGCAATAAGTTATAGACGTCAGAATTAGACAGCAGTTTTAGCCTGGTTTTAGCACGTATGTTGTCAGGCATTTACGACACGCAATAGGCTTAATTTTAACGAGCATTGCATGGAAAAAAATGTCTATTATATGCATCATGTACGTCGAACGTTATAAAAGTTGTGACAAGCATTCATTACGTTCAATTTATAATGCAGATTGATAAAATAAAATGCATGTTTGTAAATTAGTTAATAATAATCGGACAAGATGAATAAAAAAACTTTTACCTATATTTTATTAAAATCTGTTATCAAATATCTTCTTGTATTAACATACAGAGTAATAAGATGAACTAGGAAATGTCATCTTGAAGGCATATTTTGATACACTAATTAATATATACATTATACAATAGACAATATATATAACAATAGATTTTTTGTCTATAAAGCCCGTGCATACGTACAATTCTATCAAAGATTCATCATATGCCATACGTGCCGAGTGCCGATATTCAGCAAACCTAAATGGCCTAAAACTTTCAGTCAATTACAGTTATATAGTCATCTTCAAAATTATCATTTACCATAAACCATTGAACAAAAACAAAACATCATTATTAGTAGGAATTTGAAAACAGACTAACGTCCAATGAATAAATCTCAAGCTATAAATCTATTGTTAAGCCAATCTTAATGTTAAGCTTATCTTAAGCAAACATTTTCTTTTAGTCTTTCGAAATTAGATTCAAAAGTCGATGAAATACTCAGCAGCTGACTAGATACGACACCAAAATGTCATATATGATATAAATATCAAGTCAAGCAAGAACTTTATTGTAATTCAGATCTGTAGGGTTGCCAACTGCCACGTCTTAATTAAGGAGTTGCCAGCATCAAAAATACGGGTTTTAGACTTTTTCGGGAGATAATTGCAGCATTTTAGCTCAAAACAAGGCAAAGTTGAAGTCAAATCATCTTGGAATAAAATCTTCTTAGGATCCCAGTATGCACGAAAAATTGATTATTGCTTTATACATACCATTGCTTTTATATTTATTAATAATTAAAATTACCGACTTAGAATATACTTTCGCATGGATGTTCTAGAATGGGAAATATTAAATAAATCTTAAAATTATTTCCAAACAATACGTGTCTAAAATTGTATTTAAGTACTCCCAATAATTTTCGTCAAGGAAAATTGTTTAGGAATAGACAAAAATATCTATTTTTTACTAGTAACCCAACTTAAATTTAGCCAACTTAAAGTTGCTGTATATATGTTGCAGGCAATTTTATAAATCGTCTGTATACAAATGCCGCCGTCAGATCGTAAAGATGAATACGTTTTAGAAAATACCTTACGCCAAATGTAAAATGTCGTAATTATTCAATATACATGACATTTACCGCCGCCGTTAACAAATTACCGCGACATGCTGTTCAAATTACTTGTTATGTAAATGGATTGTTTATTAAGAACTAAAACCCTACCTAGCTTTTTATATAAAAAAAAACCTACAAACCTACTTCAGGTTTGTTTGGTTGTCTTTACGTCTCACATCCGGAAAAAGGGGCCCCGCTACGTGGGGCTTCATCGACCGTCGGTGACATCGTAGTTTATAGTTAACATTGATGCAATCTGTATTATCAACAATTTCCTTGGACAATTTGTATTGAACGTTTAAGTTTATAAAATGACGACACCGTTTGTATAACGACGAAACATAGAAATTGCTTGCGTCATATATTATCTTATGTTTTATATCAACTGTCAAAAAAGGCGCGAAAAACAGCGCATATTAACGAATGGCAGCAAGACATGGATAAAATGAAAAAATATACTCCTATCTCTTTAATTTATTTCAATTTTTAGTTTTCAATTTTATCGTTTCAATATTTCTTATTTTTCAGTTTTTCGTATACGCAGTATTTAAAGGAAGAAACGTGATTTTACTCCAATAGTTAGGAGTATAAAATTTGCATTCTTTAAAAAATATGTTATACCCATACTAATATTATAAATGCGAAAGTTACTCTGTCTGTCTGTCTGTCTGTTACGCTTTCACAGCCAGACCACTGAACCGATTTGGATAAAATTTGGTACAAATATAGTTTGAGACCCAAGAAAGGACATAGGATAGTTCTTATCCCGGAAATCCCACGGGAACGGGAACTATGCGGGTTTTTATTTTAGAATTTTTTCCACGCGAACGAAGTCGCGGGCACAGCTAGTAAGTTATATTTCCCACTGCCAAAAATATTTTTAAGATATAAGAGGCAAGTGAGTTTTCCTTTTCTGCCCATTTATAAAAGCGATCAGTAAAAGAAAACGCAGTCAACTTACACAATTCTATCGCTTACTAAAATAAATTACAAAATGTTTCCAACACGATGAACTTTAAAACAACATCAGTCTTCAAATTATGTCATAGAAAAACTGATAGCTTAAACTAGTATTAAAGTGGATTAAAAGGCAATATTAACAATACATTTAATACAATATTGAATTAAAATAAACCAATTTATAATTGGATAAACAATACAATTTAATTGTTCATGTACAATGTCGAACTTTATAATCACAGAGTCTTCCAGACAACCCAAATAGCAACGACTTATGAGTTTTTCTCTTCTTTAATCACTGTACAAACGATATGTCTTGACCGCTCTGTACTTTTTATTTGTCTTATTGGGATTTCCATAATTATTTAAATGAAAAAATCAAGAATTATTAGGTTAAGTATATTACATCCTGAAGATGCTTTAAAAAGTGAAACCGGTCGAGTAATATATTAAAAAATTGTGTAAAAGTGAAATTTATGTACAAGTGGAATAGTAAAGGTGGCTAATAACAATGGAATTTCACCAAGTGCCGACGATGGAAAGTATAGAATAAATCAAGAATTATTAAAATAAAACAATTTTCGTGACGTCACAATCAATTATTATTGTGACATTTTGACGTCACAAGGTAGAAGAGAGAATTATCCATATTAAACAATCTTCGTGGCGACACAATCAAATATTATTATTGACATTTTGAATTCACAAGGTAAAAGAGTGAATTATTTGAATGAAACAATCAAGAATTATTTAAATGAATCAATCTGCGTGACGTCACAATCAAATATTATTGTGGCATTTTGACGTCACAGGGCTGAAGCGACAGTTCAACCTGCGCTTTTTAGCCAACTTGGTAAGGAATTATGTATGCATATAATAATATATTAATGAAAATCAATAAGAAAGTGCTTTCGATCACGACGACTGCACATTTTAAGTCAAAAAACAGGCAAGATTCATGCATGTTACAAAAAAATAAATATATAAGGATTAAGAACCAGATACTCATTTCTGTGCGAAATTATATTCTTGTTATGATGCAATAAACAATGTGATTAGACTGCGGCATTAAGCAAGAAACTTATATGATTCTTGCGCATCATAAGGCACTAAACAGGCATGATTCTTGTACGACAAGGAAAAATAAACGGATACTTAATTCTGTGCATAATTATAATCTTGTATGAAGCAAAAAGCAAGATGGCCCCTGCGCGTCATCAAGCAAGTAACTTATATAGTCCTTGTGCATCTCAAGGCAAGAAAGACATACTTGCAAGACACAAAAAAAGAAACTTGTAAGAATTAAGAAACGGATGCTAATTTATGTTCATAACTATATCCTTGTTACGAAGCAAGAAACAAATTGTACCCTGGTCGTCACGAAATGAACTAAAGTTATCCTTGCTAATCGTCAAAAAAAAGCATGATTCTGGTATAACATAAAGCAATAATAATGATTCTTTTGTGAAGCCAAACAAAAAACAGGTATGAACATAACTCAACAAGAAATAAGTATATTGTAGCGTATAACGAAGATAGAAACAGATATTATCTATGCGTATTTTAATGCAAGAAACGAGTTGATCCCTGCATAGCACAAACAAGAAATTGAAATTCTTTTCTTCTTTTTTTGATATAAATTTGACAAGTTTTTGACATTTTCATTAAACAAATCCGATTCTTAGGCGTAACGAAACGTGAGAACGGCTTAAACTTTGGAGTTTGGAGAATAATCTTAGCGTAGAAGAAAGCAAGAAACAACACGATTCTTGCCTATCACATATCCAAAACACGAATTTAGTTTTATATACAATTAGATATTATTTATTCACATTGCTTTAACATAACTGATATGAACGAAGAATGAAGATTTAAGTAGACTGAGAAAATGAGGGGAGTGGAGGGGCGGGAGGTTGTGTTGTATTATTAAGGGATGTTAAAAAATTGAAGGCTATTTTATAAACTGTTTTATATTTAACTTGTATTGTATGATTTGATGCAGTCTTAACATATGTTATTAATGATAAAATATATTTCAGTCCTCAAACACGATTCATATAAATTTGCCGTTCAGAAGTTAGTACATCTGCGCAGATTTAAGTCATAGCTTTCAAGTTATACCAGAAAGTTCTGAATAATATTTTGATTCCATATAGAAACAATAGTAATAAATATTGCTGGACAAATCACACAAATCGATAAAAGTAAGCAAATTATTTGCTTGTGTTGGTTGTTACTTAACAATACTAATATATAGAAATTCATATGTAAATACTGATTGATAATAATATTTTGACTGCTTCTTTGGTCGAGTGTTTAGTAAATCTAACTACGAATCGATGGGACTTGGGTTCAATTCCTGACAGGTACAAACATTTGTATGATGAACATAGATGTTTGTATTTCTGTATTTGGGTGTAAAGTATATATGTATTTCTACGTATTAGTGTCGTCAACTAACACCCGTAACACAAGCAAATAATTGCCTAGCAGTTAGATCGATTAAATACAAAAACATATATTTAATAAACACTCAAACCCATAAACACAAACATTTATGCTCACACACAAATGCTTGTCTCAGTCGAAAATCGAGTCCGAATTCCATCGATTGCGTAGTCAGGGTTGCTAATCAATTATCCAATGTTAATAATACAGTAAAAAGTCAAATTTTCTTGTTTGCTACCTTATGCTATAAAAAATATGGAAGATAATTATGTATTATAATTTTTCTTCTATAAGATAGCAAACAAGCAGATGGCAGATGGAAAAAGAACCAACGTCTATAGGCACCAGATATTATTGGTACATTGCTATCCGTGTAGCGGAGTGTTAACAGCACATGGATCGAATCGTTAATTGTTCTCTGAAACAAAATGTTATTTTTTGTGTGTGTATCGCATAGCGGTCTCTGTACCTTCCCTGCATTGTACAAATACTACCCTCCACGCATACTAAGGCACCGGTTACATTTTGATTAGAGCGCATGCGAGTGTTTAATGCAGGTGTTTAGTATTAAGCAAAAAACATGTGTAGACAGCCGTTGATCAGTGCGATCGATTAGTAATCAGCGTCTATTAGGCATGGAAATTATTGTTAAATTTCATTAACTGTTATGTTGTTAAAGTTAATTAATATTTAACAGTTATTTATTTATGTTATATTATATCAGTAGCCTATATATAATAATATTAGAAACAGCAAAAACACGAATTTACCAAAAAAAAGGTCCTCTAGAATAGTTTTAATAACTTTTAACAGTTATAATTATCACGGTCTCTCGAAATATTTTTTAAAAACAGTATTATCGTCAACCAAGTTAGTGAGCAAAAAACACTCTGTCAAATATATTTAATAACATTATTATCATATATCAAGTTATTGGTAATTTTAGTGATGCATAAAAATTACTTTTAACAGTATTTGCTAATATAAATAACAGTTGTTAATTGTTAAGAAAATTTAGTACGAAATTTAATATGTTACCTGTTAAATGATCCATGCCTAGCGTCTATTCACTTTTACTACGCTGATTACTAATCTTTCGCACCAATCAACAGCTGTCTTCACGTATTTTTTGCTTAACACTAAGCACCTGCATTAAACACTCGCACTCGCACTAATCAAAGTGAAAACGGGGCTTAAGACTCTGTTAAACTATACAATTAGTGGATATTGTGAGACCAGGTATAACACTTCCCAGCGGCAAAGTTATTTGAATCATAATATATCACTCATAGGTCAATAGGCACGGTCGTCTTCGGAGACAGACACGGAACTGTTCTGCTATGGGACCCTGAATGGTACCACCAAGTCTTCGTGATGTTCTACTCGTAGTTCCGAAATGGCGGATGCTGCCTTTTTAACTGCATTTGTTATCTGTAAACAAATAAATAGATACTTCAGTGTCTTTCTCCATCAGGAGAGCCATCTGCTTGTTCCCGTTTTGGGCCCGGGCTCCTTTGAAGAATAGGACAGCTGCCATTCTGCACGGCAGATCGTAAAAAGCGACCGATTGGCTATGCGAGTCACTACCTTCGAGGCTACTAAGTGATAGAGTCCTGCATTGTCTCGCCTGGGTCTGGTACTACCGCCTTACCTATTCCTACCTTTGTCATTGTCGTATTCCTAGGGAGTCATTGGCCAGAAGCGTACTCGTCGCGATTCCACTGGACTACAATTCTGGCCCGAAATCGTACCACAGTGAGGGTTAGGGCTTTCCTTGGAGGCGACGCGTATCGACCCGCCCCCGGCGGTACCAAAAGCGGAAAATGCGACGATGGGGGCCACCAGCCATCTCGCCAAACCCGAACGGGCGATTTGAGGAGAACAGAATGCCAAATAGGCACGTGGAATCTAAGAGGTGGGTTGCAAGATAAGACGAATGAGTTGATAAATGTAATGAATAAGAGACGCCTGGATGCTTTATGTGTAACGGAAACTAAGCGAATGGGTAACAAAGCCGCTGATCTTCCCGGTGACGTGATGGCTTTGTGGTCGGGCGTACCTCAAAGCGATCACGTCAGTGCTGGAGTTGGTATTCTCCTATCCTATCACTTAGTTTTTGGTGTGAAAGATTATGGTTTAGTTAGTTCTAGGCTTCTTTGGGTTCGTATTAAGCTGAGAGTCACGCGGGTTTTTATGGTAGCAGAATATGCACCGGTAAGTTCGTCGATAATCGGCGATCTGGAAAAGTTTTAGAATTCTGTTCGAGATGTTCTGGATATGGTTGATGCTAACGAAACAATTATTATGTCTGGCTATCTGAATGGCTGGGTCAGGACGAGGCGGCCAAATTACGAACCCGTATTGGGTCCATTTGGTGATAGAAGAGTTAATGATACAGGTCAGCCCTCTTGTCAATTCTCTCTGAGCCCCACACTACACCCCGTTTGGCATGAAAATACGTATGTGTATAAATATATATACACTTCTTGTTCATCTGCTTACCAATTCCTTATCAGCTAACGCTAGCGGCGCTGCAGCCAGCATAGTCCGTCTAGTGGCGGGCGGCAGGTCCGCCAGCAGCCGAGTTTTCGGCGCTGCAGGGAGCGCTGCAGTCGCTGCCCGGGCGGAATACGTTCTCACTCTTTCACTGTAGGCACTAGCTTCTAGAGAATATGGACCTAAGGCCCCAACGTCAATTACGTTCCTGTAATTCAAAATAAAGAACTTTTAATATAAGAAAATAGGTACATACATTTCCCAATAATAATCAAAAAACGGTCAAGTGCGAGTCGGATTCACACCTCGTGATTATAAATATGTATAATAAAGCCAGTTTTACAGCCAAGTAGCCGAAATCAACTGAACATCGGAAAACTTGTAGATTCACTGAATTCCGCTTTTTTCGATTATTATTTCATAATAAATCTCTATTCCTTCAGATAAGATGGGGCGGAAGCGGTCCTCTCCAGGCCACATAATGTACCACCTATTCGAGAGTGAAAAAATGATCAACCCGACCATGAAAAAATTTAACAACTTGATAGTTAAAGCTTGTTGTATAAAAAATAGCGCCCTGAAAGGATTGAATGTGATTTTTAAAGCATGGGTAACGATCGGTGATACCACTTAGCCACCATCGCTTCTTCAACGTATGTTACTACAGTAGACATCTTCTGAGTAGGGATGACGCCATAATGGCCGCACCGAGTGACAACCATGCTAGCTACGCCAATGAAGCTTGTCCATTGTATTTTTTCATTGTTTTTGTTCCAGATATTATTTTGTACACTTAAAAATTGCATGAATTCTACAGGGTTGAGAAAGTTCGCAAATCATGGATTTGCCAGCAAGCAAGATAGGTGGTGAGCTCAGCACTTTGTCTAACTCAATGGCTCGCTTATTCCTGGCAAAACGCAGAATACACAGCTCCTCGGATAACCTGGTCACGAGAGTTCGAAACTACCTCGGTTCTCCATGTTGGTACGGCCCCCTTTAAATATTAGACCATCTGCCATTCTGCCGCTCTCATCGATCGGTTGTTGGGCTTCCTGGAGGAGTTGGGATGTCAAGAATAGAACCATTAAATAACAATAAAGATAGTGTCAGTGAGATTAGAATACAAAACTTAGACTATGAGGAAAATTCAAAGAATAAATCTAAGATTAATATTGGACTGTCTCAAAATCTAAAAAATGTATGTACGACAACAAAACATTCTTCAATAAATTGTAATATAGATCCCATATATAACCAGAAAAATAAAATCATAGTATTAGGGGACCAAAAACTACGTGGCCTATCTACCAAATTATTGGACTTTGGATCAAATAAATACACAATTGTGTCAACAATCAAGCCTAATGCGACCTCAATGGAAATATTACATAGTTATAGTGACTTTTCTTACTTAGGTAACAAAGACTATGTTATTCTTGGAATCGGTACTCATGATCGTGATCCTTATTCTGTTTTTACCAATTTAAGTAATACCTTGGACAAACTTAGGCATTGTAAACAAGTGTTCTTGTTAAAAATTCAGTCCAACCGGTATTTAAATATAGGACTTCTTAATTATAAAATGAACTTAATTGTAAATCAATATAATAATTGTACTCTTATTGACTTGGATACCTATTTAACTAGATATAATCGTTACACAGACAAAAATTATATTAACTGCTTGTATCCAATGATAATATATTAATTCCTGATAATTATATTATCAGGAATATAAAAATAAATTTTTGTCATTTTCAAAATTAAAATTTAGTCAACTAAATAACAATGTAACTGAGAATAAACTATTGAGCTCTAAAAAAATTACATACAGTGAATATAAAGAAAATTTGGAAAAGTTGGTATCTAATAGAATTAATATAAAAAATAGTGACAAATCTATACAAAAGCCGAAGAAAAGTACTATACCATATTTTTTTAGTATTAAACCAAGAATTAAACCGGAAAATAATTAAAATAATCTTTTGTGTAATAAAACAGTCAGGAAGGGTACAATACCATACTATTTTACTTTGAAAACCAAAAGTCTAGAAAAAATGAACAACAAAAACCAGCTTTTTTGTCAATAATTACCAATTTAAGCTACTTCACCAAAACATAGCAGGTGCATTAAAAAAGCGAGATTATTTGCAATTAGCTATTAGTGAGCTTAGCGGAACACTAGGTAAAATTGATGTTATATGTCTTTCTGAAACTTTTCTTAAGCAAGGTTCTGAAACAAACTTTAAACTTGACGGTTACACTATGGCATCTCATTTTTCTCGTGACAATCAGCGTAGGGGTGGAACTTGTATTTTAGTGAGAAATGAACTTGATTTTAAAATGCTAGATTTACAAATACGCTTACCATTTTCCTTTGAAAGTTGCGCTGTTGAAATTATTAATTATAAACTAATAGTAATTTGTATTTATCGTAATCCCAGCTCAAACGTTGATATATTCCTAAATAAATTTGAATTATTATTAGAAAATATTATGATAAATTCAAAAAAGAAAATTATTTTATGTGGAGTTTGGAATATAGACCTGATGCAGGATAACTGTACACATAAAAATTTAACTAAATAACTAAATAATTTAACTAAATAAATCAACATATTTTAAAACCTACTAGGAAGCATGCATGTCTGGATGTAATAGCAAGTAACATAAATAATGTTCAGTCTAACACTCATACACTTGCTTTGTCTGATCATGAAACTGCTCAGAGTATACAAGCCAATATAGAGTCAGTCTTAGAATTTAAACAAAAAAGAGCTTTTTGGTTTGAAACAAAGCGGATATATGAGCAGGAAAATATTAAAAAGTTTCATGAATGTTTATCAAGTTTAAGTTTTAATGAAGTTTTTACAAAGTCAAACTGTGAAGAAGCATTTAATGAATTTCATGATAATTTACTGTTGTTTTTTGAGTTATGTTTTTCTAAGATCCGTGTAAAAGTTTCAAATAAACCAATAAAAAATAAATGGTTAACTAAAGGTCTTCTAAAATGTTGCAAAGTAAAACGCCAGTTGTACCTTAATTATCGTCATGCTCAATCTAATAAAAAAGAAAATAAATGTAAATATTTACATTATAGGAAAATGTTGTCTAAATGTATGTTAGAATCACAAAAACAGTCTGCTTTGAAATATATTGAAAATTCCTCTAATAAATGTAAAGCTTCATGGAATCTGATTAAAAGTACATTTCAGAACAAAATAAATATTAGAGAAATAGGAAAAATCAAAGTAAACAATTTAAAGTACACAAATACTCAAACAATCTGTAATCTATTTAATATTTTTTTTTATAAACCAGACAAAAACAAGTAGTGTAAAAGTCAAATCTACAAATACTTCAAAATCATATTTTTTACCAAATTGTAGTAAAACCATGTATTTGACTCCAGTAGATGAGCATGATGTGAAAAAAGTTATTCATTCATTGAGAAATACTTATGCTACTGGCTATGATAATATTAGAATTATTGAAAAATGTTGCTAGTGTAATATCAAAACCTCTTAGCCATATAATTAATTTGTCATTTTTGGAAGGTAAATGTCCAGAACGATTAAAACAGTGTATTGTCAAACCATTGTTTAAAAAAGGAGATATGTGCGATATGAACAATTATAGACCTATTACTTTAATTCCAGTCATTTCAAAAATCTTTGAAAAAATTATGTATGAAAAGCTCTATAATTATTTACTTGATTTTGACCTACTAAAAAATAATCAATATGGATTTAGGAAAGGTAGGTCTACTACATTAGCATGTTTTGATTTAGTAAAGAGCATAACTGAATGTCTGAATAAGAAAATGTATCCACTTTGTGTATTTTTGGATATGAGTAAGCCATTTTATTTTGTTTCACACAATATTTTGAAAACTTGAAAAATATGGTATTAGAGGGAAGTCTTTAGATTGGATAAAGAGTTATTTAGAGAATAGGAAACAATGTGTTGAAATATCTAAAATATGCGGAAACCGTAAAAAAATATGTACTTCAAACTACCTTGTTAATAACTGTGGTGTACCACAGGGCAGTGTTTTAGGACCCTTGCTATTTTTAATTTATATCAATGATCTTCCTGATAGTATAAAACATGATTGCTTTTTATTTGCTGATGACACTACCCTACTTATTAAATGTAAAAATAAAAATAAAAAGACTTGGTAAATGAAACAACCGAAACCTTACTCCAAGTTTCAGACTGGTTAAATAATAATAATAATTTAAAAGTTAATGTAACTATAACAAAATTAATTGAATTTCAGAACTACCACAGTAATATTACTAAAAACACAAATATATTTTTAAATAAAGTAAATATGTAGATTATACAAACTTTTTAGGAATAATTATTGACAAAAATTGTAATTGGAAAGCACACATTGAATCTCTATGTAATAAGATTGATAGATTTGTCTATGTCTTGAGAAGACTAAGGGAAGTAGGAAACGCAAAAGCCTCCCTATTAGCATATCATGGATATGTCTCTTCTAATTTACAATATGGAATTCCTATTTGGGGAAATTCTGTTGAATTGGTACGAATTTTTAGAGTCCAAAAGAAATGTATTCGAGCAATATGTGGTGTTAATCAGTTACATTCCTGTAAACCACTTTTCAAGTCTCTTAAGGTGAAGTACCTTAAGAGACTTGAAAAGTGGTTTACAGGAAGGTACTTCCCTTACCATGTTTGTATATTTTAGAGGTATGCGTATTTGTAAAAAAGCACCAAAAGTTATTTAAAACAAATACTGAAGTCACCGGTAACTCATATTTTAGGAATAGTAAGAAATTATATGTGCCTAACCAATAATTAAATATTTTTACAAAAAATGTGTATTGTATGTCTATTATTATATACAATCATATTCCTGATAGTCTTAAATCATTGCCTATAAATAAATTTCGCAAAAAGTTGTTTGATTTGCTGTTAGATAAAACTTATTATGATATTAAAGAATTTTTAGCCGATAAAATTAAATGTTAATGGATAGAAATATAAGTTTGTTGAATTGTCCTTAAAAAAATTTCAATGTAGTAAAAATTTTGTAAATGGTGAACATTATGTAAATTATAAAAAAAAATAATTACTCAAAATATGAAACTAGTAATTATAAAAGTAACTTTGTAATATGGAATCATCCTTGTATATTTATAACAAGAACATAAAATACAGAAAAAAAGACCAGCCCGCTGAGTTTCTTCCGCCGGAGTGTGTGGCCGCGTTCCGATCCGGTAGTAATTCTGAAAAATCGATACAATTTATAGTTTTAAATGTAATATTATATAATGATATTTTTTAAATATTTGCACACCATATATTGGTAGAATATGTTGGTAACTTAATTTATTTTTAACAACTTGTAACACCCATATTCTTGTAAATAAATATTTTCTTTCTTTCTTTCTTTCTTTCTTTCTATCCCTTACTCAAAAAAAACCCGGCCAAGTGCGAGTCGTACTCGGGCAACAAGGGCTCCGTACAAACCTGTATACATGATAGCAACAATATATCAACCTCAAAATAACTAAAATATTTTTATTATTTATGATGTTACTAAAAATTTACAGTTTCCGCAATTTTTTCTTTACCCGTGCTATAAAACGTTTCTTCGTACCAAATTTCAAGATTCTGCATTACCGGGAAGTACCCTGTAGGTTTTTCTCTACATGGATTGAATCTGAAATGTCTGACATCATGGATATTAGTGATGTCACAAAGAGATTTTGCTAAATACCGATATTCCGTTGAATATTTACTAGGTGGTAGAGTACTGCATTATCTCGCCCGGGTCAGGTACCACCGCCTTACCAATTCCTGCCGCAATAGCGTGAGTGCTAGTCACTGGCGTGTTCCGGTTTAGAGGATAAGGTAGCCGCTAAACTTATGTATGTGGCTAAATTAGACCTCGCCACGAGATAGCAACGCACCATTAACATCTTTGGTGTCTATAGGCGATGGTTGACTCTTTCCATCAGGAGACCCATGTGTTTGTTTGCTATCTTATGATATAAAAAAAAGAATATTCGGCGACATACCTATTTATTTTATTAGCGAATAGATCGTGTCACGACACATATTGTTTGTTTGTAAGATTGAGTAACTAAAAGTTTAGCTATATTTTATTGTTAAAAATATTTTCCATCTGATCGTCCAAAGAATAATTTGTTTCAAGAAATACTGAAAAAATAATGTTTTCATTCATAACAATTTACCTATGATCAATTTTAATTATTAATTGTGATGTTTCTTGGTAATTTTTTTTGAGTAATATATCCAACTTTTTCTTAAGATTAGGTATTCGGTATTCGGCCGAATAGTTCGAAAAATTCGGCCAGATGCCGAATACCGTGGCAATCGAATATTCGTGACATCTCTAATTGACATCTGAGACGATTCGGCTAAGCCCTAAAAACGAAGCAGTCACACAGGCAAAAGATTAATTAATATATGTTCTTACGTTGCCGTTTCATGTAATATCCTATTAAGAGCAGTCTGTTCGTCTGATTTCCGGGGCGGAGTGGACGCACATGTAGTGGGGGAGGGGGTCTCTTGCTGTTGTTCCGCCACGTCTAACAGATATGTCCTTTCGTTAACTATGTTCTCCTGCAAGTGCAAACATGTTTGTATTAGATAAGAAATAGTGTATTTTGCCCTGTGTTAATCCGGAGAAGAATAGATCAATTGCTAGGCATCTGAAAGTGAAATCTAGACTCTTACACAGAAAGAAAGACGCTACCTGGAAGCTTTTGAAATGTGGTGTTGGAGGCGTATGGAAAAGATAAGCTGGACAGAAATTGTGACCAACGAAGAAGTGCTAAAGAGAGTAGACGAGACGCGGAGTCTGATGAACGTTGGAAGACCGTAGAGGAAATATGACAGGTCAACTTATACGATACGACAGTTTTATTAACAATATCATAAAAGGAAAGCGAGATAGAGGAAGGCCAAGGATAAGCTACATATCACAAGTAAAGGAAAAAATAAATGTCGTGCCGTATAGGGATATCAAGGAGGCGGCATTGAACAGGGAAAAGGGAAAGAAGTTACACGGCGAAATAGATGCTGCACCGACAACAGCTTACTCTTAAATTTGTTGATTGATTAATCAGGCATCTCGTAAAAGACGAGAAAAAGCTGATATATGTCACTAAAATCGTGACTACTACTAGGAGGTGGTAGAGTTCTGCAATATCCTGACGGAGTTTTGGTACCACAGTCTTACCTGTACCTGCCGCAATAGCGTTGGTGCTTGTCGCTGTCGTATTACGGTTTTGAGGGCAAAGTAGACTGAAAACGTATGCACTTACCATTCCATCCTTGCCTCATTGCTATCTCAATGGCTCGCAAAAGTATTGGTTAAACCGCCTTAGCTAACGTTAATGCTTATCATTGTCGTATTCCGGTTTATAGGGTAAGGTAACCAGAAAAATGTAAGTGGTAAAAAGTGGAAAAAATGTAAGTGGCAATACAAGCTCGCCACACGGATAGCAACGCATCATTAGTTTCTTTGATGTCTACGGCGATAGTTACTTCTGTCTATTAGAAGAACCACTACTTACACTCGCGTAGAGTGAGGTAGTGTTCGTTTCTCCTGAAGATGCTTCGGTTTCGAAGTGAAACGTGCGTTGAGTACGTACATGAATTGTATGCTTTTGTGATTGGTGCCGGCGTGGTTGTTGTTGTAAAAGCGTGGTGGATGTGGGCGGATAAGTGTGCCGCTGGGGGTCTTCGTTTGATCAGAACCATCGGCGAGTCTTATCCATTTATTAAACCGACGTCTCTCTTTTCGGTACCATCACGGAGGATACATATTCTACTAATAGCAAATTCAATTAATTTCACCTTTTTAATAATGGATTTCCGCAAAGTAACGCCTGAATCAATAAAATATAAAATAAGAAGAACCATCAGCTTGTTTGCTATCCTAAATCCTATACCGCGGCCTGTATGGTCTAAGAGCCCTCGACAAAAAACTTATGGCCGATAGATCAGGACCTTTAAGGTCCTGATCGACGAGCGACCCTACATCGCGGTCTTATAGCTCGTCGGTAAAGCTCGCCCGTGTATCATCACAATACCGCGGTTTTATGTAGTACAATTGGCCATAAGTTTTGTAAAGAAGAAATTATGGTATTTGATTTGCATAATATATAATTTCAGACTTTGGATAAGTTTGCCCTATTCCTTAATCTACCTTTCATTTCTGTTGCATCACGGAAATTTGCAAATTAATTTCTTCTTTAAATTATGGATTTCCGCAAAGTAACGCCTGAATCTATTAAATATCATAAGTTTTGTGTAGAGGACTCTTAGACCACCTTAGATTAGGACCAGACTTAGATTAGGACCGCGGTATAGCCTCGCCCGTCGATCAGCACCTTAAGATGTAAGAATTTTTTTATATGTTTGGATTCTTATTTCTCAAAGATGAATAAAGGGTATTCGATGACCAGATTTATCAGTGTTGTGTTCTGCTTTCACAAGATACTAATGTTGAAGGTTTGAAGGATATAAAGACCAGTGCCAGATTTACTTACATAGATTACAGTTTAGTAACAAATCTTTGTTTATAAAATATATATATACTATGTTAGTCTATTAGATACATTTATAAACTACTCATAACAAATAGATATTTGTTTTTATGAGCCATAGATTATTACTTTCATTTATCTGTTATTGCCGGAAATAGAGTATTATTATCTTATAACCTATCCTATCTTACTTCCTAAGCTACTAATTTTTGTTATTTTTTCATGCAAAAATGGCCAAACCGATTTGAATGAAATTTGGCACACAAATAGATGATTATCTGGAATAGCATATAGGGCACTTTTTATCCAGGAAAAATAAGTTGTTCCCGTAGGTTTCACAAAATCTGTTATAATGCAGCGGGTTGCAGGGCACAGCTAGTGGTATAAATGTGGTAGTTCGTTTGTTACTCAATCACACTAAAACAATTAGACCGATTTCGATAAAATTTGGCAAACAAGTAGACAATGACCTGGCATAGGACAAAGGATACTTTTTATCCAAGAAAAATGTCGTTTCCATGGGATTTTTTGGATGGAAAAACTTTAATAATATGGGACATAGGGTTCAGCTAGTCTACTTATTATTCTTACACACTAAAGCCTAAGGGCAGTCAAAGTTTTTTATATATTTTAAAATAGAAAACAAACAGATGGCTCTCCTGATGGAAAGAGGTAACCATTGCCTATAGAAACCCAAAACTTAATGGCGTATTGCTAAGTTTGAGGCAGGTTTTAATGCCATATGCATAAAATTACTATTATTCTTCTCAGTGTGTGGCCGCGTCCCGATCCGGTAGTAATTTTAAAAAATCGACTCACAACATTTTTAGTTTAATGATAAATAATTATAATTTTAAAATATTTGCACACCATATCATGGTAGAATATGTCGATAACTTAATACGATATTGACAAGCACTAACGTTATTGCAGCGGGAACAGGTAAGGCATTGGTAACAGATCTGGGTGAGACAATGCAGAACTCTACCACCTAGTAGTCACGATGGTAGTGACTTGCATAGACAATCGTTCGCCTCTTACGAACGGGCAGAATGGCAGATGGTCCATTTTTCAATGTAGGGCCCAGACCAACACAGGATATTTGTAATAGGAGTAGTTATTGAGATTTCCCAGAATCAGGAATATTTCAAAAAATTGCCTACAAGGAAGTCAGACAAATTATATATTGACCTTGCCCCCCCCCCTCCTCCCTTTTGACCTAATAGTTAGCGAACCTCACTAAGAATCAATGTGGCTCAGGTTCGATTCTCGACAAGGACAAATATTTGTGTGTAATAAAGCATAGATGTTGGGAATTTTGGGTCCGGTCTGGGTGTTATTATATATGTAATAGTATTTATATTCGCATTTCTATGCACTATTATCATTGAATTTACTTCCATAACACAAGCAAATATATTGCTTACTTTGGAGTTATATCGAATTGTGTAATTTGTCTAGTGACAATAATAATATTTATTAACTCATCTGCTCATGTAATTGTATGTGAAATAGTTGGTGTTTTTTTTATATTGTAACAGCAAACAAGCAAATAGCTCTCTGGATGGTAAGTGTTAGACTATATTATGAATCCTGATCCTCCAAACCAGAACACTATAAAATAATGAAGAGAATAGTGTGAATTGTTTCATTTATAATGAATATCCCTAAATGGAAATCAACCATAGAATGCTTTATGCATCTCTACCTAAACCAATACTGTAAAACTATTTCAAAAGCAACTGGAATATAAAATATTAAACTGCAATTTATGTGTCATGTAATTGATAATTGAAAAAATACCAGACATTACCATTCAATCTTATCAACACAAATTCAATCACACATTAGTAACATTTATTCAGTAGTAAATTAAGCAGCTTTTGGCAAAATTTATTTAAAGATTAAAACTATCAGAATTATGAATATATAAATTAAATGATATGCAATGTATATTTTTTAATTAATTATTGTTTATAGGTAGACAAAAAACTCACTATTTTATTAACATACATTCCCTAACCTTTCAACATTTTTTAAAACAAATATTAATTAATAGATTTGTTGCGATGCATGAACTTTATGCAGACAGACAGATCAAAACATTTTTTTTAAATATATTCTATGTACAAAATTTAACCTCTTACAGTTTAATTACATGTATAGATTATTTACAGCTATTTAGAAGACTAAAGTACACTACTTTTTCTTGGATATATTAATTGTAATTTTAAAAATTCCCATTCAACCATCTGGATATCAACAGGAAGAGAATTTACATTGTAAAAATAGGAAACATATCTACAATATGCTAATATAAAGAACTTTATGTGAAATTTCTACCATTCTTGTAAAAATCTATAAATTTTTATCACTGATGATATGTTATAATGAGTATCAATATCACTTTTCATCAGCAGTGTTTGTCAATTAATATTCCTTTTTTTTTTCGAAGTGAAGTTAAGCAGTTGGTCCAATGACCGTTACTGCGAAACCGGGTGTTTCGGGCGAGCAAAATGCTCAGCCAGAGTTTAAGTTAAGTGGGCTAAGAACCCGCCCTAAGGGTATCTCCTGTAAGACCGAACCTTGGCTTAGGGCAGTATCTTGACGATTTAATATTCCTAGAAATTAGAAAGGTATTATAATTTGGAAGTCAGACGGTTCCCAAAGATCCACCCAATTCATTTTAGAGAAAAATTACATAGAATTAATTATATGGGAATATGAGATTGAGGGGAGAGAGGTAGAGTTTTTAGTAGCGATAGTGGTGTGTAAGACATACGTACATACATACATACGACAAAGAGAACAAGAGGTAATGAAATGAAATGAGTTTATTTGCCTAGAAAATGGTTATAGGACAGGTGTACTTATATGATTATTATTACAGATCTCATGTTCCACCACTTGGATGGCATATCTAGTTTATCTTGTAGTTTCAGATATTTCCCCGTGTTAATCCCGGGCTCCTTTGAAGAATAGGCCAACTGCAGTTCTGCCAGGCAGGTCGTAAAAAGCGATCGAGTGGCTATGTGTGTCACTACCATCGTGACTACTAGGTGGTAGAGTTTTGCATCGGCTCGACCTGGTCTGGTACCACTGCCTTACCTATTGCTGCCGCAATAGCGTCAGTGCTAGTCACTGTCGTGTTTCGGTTTGGAGGGTATGGTAGTCGGTAAACTTATGCATGTGTCATTAGACCTCGCCACAAGATAGCAACGCACCATTAACATCTTTGCTGTCTATAGGCGATGGTTGACTCTTATCATCAGGAGACCCATCTGCTTGTTTGCTATCTTATGATATAAAAAAAAAATATAGTTATTTAAAGTTGCAATATTTCAGAGCATAGAAATTATATATTAATTTGACTTGCAATGTATTATGCCAATAACAATTTAAAAAAAAAGTTTTTACACCATTGAGGCTTCAAAGGATTAAAAGAATTTTCTACAAAAATGTGTTACTCATATTTATATGTAAAAATATATCTATACTAATATAATAAAGCTGAAAAGTTTTTATTTGTTTATTTGAATGAGTTAATATCTGGAACTAGAAGTCAGATTTGAAAAATTCTAAAATTGTTAAACTACCTAATTATCGAGGAAGGCTATAGGCTATATACCATAATGCTACAACCAGTAGGAGCGGAGTAAACAAGGTCCACGTGAACAAAGTAAGGGTAACAGCTAGTATTTCATATATGTAAATATAGTGATAATTTTTTTATACAATTTTTTATATATATATTATTATAATATATTTTATATTTATACTCCGGATGGCATTTCTAATCTTGTAGTTGCTTAAATGCCTGTGTTGGTCCAGGCTTCTTTGAATAATAGACCAACTGCTGTTCAGCCAGGCAGGTTTTAAAAGGCAACCAATTGGTTATACATGTCATTACCATCTTGACTAATAGGTGGTAGAGTTCCATGTCTCGCCTGGGTATTTGGTACCAACACCATACCTATTTCTGCCACAATAACATAAATGCTTTCCAATGTCATATTCTAATTTGGAGGGTGAGATAACAGGTAGACTTAAATTTGTGGCATTACCATCCCAACATACAGACAGCAATGCATTACTTACATATTTGGTGTCCATTCCATCAGGAGAGTGATCTGCTTGTCAGCTACCGAATGATAACAAAAAATTGTCTAAGATCCATTATTCATTAAAATCCAATCTGCCCATGCCCAATTTTATATGACATCTAAATATATCAAAGTTTGCATTTATGATATTAGTAAGGCATAATTTCACTAATCACTAAACAATATGTATTTAATGCCTTAGTTTATATTTTAAAACAAATTTGTAATTGTATCCCTGCAAACTCGATACATAAATTTATCCCACCACCTATAAGCTAACAGTTAACTATTGTCAAACTGATATAGCATATATAGGCCACCACTAATTTAGATACTACAGGCTTGGATCTAGTTCTCCTTAACAAAAGTCATTTGTCTGCAAACTTTCTTTTGTATCAATACTAAATAAAGATATTTCAAAGAAAAAGATTTTTTAAGACTTAAAAAATATACTATTTTAATCCCAGTTGCGAATATTATGACATTTTTAATAATTTTAAATATATTTATTTATGTGGTACAAAAAACCTCAGCGTATAAAAATGTGGGTTAGGAAGTTAATGAAAAGAGCATTGTAAATAAATCAGGGTTGATATTCGAGATAAAGAGCCAGTCAAATGGTTATTAGTGATAACAAAATATAAATTTCAACTCCCAATCATTGCTGGGTGGAATGTAAATACGACGTTCATGACGCTACTTCGGTATTCGTTTTGTTCGTGTATCGTACATTGTGCAGGTTTATACACTTTCTGAATGCGCATATGTCACTGATATGATATGATTATTAATAAAATGCTATTCATACGTGAACAATAAATTACCTGAGGATCGGATTCTTTATGGCATATACTATAACAGCAACCCATCACTGCACTCTTTAGTGAGCCGAAGCATGAATGCAACAGATTTTCCTCCCCGTCTGACTGCATAAATGTTTTGTTAACCTAGATATTAATAGAAAAAACAGTAATTCGCAAATAAACGCAACTTGGTTCGAACTTCACTTGATCCAATATTTAATTTTTTTTTGACAATTGATGTTATGAATGATTAATGAACCAGCTGACACCTGACACTTGACAGATCTGTAGGCTTGTCGAATAAATATCGATATTTTTGGGCGATATATTTTATAACGATATATCGATATCAAATATCCAATATCGAAATTTGTCTCTAAAACGATATTTTCTTTTGTTTTTATTTGATCAACTCAATTTGCTGTTTATCTGTTATTTCATTTTGGTACTTAAGTTGGTTTTTATGTTGGCAACTCTGTCTTTAGGCCAATGACATGATGCTGTAATATATTTGGAGGCAGCACTTCTAAGCCTACTTGAAACACAATTTTACATACTACTGTCATCTCCTGAGGTCTTACCTTTACTTTCTAACACAGCTGAATAAAAGGAGATGGAGAGACTTCATAGACCGAGATATAACGTAAATATGTGTTTCAAACGATTAATACAAGTGCTAGCTCCATCTATACCTAATACTTCATAGCCAATGACACATGTGGCATGTGTCAGTTCAGTTCAGTAATTTCATTCAATTGTGTATCTGACTAGGCTGTAGGGGCTCAGATCCCTTTGCTTTTTGCTATGTCTGTATCAGATAAATATTGGTTTAGTTAATAAATAATTAGTATTTTTTATCGTTGTTCTTGATTTATTAAAAGTGATGTCTTTTGAATAGTATTTATCTAGTAATGTACCTAAAATGACTGAAGTAGATTAGCCCATTTTTTCATATCGTACATTTCATATCAAGATATCGATATTTTTATATCGATATCTTGATATGAATAAAAATATCGATGTCGTTATTTATATTATCAAAAATATCGATATCGATATGTATCGATACTTTATTGCATTTCCGACATCCCTGCAGATCTGACGTTAAAATCTTAACATAGCTTGTAATAGTTAAGGCGAAAAGTAAATTAATACCTAGGGCAAGATCTTCATCAAAGCAAGAAACGTTGTTCCTTATTATAAAAAATATCAATTTCAAGTTCTATTGGAGGTATAAAGAAAATAAATACATAGGTATATCACATCACAAATAAAAACATCTGTCTCATTACGCAAATGCTTTACCCCGTCAGTAATCGAACTCAAGCTTTATTGATTGCGAAGTCAGGGTTGGGAAAAGTTATTCATCGAGCCACTTTATCTATCAGTATTATGTACCACGGAATTATAATGAAAGAGGAAATGGCAAAACGTCAACTTTTGTATCAGCACCAATGTCGCCGATATTTTAGCTGTAGCTACAAGTATTCTCTCCCAGACTTTAAAACTTTTGAACTGATTGGTTGCCAATCATTAAATCAAAAAAGCTTATAAGTCAACTACCGTACAGGTACCGTATATATCCATGTAACAGTTCTAATTATTGTGATTGGTGACTTTAACGTATCGTTGTCGTCGCGCCGTCGTTCAATTGGCGTGTGGTTAGTGCCTACTGTAGCCCAACTACGTAGCCAACTACTACTAGGGCCAAATAAGTTAGAGCCTACTGTAGTCATTAGGACACTAGAGGACATTAAGTATGTTACTTAACGAACACTCAAATACTTTAAGATACGTCTTATTTTTCTTTGATCTTTAGATGCAAGTTATGACATTTTCATTCGAAACAAATTAATTATAAATGACTTAATAAGTTTTCCATCAATTAACGAGATGGCGCGATTTCACATTTCATCTGATTTCAACATTACCATCATCATTATATTTGTAATATAGATTATTTTTGCGTGACCAAAAATAGTAATTCCGTGACCGGAAATGACGTTTTTGATCATGAATAGAGATGTGACTTGTTTCTACAACTTATCGACATTTCTACGCAATTCAACATTTGTGCATGAGCAAGAACAACTCACAAAAATCAATGTTTGAAAACGGCTAAAAAATACCGGTTCGTAGTGGTTTTTAGCGAATTTTATAAAATATTTATTTTGGAGCGTGTCTGAAATGAGTTCGCTACATAAACCTATATAAACCGATTTAAGCCGAAACCACGGAATGGTACGACATCCACGGTGCATACAATAATTGGAGAAATATCTAACAAATATTTGAAATTATTCTACAAGCCGGTTTATTAATTCAAAACACTTATGATTTTGCTTCAAAATGAAACCAATATTTTTGAGGTTAAGGTAGAGCCAAACCCTTACAAAACGCTATTTATGTATTTGCGCTGATTTGAGTTTGAAAATAAACCAGGTAACAAGCCCTGCATGGAACTATAATCTTAGTTGTGTATTACGTTGACTAAAATGACAGTCACACGTCGATTGGTAAATGTATTTATTGAACTGTAATTTAACTGGGTTTACATTAAGCTTAAATACTAGAAATTCACGTGTATGCTGCATGATAAAATCTGATAACGATGTTGCGATAATGTACCGATGGTATCTGTGTGCGATAAGTGTGAGCGTGTTCTATCGCGCCCTCGTTACACTGTGGTAGAGACAAATCAATGACAGGAATGAAACAACTGTAATGATTGATTTAATTCCTTGAAATAAAACAAAAAATGGATTGCATTACAAGATTTATTGAACTCTTTTTCGAAATGACGATAGCTCATAGCCTGAAGGGTTGCAATAGCTACATAGAGCTAAAGGAAAGACAGAAATATTTATTTTTATTTGGGAAATAAGTTTGTTCGGGAAAAATATCGGTGTTATAAGTTGTTAAAATTAGTGTATAACATTTAGTTTTAAACATGGTTTACCAATATTTGAATAATTAACATTTTATTTTACATACTAAATTTGTTAATAGGAAATACTTCACAATACATAAAAGACCAAAATTAATAATCACTAAAAATGTAATAATATCTACCTATATATTTTTTGTTATACAACAACAACAACAATATATCTTCACGCCAGTTCCCTAACGGGATAGGCAGAGAGAACCGAGTGCCATACATCAAGATCCTTGCAGGCTTGACTCGCTTCCTCCACATTCATCACTTTTTTCATACACACACGCCGGTTGCGAAGAATCTTGATACCAACTTCGGACAGTACTCGATCAATCTTATCATGGTATGTCAGTCTTTTGTTATCTAGAATAAAAAAAAATAGATTAATATTTTCTTTTGTCAGTAAACTATTAATTCATTTACTTCAAAATAAGATTTTTCCAATAGTATATCTGGTGCTGTTTTCGACCGATGAAAAAGCTGAGGGTATCACTTTGACACGCATGTATTTTATAATGATAAAGTTAGATAATATTTGATTATGATGATCTTTTTAGGCGTCCAAGCACGAGTGCTACATTTCGTTAGTATATGTGTGTTTGTACATTTGTACGTCTGCACGTCAGTATGTCTGTATGCTTGGCAATAATTTCTCGAGAACTAAAAGCCATATCTAGATAATCCTTGTTGATGTAAATAAGGATGTTCCAAATTGGGGAATAGTCCATTTCATCAAAGCTAGTTCAGTAGCGTTTGAGATATGATTAAAGTTGATATCTGAAATTTGATATTATGCGAATTTATTTAGAGGGAATGATTTAAGGCTATCAGACCGTCTTTTGTTCTAAGTAGCGCAAGCGCAAAATAAATTTTAATTATAGGTAGTGTAGACCCCTATCTTTTCTTAATCCATATTGATTGCTTTTAATAGGTTAAATTCTAGTAATTAATTATAAAGCTTTTCTAATATAACTTTATCAAAAATAATTGAGAGTTATGGAGTTAATTTAATCTCTAATTAAATGGAATTGATATATCTTAATAAATTGTATAATATCATTATTTATACCACAAATACCCATATTAATATAAAAAACTTTTTAAATTTTGGTATAAGATAGTTTGAGACCCGGGAAAGGACATTTATTAGGATAGTTTTTATCCCAGAAACCTCACGGGAACGGGAACTATGCGGACATAAACCCGGGACTATCTATCTTTAATTAACAACCAACCGTACAACCGTAACATTTTAAAACTATATTTTCATATTATTATATTTTTATCTATAATAATAGATAGTTAGTATAGGTAAACCAAGGAAGTTACATTCTACCCGGAATGTCCATACGGGCTTCAAAATCATTCCGAAGAGTACCACGACATGGGTGGAGTGTGTCTCTTTCTACTAAATAAAGCGTCAATTGCCATATATAAGTGCGGCCATACATAGTTCGCAAATTACTACTAAGTAATTCTACTAATTTGAGAAACAGCTTTGCATTGCATAAGTAATTACGTAATAATTAAAATAAGCACATTTTATAACTTATTATGTTAATTACAATACATTTTATGGTAATGTATTTATCGACGTGTATGAATAAAAGGGATTTAACGATTACCGAATATATAAAAATCTACCATCAGCAGTTTTATTTTAACACTGGCAAGTGTAAGAAAGGGACAACATACACTCATGTCGTTGTCTTGCTCAGAACGTTTTCCCCTCTGTTAAGTAAGAAACAAATGTCAACTTTATGAGTGACGAAATAAAGTACATTTTTATTTTCCAAATATTGCTTCGTAACAATTCCAGTTATCATATTATATAAGTTCCTTGAGGTAAACAAATTCCAGATGCCCCTCCTTACCCCCCCCCCCCTCGGTACACCCATGGTGGTACTGTGTATTGCCTATAATTTATCCTGTGAAAATAAGAATTTAAACAATTTATTTTCAAGGTCATAATCCTGATAATTGATTTGAATCATGGCCTTACAAAAGTCCACACTCTACGTAGATGTCAATGTCGACATCTGGCACTTGTCAAATATAATATCATGTTATTGTCATTTGTCATTGTCAATTGTCAATAATCTTAAAAGTCCAAACTTATAACAACACAGCGACGTGTTGTGAGTTTTTTTTATTAAATATTTGTACAATTTCTAAATAAAAATGATTCGATATCGAGGAAAAAAGAAGGTGTTGGACCAAGTAAAAGAACTTGATGCTTTCTCTAAAGTCCCAGACGAATATGTTGACAGTACGCCGGTAGGCGGAACATTCTCCGTGATTACCTTTTTTATTATATTGTGGCTAATAATTAGTGAGGTATCTTATTTTCTAGATAGCAATTTAGTATTTAAATTCATGCCAGACACAGATATGGACGAAAAATTGCACATTAATATAGACATTACAGTTGCAATGCCTTGTTCGAATCTCGGTGCCGATATTTTAGATTCCACGTCACAAAGTGTGTTTGGGTTTGGTGAATTACAAGAAGAAGATACGTGGTTTGAATTAACACCTGAACAACAAGATGCATTTGACGCCGTTAAGTATTTAAATTCATATTTAAGGGAGGAGTATCATTCAATATGGCAATTGCTTTGGAAGAAAGGACACGGTTCTGTTCGAGCAACAATACCACCCCGAAAAACCAAACCAAATCGAAGACCTGATGCATGCAGATTACACGGTGTTTTAACTCTTAATAAAGTAGCTGGGAACTTTCATATAACAGCAGGAAAAAGCTTACATTTACCAAGAGGGCATATTCATTTAAACATGCTTTTTGATGACACCCCTCAAAATTTCAGTCATAGAATTCATAGGCTTAGCTTTGGGAGTCCGGCAAATGGAATAATATACCCTTTAGAAGGTGATGAAAAAATAACCACAGATGAAAACATGCTTTATCAGTATTTTATTGAAGTAGTGCCAACAGATATTGATACACAATTTGTGTCAATAAAAACATTCCAATATTCTGTCAAAGAGTTAGAACGACCTATCAGCCACAGTAAAGGTTCTCATGGTGTACCAGGAGTATTCTTTAAATATGATATGGCTGCACTAAAAATAAAAGTTTATCAAGAGCAAGAAAACTTATTGCAGTTTATGTTACGTTTATTTTCAATAATTGGTGGCATATATGTGATTATTAGTTTTCTACATTCTTTATTTATGTCAGTTAGAACTAGTTTTGTAAAATTCCTTGCACCTGAAGTTTTAAATAAATTAGAAGATATGAAACCTCAACCAGGTCCATCTAATCCTCTTTTATCACCATCGGACATTAATTTTCAGGTGGATCTATTAAAACAATGACAAGTCATTTAAATTTAAATGCTTTTAGTCTCAATGTACAAATTGTACACCTATAAATATTTTTATATGTTTTATATTATTTGTACTTTATGAATTAATCAATTTTATGTCAGTACTTATATTTTTTAAATCCTATTATTTATAACTTGTTAAATCATCTAATATAAAAGAGCAATTTAAAAGTCATCAAGCTGTCTTTTGCACAAAGTTAATTAATGGTATTATTTATGTATTGAATTATTCTTAATTAATTAAACTATTGCATAAGTGAATAGTGATAAAATTGTTATGATCTGAATAGTTGTAGGATAAAAATGACAAATACATTTGGATGTTTTTATGATGCATTTTATTTTATACAATAATAAAGTGTTGTGTGTATTCAAATAAATACACATATTTACATACTTACTTGTATATTACAGGATAAGTAACTGGCAGATTCTCCACAGGCGGCCATTGTTACTAGTATTATTCAAATAAACTATTTTATGATAGCATCTTATAGTCTATAAACTATATTTTTCTAGCCCGCTACATTATAAACTATAATGTGTAACTGGACACTGATCATACGAGTTGGCCGTATTAGCATGTGCCCCATAAAAATGCCATACAGTGAGCAATGACTGAGCGCTATAACGCTATAAACTATATTATAATGTCTAGTGTCTATGGTCTAGTATGTTTCCCATTACATAGCGTAGTTTGTAACTTTGTAGGTTATAATGTTATAGCTATAGCCTACGCTAGCTGCTAGGTATGGCGTTACATTGTAGTGCCGAATGCGAATTTAAATGGCGTAAGCTATATGTTGAGTGGTGTACTGTTAATTAATGAAAGAAAGAATAATCTTCGCTAATAGATGTAGAGTATGTTTTGCATTTTACTGACTGTTCCACCCTCAAATGGAAATAAATAAATAACAAATCTGTCATTTCATCAAATACTGTATATGAAAAAAACTAATAAACTCTTATTGAGCTGAGCTTATTATGCCCATTGGTCTATAATAGCCCATATGCCTGTATTTTAGAGTGCTGAAGGCGGTAAACACTGAATTGGTACTGTCTTGAGAATATTTTTCAGATCATCCACAAAAATTACTTCCAAAAAATGTAATAGTTTAGACATAAAATATTTCTGATTTCAAAATTTATACAAATGCTCTATATTCTGTTTACTAAACGTTGTGTTAAAACAAAATTTGGTGTAATATCATTCACTAACAATCCTGTACTACAGTCTAGAAGGGACCAGACAAAGAAATTATATTCCAGTCACAATACAGTACTATGCTGATTAGACAATGATATCGTGAACAATAACAGATCAGGCATTTACGACATCTGTATATAATATTAATAAGCAAATATTGTTAAGTGTTTTTTAATTTTAATAATAACATATTAGCTTGTTTTAAATTTTCTTTATTTTCTTTTAAGTAAAAGCAATTACCTATTTTAATATTACAAATATATGGAGTAATGAAAGCCTTGTATAAAATTATATTATAGTATCAGCAAAACTTTATATATGTTTTATTGTGTATTAGAACATTGTACTGCCACCTACATACACAAAAAATATTTGCCCAGTAAATACGATTATTATAATTGAAACGCAAAACAATGTAATGAAATTTTGTAAATGGTGAAATAACTGTAAATTATAAACATTTTGATTACACAAAAAAATGAAACTTCGTAATTATAAAAATAACGTGTGATGTGAAATCACTCCTGTACATTGTGATGAGTGTAATATTTTTAATATTATAATAATATTTTATAATATTTTTAATACAGTGATGAGTATATAAAATAGAGAAAAAGAAGACAAGCCCCCTGAGTTTCTTCCGCCGGATCTTCTCAGTGCGTGGCCACTTTCCGATTCGGTAATAATTCTAAAAAATCGATACAAAGTTTTAAATGTAATCTATATTAATATTATAAATGCGAAAGTTTGGATGTGTGGATGGATGTTTGGATAGATGTTTGGATGGATGTTTGTTACTCAAACACGCAAAAACTACTGAACGGATTTGAATGAAATTTGGCACACAGGTAGATTAGAACCTGGAATAGCACATAGGCTACTTTTTATCCCGGAAAAATCAGGTAATCCCGCGGGATTTGCCAAAAACTTCTATAATGCAGCGGGCTGCATGCGGCAGCTAGTATATGTGATGATAATTGTTAAATATTTGCACACCATATTATGGTAGATTTTTTGTATATCATAAGATAGCAAACAAGCAGATGGGTCTATGGGTGATAGAAAGAGTCAACCATCGCCTATAGACACCAAAGATGTTAATGGTGCGTTTCTATCTTGTGGCGAGGTCTAATGACACATGCATAAGTTTACCGGCTACCTTACTCTACAAACCGGAACATGACAGTGACTAACACTGACGCTATTGAGGCAGGAAAGGTAAGGCGGTGGTATAAGACCCAGGCGAGACAATGCAGAACTCTACCACCTAGTAGTCACGATGGTAGTGACTCGCATAGCCAATCGGTCGCCTTTTACGACCTGCCTGGCAGAACGAAAGTTGGTCTATTCTTCAAAGGAGCCCGGAATTACTTTTTGTGCCGGAACCAACACGGGGAAAATGTTGGTAACTTAATTATTTTTTAACAACTTGTAACACTCATTCAAAAACTGCAACATCCGCCTTACATCTCCTGTATCTGGTTAACCCTGGATCAGAACGTCTTCACTAAATTTATTTAAGACTGATTTGAAAGCAAAAAAAAAATATATTTTCCAATCTCTCTCATCGTCTAATTGTCATCATCATTGTCTTTGAGTATAAAGTGCAGTGTATGTATTTGAATAAATAAACGTGAAACATATAAAAAATGGATAAGTGCGAGTGGGACTCGCCTACCAAAGGTTCCGTGGGAATTTGTTAACACATGTTATTAATAATTTAGCAATCGAGTCTCCCAATTTTTTACGACCTTTTTCCTACTAGATTTTCCAAAACCTTTCGTACTTTTAAATGAAGACTTTTTATGATTAAATTACAAATGTATAAGTTATTTTCGTATTTTTTTGTAGTGTCCGGCGATATTACTTGTCACATTTCATAGTTCTAGGTCAAAGTAAAGTATTCTATTAATTTTTTTTCTACGAGAGTGTCGAAATTTACGCTTTTGCGACATAAAGGCGTTATCTCTTTTTTACGTTGACTTAGAAGTTTGATTTTTTTACATTTTTTCAAGGAACTGTAGACCTCAGCATATGGTTTTAATTTCAACTCAATACCTCCTCGCGTTCCCGAGATAAACGGTGACAGACGGACGAACACAGACAAACCGGACAGCAAAAAATAAGGTTCAGTTTTTTCTTTTTATTTTTCGGAACCCTAAAAAGATGCCGATGAATTGAGAACCTTCTTCTTGTTTTTTTAAGTCGATTTAAAACGTCAAAACTCGGCTCAGATCACAAGGTACCGCGTCCGATTTTTCTTGATTGAGATGATTCGATTTTCGAGAAAAATGGTGGAGAATCTGGTGGTGGTGAATTAAAACCACCTTGCTTCACATGAGCTTATTGGACATGTAAAGCTTTCAGTCCCGGTTATGGCTAGCGATTTCAGTTGCAACTAATCGTTTCAGGGAGGTAAAAATTCGGACGACGGGATCATGACGTAGAGTATAGATGTTTCGTTCACTCTGCCTACCTCATAAGGGATTCGTCGTGATGATAAGTACTTTAAAAAATAGTATATATACAATCGACATCGAATGACTTCTGGCTTAAAATTTAGGTACCTTGAAAATATTATGCTTAAATCGTATGGATATTCCTTTAATTCGTTCAATATTTTACATAAATTGTACCTACTTGTAATAAAAATAATACAGTTATGTATGCACCATTTTACTACGTTGGTATTATATATTTTAAAAACTGTTCGCCGATTTGTTAATAGGGGTGCTTTTACCGGTGAACGTTCTTATATATCCGTTCTTTTCACACTAGTGTGGCAGCAAATCTACTATCACACGCCATTCCGATTCTCCGATGTCGTTTTGTTCTCATCGGAGAGCGCGTCGCCGAACGAATTACTAGCCGTCAGCCTTGCGGCTCGGGCCTACAAGTTGCCACTCGCGCGGCAGCATCGCCCTTTTGTGACGTGTTTAAAAAGTTTAATTTCTAGCGACATCCGAAAAGTTTTCAACTTTTCAATTGCGGCCCAACAACATTAAATAACTTAAATGTTTAAAATAAACATGGATAGTGCGGTGCTTTAGTGATTTCATTGTAATAGTGCTAGTGAAGTGCATGTTTTTTTTGCAATCTCAATTTACCGTTTCAATTGAACGTTACTGTTTGGTTGAACAAAAAGCGTAATAACAAGTCGTGCTTAACGCAAGAGAGGGCCGTATATGGTTAAGTTGATTCTTTGGTTTGGCGTCAACCGGTGAAAGTAGACCTTTGTGGAGTTCATAAGGACATAGGCCTATTGGGATCTGCAACTAGCTCGAAATTGTGTCGTGTTTAGTTGCAAGAGTAAGGTAAGTGTTTTTCATTAACTTTTCATTATGCTTGTAATATTTTTTTTATTTCGAAAAGTAACTAGTGCCGTGACAAATAATTTTTTTATCGGACATTATTAAAAAATCCTATAAAGTAAATAATTAAATTAGGTACATATGTACGTATAGTAGGTACTTTTTATTACAATTAATGACAGTTGCTCTAAATAAACAGCTGAATTTACTGAGCAAAATAAAATGTCATTCACGCAGTGCATATCTGTCTGTAGGTCAGTGCCCTATTCCCTACCTGTTGACTTGCTGTTCTCGTCAAGCCGGTTCTTATTCTATAGTCTGTCTACGAGTATTTGGAAATGTTTGCTGAACTATTTATTACCAATATTTTAATTATATAGTCTATCAAATCACCCCTTGTAAATTAAAACAATATTTATAAGTTAAAAGTTATCATTTTGATCGCCCTTTTAATCGGTACATACATAACCTAATATTAACAGACAAATAAAATAACCTAATTAAAATGACCTCAGACTAGGTTTTCGTCGCCCTTATATTAATAATAATATGTACCTATATACGGTGGGTATGTCGTCGCCTTAGGAGTTAGGACATTTTCTTGTTTTGGTGAAAAGCATGAAGAAAAAATCTTTCTAGATTCGATAGACTTGCCATGTAGCATATTGCATCGAAATAACACTGTTTCCACCTTCTGCTACTCTTGCCGCATCACTTCTTTCAATTTGAATATTTTAATATAATATATTTGTTATTAGATATATAAGAAACCTGTAATATATCTAAAATATTAATAATTTATTGTTAGTAAATAAATCGCCTCTGTTATCTAGTGGTCCGGTGTCAGTGTTGACTATGTGAGGTTCCGGGTTCAATTTCCAGAGCAGGCAATTCAAAAAATGTGTTTTTCAGTTTTCTGATAAAAACAAACGTTGCCCGGATGTACGTATAAGTGCCCGGTTGTCGATAGGCTTGTCACCTATCATCATATTTGGGGGCTAAGCATCTACGTATTCAGGGATACGGGCGTGAAGATACTTACTAATTGAATCACAGTCAATCATATAAACAATCCTGAATGAAGTTTTACGCTCATATTGGAAGCAAGAGCTGGGTGTGTCAGAAAGAGCAGGAAAGCAGAATTGACGAGGCTAAAATGAGAATGAATGATGAAAAATCTGTGGTGCAACACTCGCGGATCGCGTTCGTAATGCATTGGCAATTATATGCCCATAATGTAATAAAAATACTTATTTGCATTATTTTAATTAAGGAAGGCAACCTGATATTACATATTATTAATCTCGATATTTGCTAATGGATAGATTAGAGTCCAATTACGGACACTGCGATGCATAATGTAGAGTCGAAATTTGATCACCTAACATAATTACTAGAACGCACCTCTACATTCAGGTCTGTACCTTAAATTAGGTTTACACTGCTATACTATAATCTACATATCATACACTCAATGTGTGAGCAGAGGTTTACAATATTTATAGTGTGTCCCTGAAGTGTTCGAACGAAAATGGGTAAAATAATACCAATCGATAAAAACATTTTAAAAATCTATATTTTTTTCCGCACTACTTACCTTTTTAAGCGTCAACGGAAGACCTTAACTATATGAAAAAAATACAAAGTCTTTAACTCCTAACTGTTAGTACTGTTTTGAAGCGACGGTTAAAGATGGTACCTACCTAGGTATATCAGATAAAGAATATCTGTGTATAGAAATTAGAAACAAATTACACGCTACGAATTAAAAAAAATTAATACATTGTTTCTTTTGAGAATTATATAAAAAACCAAAACACGATATTACTGAAAATATATTTCGATTTTTTGTTTAATTTATTAATAATATATGTTGTTCACCTATTTTTGTTTTTGTAATTCTCACAATATTCTATACATAAGTAGATTTAACCTTGAGGGAGGTATTTAAGATCTCAGTTTTATCCTTCGATATTATTATCAATTCCCCAATCCCTTACTATGTAGATACCTACTAGGTATATCGTAATAAAGACAGGAGATAAACTCTATTTAAATAGTAGAGAGAACGTTCAGCCTCTTTAAATACACGTTTAGTTTTGTGATTCACGAGCTATCTGGGAGTAAGGCAAATAAGTTCAATTAAATTAGAAAAAAGACAGTAACGGTAAAGTTGCCAATAGTCCTGTTTTCCCAGGACGTGCTTGTTTTGCAGTATCCTGGGCAGTCTTGGATAGTTTCTAAACATCATCCTTGCTGCATTTGGGTTTCATCCTGGGTTTTATATTTTAACTCCTTAGTTTTAAAGCAGATTATTTCATTCAAAAATAATAAGAGAAGTCATAATTAGTATAATAACGTAATAATTTAAATTTCATTTTATCTACATATTAATTTAACAACTGCGGTAGTAATTACACCCTGTTTTTAAACTAGATTGTTCTGGTTACACAAAATTCAAATCTTAGGTTTTGAAATGTAGGATTGGCAACCCAAAGTTACGTGGACTGCCGGCAAAAATGTAAATTAAATAACAGTACGCTACGTTATCTACAACTTTACAAGTAAACTAATTATATACAATACAGAGCCGAATTCATACTTCACGAGACGTTTTTGGCGATACAGATTTCGCAATAGCATTGACGTGTATAATGTGGTAATATTATACACGTCAATGCGCAATAGTAAGAATATTTTCTTTTAATCACTAGTATGTCGGTAACGCGAACCCATCAGTTTTGTCCCTGCCAAAAATCGCTCAACGCAATAAAGGAGTTTTCACTCCAGACATGAAAGAATAAAATTTACCTACACAAGAACAACACTTTGACTGACCGCCCCGTTGGTCGAGTGGTTAGCGACCCTGACTACGCAATCGACGGGGCTCAGGTTCGATCCCCGACGGGGGCAAGCATTTGGGTGTTTAATATGTATATAAAAGTATTTTTATATGTATTTCTATAATATTAGTATCGTTGGTTAACACCCATAACACAAGCAAATAATTTGCTTACTTTGGGGTTAGATCAGTAACTGTAATTTGTCCCGTGAATATTTATTTATTTATTTATATTTCTTAATTTATTAACACGTTTAATAATAACTTTTTCTAATAAAAAGTAGTATATATGTGTGGTACTATTTTAGGTTACTCAATTTATAAACTATTTGTATTTAAAATTTTATCCAATTCTGTTTAGCCCTTTTTGCGTGGATTTATTACCAAATATCCAATTATATAAGTCACAGAATTATACACCTGCAAATGTACTAGAACAGTCACATTAACCCTCCTTCATAATCTTTTGTGCCGTCACGTAATGAGAGTGGTTCGGACCACCCCGTTTGCGATATAATGCAAAATTGGTCGACTCATTGTTTTGCCAATGAAGGTGGCTACAACATCTAAGATGCTGCGGCCGCTGGCATCGTTTTATCTAGTTTAAACTATTCGCTAAATTTTAGGAAAATTAGAGGATTATTACCTCTGTGGTGTAGTGGTCCGGCGTTAGCGTTGACCACATGAGATCCCGGGTTCAACTCTTGGGTCAAAACAACAAAAAACACAATATGGGTTTTTTCAATTTTCTGATAAAAACAATATTGTCCGGGATTGGAAAGTGCCTGGTTGGCAATAGGTTTGCCACCTATCACATTTGTGGGACCAAGTTTCTTCGGCTAATCGTGAGTATACTTGTTGTACCTACTCCTTCAGGATCCGGCGTGAAAATACTTTTAAAAGATGAATATGAGAGCATTTTAAAATACCACAATAATATTATTTTTATAAATAGAATTATTTTTTTGGATAGTAATATACCTAATATGCACACTTACATGGGCGTACCCAGGTTCTGGGCCAGGGGGGGGGCAGCCGTAAGATTTTATGACTGTATTTTTATCTTATTATATTTTTATCTACAACAGTCTATAGTTAGTAGAGACCTGAACAATTTCCAGGGGGAGGGGTGGGGCAGCAGCCCCTTCCTGCCCCCCCCCCCTCGGTACGCTCATGTACACTTACCTATTAGCTCCTTTCGGGTGAGACAGAGTTTTTTTATTCACCGTATAACTACGGTAGTGTTATTAGGTACTGTGGTATAAAAGCCGATATCGACAAAGTCTCTTATTTTCGTTCGCAACATATCTCAGGATGCTTATCCTGACGGATATAAGTACATAAAAACTTGTCTAAAACATATGTACCTGTATGTGTACCTATAAGAAATAATATTCTCTCCTGTTTCGGTACCGGGGGAAAATATATACATACCTACAAGAGGCGTCAATATTCAATGCTCGAAGGTCGTGCTTTGCGCATATCCGTTTGATCAATTGTTGTCTCTTCATTGTCCATGTTACATATAAATACAATAGAAGGATAGTGTGTCTGCTTGTACTAGGTTTGCCTTGGATTCCAGATTGAATGTCGGACATACTCAACAATAACGTGTTTGAATAATCCGGATTTTGACTTTTAATTAAAACAAACGCGACATAAAATCGGATTTATCTACGAAAACTGGCATTGCTTGTTACTTGTCACGGAATTAACTAGAATTCGCAAATTCCGTTGAAAAATCCTAAAACTCCAGCTGAAAATTCGAGACCTGAATTAATCTCAGCTAGAAAAAAAACTTGCAAATGAGAAGTGAAAATCAAACATGCAAATCTCGACGGTGAAATGTTTGATGGGGATAATTTATCCTCATAGGTACAGATGACAAGTAATAGACAAAGGTGACGGAGGTAACACCTCTGTTTATTACATATAATGTAAAGTATAATTTAGTATTATTTTGGTCACCGATTACCTGTAAGAAATGATTAATTAAAAACGAATTATATTAATTAGAAAACTATTCAGAAAGCGTGTTTGAATTTTACTACGTTGGAAATAACATCACGAAAGGTATTACGATTTATGATGTTATGACTGTCAGTTTTCTTAAATATTTGTGAGAAAGAATAAATATTTGCCGCATTAATATCTACAGTGTAGTGTTATTATACACACGCTATGAAATATTTTGTTTTGTCATCAATTTTGTGTTGTAATATTGATCGTCTGATGGTTAGCGACCTTAACTTCGCTATTTGGGGCCCGGGATCAATTCCTGACAGAAACAAGCGTTTGTCATGAGCATAAAGATGTTCGTATTTCCGAGTTTGGGTGCTTATTCAATATATTTTTTTAAATAGCATTTATTCCCCATAGGTAAGCTCGGTTACACTTATCGACGTCAAAAACATAGCTACTTTATAACTACAGAAGTACACGTGTAATTAATTCAACTAATTACTTACTTACTCCGAAGGCTCAGCGACCCAACGTGGATCTTGGTCTCCGATACGAGAGTTTCTTTCTTTTTCGGTTTCGTAACTTTAGATTTTTTACATGGGAGGGGTGTTAACCCACCGCACAACCCCCATGATGTTGGAGGACCACACCCATCTTTTTGGCCTGCGAGGCTATTGGACTTAGCCGGAAGCGTAGCTAGGCTGTACTACCGACCGTTCCCCCGTCCGCCGCCCAGGGGACGCTAACGCTGATATACTTCACCGTGAGGGCCAGCGAAGTGCGTCACTGCGCATTGAGCAAAATAGTGCACGAAAGTCCCTCCTAACTTTTTTGCACCGCAGTCTTTTGCCGTTTTTGCTATTACAGCTGCGCGCACAAATGTCTACAGTAGCGCCGTACCGGAAATATATTCCTCCGCCTCTACGTAGCGTTGACAGAGCTGCTGCCCTCAGCCAACTTGTGCCCCCTCCGCCTTTAGAACCGTACCGATGGATTCCATCTCTGCCTCTGAAACTGTTGGGGTCTTCACCCGTATCCCTGGGCAAGGGTTCTGCACTATACTCCGCAGATGTGAGTCCCCATCCGGACTTCGCCACCAACACACTCTGGCCTACTGAAGTGAGTGGTGCCCACCCCCGCGATTTGGTCGCGCCGGACAGGAGTTATCCAAGTGATAGTTAGAGAAGTAACTTTAACCCTTCTTGGGTCGGGTTAATGAGCGCGTTTGTGCCCACACTCAAAGGCGCTAATTAAAACATATATATTTTTTTTATGTTATAAGATAGCAAACAAGCAGATGGGTCTCCTGATGGAAAGAGTCAACCATCGCCTATACTTAGGTGTTAATGGTGCGTTGCTATCTTGTGGCGAGGTCTAATGCCACATGCATAAGTTAACCGGCTACCTTACCTTCCAAACCGGAACACGACAGCGACAAGCACTGACGCTATTGCGGCAGGAATAGGCAAGGCGGTGGTACCAGACCCGGACGAGACAATGCAGAACTCTACCACCTAGTAGCCACGTTGTTAGTGTCTCGCATAGCCTATCGGTCGCCTTTTACGACCTGCCTGGCAGAACGGCAGTTGGTCTATTCTTCAAATGAGCCCGGAACCAACATATAACACAAAATTTGTGTGCACTACAGCCGGGGAAGCCAGCGGACTATAGATCTGTTCTTCTCTCTTCGAAGCCCCACCAGCCGTAGTGCTTTGGCCGTGAGCCGGATGTCACCGGGAGAAGAAATAGAGACCACAACTTTTCGTTGCAAAGGGTGCTTTATTGTAACAAAACACAATTTAGCAATAAAGCTAGCACCGTTGCAAATTATTCCTATTTTATGGGAGAGAGCCAGTACTTTCCCTACCACTGGCCTACTCTAAGCCGGTACCCAATAGATATATTGAAGCCCAGGAACTTGTCTGGGAAACTTATTTCTTATGACGTAACGAAACTGGAGATCGGAACGGAACTGATTGTATGGCCGCGCTCTCCGATATTTATAGCCCGCGGCCAGACGGGCGGCTTAAGCCGACAAAGACGGGTGGCGCCACGTGTCGGCGCCATGATGTCTGGGATTTGCTAAGTCCTACTTTTCGTAATCTAATCATAATTATTTTATTTTAGGTAGCTTTTCCTACCTCTAATTACCTAGTGTGGCCCTCTAGCGAGTGCAACGGTACTATCTTTTTACAAATATAAGCGAAACAAAGTACATAATGCCCTAAGACCTACCGAAAACTAATTACATAGTGTTATTTCTTATCTATATACAAAGATTTAACACATATAAACTTATATAATAACAAACAAGAGTGTTATATACATTATACGTTCTTACAGGACCTCGGAAACTCTTACAATTACAAAGTTGTACGCCTTTTCAGGTCGTACTATCCTGTTATCTATCTTTATATCCCCGAAAAGTGCGTAAACATATGCCTAAGGTTTATACTTATAATATTGTACATACTATTTACAATAGAAAAACATTCATTTCACAAAGAATTTGCACTTTTCGGGGTTTTCGTAATTCTGGATTCCCGCATATAAATACAATCTCGCAAGAGTCGAGTCGTAATTTTGTCGACTGCGTGAAACCCATTTTGTTCGTAATATGCCTTTAGGCAAACAACTTAACTACATAAAGCTTTATTATTTCTGTACAACAAAGCTGTATGTAGGTCTTAGGGCGAATATAACACGAAAACGAATATTATTTATTGTAGAAAACTTACAAACTAAACGAAACATTCAATATATCCTGCCTTACTTAAACTATTTACATTAATATTTTACATGAAATATGTCAGTGCTGCACAGTTTGCAGCTGGAGAGTATTTGTTTTACTGCAAGGGAGGATATTTAACAAATTTTTATTGAAGGTTAAAAATATACAAATATATTTCTATTTATGTATGTATGTCTATGTAGTATCTTGTACTATTATATATTCTGTGGTAGTAGTATTGTTGACTTACACTGTGTAAGTTACACCCATGGGCGTACCCAGGTTCTGGGCCGGGGGGGGGGGGGGGGGGGGGGGCAACCGTAACATTTTAAGACTATATTTTTATGTTATTAAGTTTTTATCTACAACAGTAGATAGTAGAGAGCTAAAAATAATCCAGGGGAGGGCAGCTGCCCCTCCCTGCCCCCCCCCCCTCCTCGGTACGCCCATGGTTACACCCATATCGCAGGCAAATACTTTTCTTTGGAGTTGGATCTTGTAATGTGTCGTTTATAATTATCTATTTATACATATAATAAAATCGTAGAAAAGTCAATTTATGTCCGGGGTAAACTCAAAAAGTACCGCATGGATTTACTTCAAATTTTGCATGAATATTACTAACAGGTCGGGTCAACATATAGGCTGCATATTATCACGCTATCACCTACGGGGAGAAGCAGTGCGGAGTAAACGAAGTCAGCGCGAACGAAGTCGCGGGCAACAGCTAGTATAATAAATAAATAATATACATATAACTTTATATTAAACGATAATAAACAAGAATAAGGCTCTCCTGGTGAAACAAAAATACTGTTACCTGAAGTCACCAAATGCGCGTTGCTCTCCGTGTGGCGGGATGTTAATGCCACATATATAAGTTGACCGGCTACCTTACCCCCAAATCAGAATATGTCAGTATAGTATATCAGCATTAACGTTATGGCAGGAGGTATAAAGCGGTAGTAGTACGTTTAGCCTAGGTGCTAGTTTTAAAAACACTCATATTTTTTCCTGTCGCAATGGCGTTAGTGTTTGTCACTATCGTGTTCCAATTTGGAGGGTAAGGTAGACAGTGAAATTATGCATATGGCATTAAATCCATCACACGGCTAGCAACGCACTTTTATCATCTTTGGTGTCTATGGGCCATATATTTCACCAGGAGAGACATATGTTTGTTTGTTAGGTATGATATAAAAAAATAGTTTTCCTTGTACCAGTATTTCCTCATAAAATGGGGAACATATAACATGATGACCTATTTCGAAGTAAAACATGATCAGTTTAAGTATAGACAATATTTATGAGTGTGTATCAATCCAGAAGTCGACCTAAATTGACAGGTGCGTAATAGAAACAAACTCGATAAACGAGAATAACTTGATCCACTTTTTGGAACTGTTCCGTTGTATATTGAAATCTTCAAATAGAATCACTTCTCTCGTGTTAATATCTAAGACAATTTGGAGCTTCCGCAATAGCCCGTTTTTAACAGAGTTCTAAGACGAACGAGGCTATATAGGCTACATTCGAACATAATACGTAATAATATTATACTAGCGACCTGCCCGCGGTTTCATCCGCGTAGCTTTTGTTCCCATAGGAACATCGGAAAGGTTTATATACTAAAACCTTTAACCTTCCACAAAAATCAATCTATCTAGTAAAATAACCGCTTTAAAATCCGTTGCGTAGTTTTAAACATTTAAGCATACATAGGGACAGACAGAGAAAGCGACTTTGTTTTATACTAAGTGGTAATATTATGTTCGAAAAATGTGTTTCAGTAATTATTATATTTATTATGCGAGTATAAATGTATGCCTTTTTCTCAGAGATCCGTTTCGAAAAAGAGATGTTTAACATAACATTACAGCCTGAAATGTTGATATTTTCACTTGATTTTATATTTCGTTACGTTTGTTCTGCCATTGCCACTCCGGTTCGATTGAAGATAAACCTCTAGGGGTATCTACGGACGGTTGCTTGTTATATTTAATAGGGTGGATATTCGGGAATTAAGACAACAAATAACACTCTATTTATTGAAATTAAGAGTTATGATCTCTAATGGATAACATCTAGATGTACCTATTTAAAAACATATTAACGATGTCAGACGTTTGCTGGTGATGTGCTGTTTGGTAAGCTTGTAACTTGACCGGTCCAGTTAAGTAACATGTGAAAGTCTTTGAAAGATGACAAAAGTAATAGTGGAAATCGACACCTATTTCTTAAATAGACATACTGGTGCAACTTGTGTTGTACCAGAGAATTTAACAACGTTCAGTTCGACATACTCAATGAAAATTGTTGGAAACGTATTTTTATTTCAATTTTATTTATCTTAGTTAACATTATATGGACTTAGAGTTTCACTTAAATATTATTTAATGTACAATATGGCGGTCTATATCGACCACCACCGAGCATATCGAGACAAGGGGTTATTAAACCACCACCACCGTACTCCGATCTGCTACTGAAATTTTGATTTTCGAGAAAATCTTTGAAAAACTTCGAACAAACAAATTTTTGCCTGACTCAGACGTCGGACCCGAGAGCTCTAAAATACGGAGGCAGTTTAGATATATATGATGTAAAAAAATTTACAAAAATCGAGACCGATCTTTAATACAGAAATATTAGCTATAAGAAGAGATAAGGTACCTACACTTAGTAATATTTTTAACTACTTCTTCGACTTTGTTACGGCCGAGTATACTCATTAATTTCTCTTAAGAAAACAATTTATGTCGACGTATTGTGTTTTGTAAAAAAAAACAAGTAACATAAAATCCAATTTAATTTCCCGTCATTGTATTATTAATCTTGAACGATCTCTATATTTGTTTATAGACCGAGTGAAAGATTTAAATCTCATGCTAAAAAGAATAAAATGTGAAAATAAACGAACAAAAACCGGTAAAACGGTAAGTCGTTTAGTAGGTTACGTGTGCGAAATCATCCGTACAACACTAAATACTTAGTCTTCATTTATCATTATCTGCATTAGAATTCTAATAATACAGCCTCTACAATGGAAATATATGCAAAAATACTTTTTTTTATATATGTTCATCTGTCAATCGCAAATCGATACGCGTGTTTTTTATTGCATAGAATTCAAAGATTAGATATATAATTATTACTACATTTTGATTGTATCGCAAACAAGCACATTTTTAACTTCTCAATACGAATGTAGATATGGAAGTTACTGATGTTGCCCCGATTTTCGAAAATCTTCACGTTTTGAGGTCCTAGAAACCTTTTCTATTTTCACGATAACGTCAGTGTGTCTGTATGTTTGTATGTATGTATGTGTGTGTATGTAAACATCTCATAACTTTTGAACGGCTTGTCCGTTTGAAACGTGGATTATAGCATCCGATTCGATTCCGCTCAACATAGACTTCCTGAGAATTTGAACCAATTCGAGGTTATAGGAGATTTTGAGAAATTATGAAAAACTTAACGTCGAGATTTTTTAACCAATCATTTTTTGACTTTATACTGTGATGTGCGTACAAGGTTCGAAATGAAACCGATGAATTCTCGAGTAATACTGTCATATATTGTAATAATATTCTTTATAAATACAGTTACACAAGTACATACTAAGGCTACACGTGTACAGAAAATAGGTCAATTTATCTTATAAACTATCATACCACTACATCACCCCCCTTAAAGAAAAAAAATGTTAAATGAAAAATTACACATTTTTTTTTTTACAAAGCTCCATGGTACAACTTTGTGCGATTTTTGTGAACAATATCTATTTTACCTTTATCATTTATTATTCTTACATTTGGTGATTCATCTCTTACAACTTTAAAAGGACCAATGTATATGTTATCCAATTTGTTATTACATGATTCATTTTTCACTAAAATTAGATCATTTTCCTTATATTTTATAGGATTTACCGTTTTATCATACCTAGTTTTTCTACTTATTTTACTTTTTATTAAATTATTTTTTGCTTCTCTCTGGGAGAGCTGCAACCGATACTTTAATTCACATGGATAATCGTCATAATTGTAAAGAGGTTCTAAGTTATTTGCTAGGTTACTGGGTAGAGAACACTTCTTACCAAACACCAACTCGTACGGTGTTAATTTAGTTTCCGTGTGCACTGTGGTATTGTAAGCGAAACACCAAAATGAAAGCCACTTACTCCACATTTCAGGATGGTTCTCAGTTTGCATGCGTAAGAACGCATTTAGGTGTTTATGTGTTACCTCCAATGCTCCGATAGACTGGTGGTGGTATGCTGTTGAATTGAGTTGTTTTATATTTAATAATTTACATACCTTTTGGAAAACTTCCGAAAGAAACTCCTTTCCTCTATCTGTTGCTATTTCACTAGGTACACCGTATCTAAGAATAAAATTATTAACAAAACTACTTGCTACTTCCTCAGACTTTTTGGAAGTTAAAGGATAAGCCTCAACATATTTTGTTAGTTCGCATTGCAATGTTAAGATATAAGAATTATTATTATTGTCTACGTCTAATGGACCAACCAAGTCCAAATAAATCTTTTCAAAAGCAGTATTTGCTGTACTGGTTATAACCATAGGTTCTTTTGTTGGTAATGAGTGTTTTTGTTTTTGGCATTTATCACAACGCTTGACAAATACTCTTACATCATTTTCAATACCAGGCCAATAATAATATTTCTTTATATTGTTCGACATCCGTCTAATACCAGCATGGCCACTACTAGGTAAAAGATGGAAATCATTTATGATGACACGTCTGTCATCTTTATTGTCGATTCTTTTTATATTATTTAAAATACAAATTCGCGGTCCGGACCTATTTTTATGTTTCTTTAATTCTTCTAATAATTTCTTTATAAATTCTTCATTATTTTTATCTTTCATAATGAAAATCTCTTCTATTTTTAAACAATTACTAAAACTATCTAATTCTCTCACAAATTCGCCTCGCGTCATTTGTGATTGAGAATTTAGAAATTTAACGTAAATTATTCTTTTCTCTTTTACATAACAAAATACTTCATTTTCCTTAGTAATCTCTTTACTTTTCCTTAATTTTTGTAATTCTTTTTCATTTAAGAATTTTAATTCGACTGATTCCTTCGGTTTGATATGAGTATTCACGATTTTTGGTTGCGCAGGCCTCAAATCAGTGTCTACCATTTCAACCGAAGTCTTCACATTATTTAACATTTTAGTCTGTGCTCTTGTCATTACATTTACTACATTATTATGCATTTCTTTTAAATCCTCTACTGTGATTCTAGACAAAGCGTCTGCAGCCGCGTTGTCAGAACCCCTAATATATTGAACATCAAAATTGTACTCTTCTAACGCTATCCTAAATTTCATTAATCTACTTGATGGATCTTTCATATTAAATAAGTATATAAGAGGCTTGTGGTCAGTTAGGATCCTAAAAGGTCGGCCATACAAATATGGTCGAAAATACTTTACAGCCCAGACTATAGCAAGTAATTCCTTCTCAATGACTGGATAGTTCTTTTCTCCTTTATTTAAAGTCCTACTAGCATATGCTATAGGTCGGCCATTGCCATTTGACAAAATTGTGCCAATAGCGAAATTTGAAGCATCAGTTTGGACAATGAATCGATTTTCGGGTGAGAAATCTGGATATTGTAGAATTCGCGGAGATATTAAACATTGTTTTAAATTATTGAATGCATTTTCACAATCATTACTCCATTTAAATGCTATATTTTTCCTACATAACTTGTTTAAAGGATACGCGATTTCTGCAAAGTTAGGTATGAATTTACGATAGTAGTTTGTAAAAGCTATGAATCGTTTTACATCGTCCGAATTTTTGGGACATGGGTAGTTTTTTACAACATTAATTTTTTCAGGATCAGGTGAGATACCGTCTTTAGAAATAATATGACCTAAATATGGAATAATGGAAGAACTCAGTGGGTCGATATCAATGGAATAAGATCAAACGGTGCCACTGTCACCATGGGTGTTCCACAAGGATCCATTCTTGGTCCGTTTTTGTTTTTGATATATATAAATGACTTGCCCTTCTTTGTTGGCGATAGGCATGGAATCGTACTGTTTGCGGATGACACTTCACTTTTATTTAAAGTGAAAAGACGAGTTGGTAAGTATGACGAAGTGAACATTGCGATTTCAAAAGTTGTACAATGGTTCAATGTTAACAACCTCCTATTAAATGGAAATAAAACCAAGTGTATTAGATTCTCAACGCCTAATGTAAGGCATATAGATACCAATGTACAACTTAACGGGGACAAATTGGATCTTGTGGACTCTACTGTCTTTTTAGGGATTACGATAGATAAAAAACTACAGTGGGGACCACATATCGACAAATTAACGAGTAAACTGAGTTCAGCGGCATTTGCAGTTAAAAAAATGAGACAGATTAGTGATGTAGACACTGCGAAAATTGTGTATTTTAGTTATTTTCATAGTATTATGTCTTATGGGATTCTACTATGGGGAAATTCCACTGATATAAATACAATCTTTGTTTTACAAAAAAGAGCTGTAAGAGCTATTTACAATCTCAGTCCACGAGTTTCCCTAAAAGAAAAATTTAAAGAAATTAATATTTTAACCGTACCATCACAGTTTATATTTGAAAACTTGATGTATATTCGTAAAAATATTTCTTCATTTAAGAAAAATAGTGATGTACATAATGTAAACACAAGGAACAAAAACAATCTTGCTCTGCATGTATCACGTCTCCACAGAATAAGTAACTCTTTTATGGGGCAATCTATACGCTTTTACAATAAACTTCCAAATGCTATTAAAGATCTACCAATACACAAATTTAAAAAATGTATCAAATCGAAACTTTGTAAAAAAGGTTACTATAAAATATCTGAATATTTGGATGATAATAAGGCATGGGATTAATTGCTCCTCATAGCAGTCTCATAATAATTATAATATATTATTCATAAATACATTGTAATTGTAATAACATTGTTTAAAAAAATGTACATGCACAAAAAAAGACAAGCCCGCTGAGTTTCTTCCGCCGGATCTTCTCAGTGTGTGGCCGCGTTTCCGATCCGGTAGTAACTCAAAAAATGTTGACTCGTCAAAAGTGCCTGTAAAGGATAATTTGAATAAAAATGTTTTGACTTTGACTTTGACTTTGACTATAAAATTTTCTTTCTAAGAAAGTCACACTTAGATGGATTTAATTTCAAATTCACTGATCTGAGTCTTTCAAATACGTCCTGTAAGTTTTTATTGTGGGTTTCTAAATTCCTTCCGAAAACTATTAAATCGTCAAGATATATCAGACATTTCTCATAATTTAGACCTGCCATAGCTATTGTAATCATTCTAGAAAAAGAACTTGGACTTGTTTTTAAGCCCATTGGCATCCGAGTCATCTGATATTGACCTGAATAAAATGCTGTATATTTTCTACTATTTTTATCTAGGTTAATATTATAATACCCTTGATATAAATCTAAATGAGTGAAATAAATGCTACCCGTCAATGACTCTAAAATTTCAGTTATATCCGGTAATGGAAACTTATCATCTTCAATGCAATTATTAAGTTTCCTGTAGTCAACTACTAATCGCCATTTTTTATCTGTTGTTGAACTTGATCTTTTAGGTACTAATAAAATTGGACTAGACCACTCGCTTTTACTTGGTTCTATAATACCTTCTGCTAACATTTTGTCTATTTGACTATTAATTTCAGGTTTTTGCGAATTTGGTAATCTATACTGTTTTGAAAACACTGGGTTCGTATTTTGTTTTAAATTAATTGTGTGTGTATAAACGTCTGTCGTACTTAATTTATCACCTGGCAAATAAAATATGTCGGCATATTTAGCACAAATATTTTCAATAGTGCTTTGTTCTTCATTGTTTAAATGTTGAAGTTGTAAAAGGGAGAATAATGATTTCACGCGCTCAGCATCTTTGTTTATCTTATCAAAGATACAAAGGCTGAAATTACTTAACTGTTCAATAATTGGATTAATCTTTGTCAATGATAAATTGTTTTCAGTAACGTTTAGTATTTTAATAGGTATACGTCCGTTTTTAGGAGTAGCAATAGAACTCGCTACAAAAACACCATCATTTATTTCTTTCGCTAAAACAACACAGTCTTCTTTAAAGTCTGTTTCAATAAAATGTATCGATTCACTTCTAGCAGGAATTTCAAAAACTATATCGCATGTATTAACGATAGGTAATTGACAACTTTTTATTGCTGTATGTAAAGTTACATTATTTTTACCAAAGTCCACATGAGCTTTATATTCATTGAGAAAGTCACGACCTAAAATTCCATTTGATTTTACTGGCAAGTTATTAAAAACATAAAACTTGTGACTAATTGTCTCATCACCTAAGAGAAAAGATAAATAAACGTATCCTATTGCTTGGACTTTGCCTCCTAGTCCGTCTACTGTTACATAGTCTTTATGGATTGGAATATTTTGTTCGAGTACATATCTATATTTGTAGGCTGATAAAGATGCCCCAGAGTCTAAAAGAAAAGAATGTTTTTTATTGTTATGTATTGACGAATTTAAAGAAATATAGCAGTTACTATCGCTAGCTAGAATTATATGTTCTCTGTTAGTCACGAAAAAAATTGTTAAAAGTTGTTTCTGGTTCTGTAGCATTTTCTGCAACTTGATGAATTGCATTAATGTTACGTTCCTCTCTTGTCCTTTGGTAGCCTCTGTTTGAACGATTAAAGTTACCTCTTTGTTGTCTTGAGCCATTGTTGAATCGTCCGCGGGACCCCTGCCCTCTCGTTGCATTCGGCGTCCTATATCCTTGTCCTCTCGCTTGTCCTCTAAATGAAGTAAAATTGTAACGGCCACCGCGTGGACTCATGTGATTATACGATCTGTTTCTATTATGGAAATAATAAGTTGGTTTTTTATACATACCCATTACTTCTCCAGACGTTGTTGCTGAAGATACCTCCTCGTCTTGGGCGTCTTGTATGGCATCTTTCAAACAGTCGTATTTCCTAGCCGCTAAAATAGTACTAAGCCTACGGTTCCGCAAGCCATCGGTAAACCGCTTAATTGCAGTTTTTTCATTAATTGGTTTTAATATTGTATATGCTTGCTCATCACCATTGGCTTGAGAGACCGTAAGATTAACAAATAAATCAGTGATCTCTTTCCCATAATTTACAATTGACAAGTCATTTTGTTTTATTCTATTTAATTTATCCGATATAGCGGTTGCACCTTTCTTACATAATAAAACATTTTGCATATCAACAATTAAATCTTTTACAGTCTCATATTTTGACTTTAACTTTAACTTTGCCTCTTGAGACAATCGGCTTTTAAGAACGAAATTTATTAAATTCTGCTTACAAGAATTTTCTTTTAATAATGAGTCATAATAAAGGATATTGTCTATTAATTGTTTTGTATTCGATTCTTCGTTGGTCATAATCGGCAAAAGGCTCAAAGCAATTTTTAAATCAAAGGAATTCATCTTTGTAACCACTGATGAACTTCCACTTTTACACAACGATATAATTTCTTCGTACAACTGTATAAATTGACGACAGTAATTTTCTGTTAACAATATATCCTCATTACTAAAATATTTTTTACTAACCTTTTCCTTAAATTGTAATAAACAATTTTCGTATCGTTGATAAATTATGTTTACTTCATTTAATTTACTTTCTAATATTTTTTCTGATCGTCTACTAGGGCCAATCTTTGTTAAGTATACTTTAATCTTTTTTAAATCATCATATAAAGTTAAAAATATATCCATTAGTTACCAACATAATGAATAAAAGCAATTAAGTAAGTGTTGCCTTTATGCCTGATATTTATTTGTATATTCTAACTGCTCAAAAACACATTAGTTCTTTAAACGCAGTCGGTTAATAATCAAAAATCAGTTCCCGATATTCATAAAAATCATTCTCGTTTTGCATTGAGCGACATATTTCTTGATTTATTTTTATTTATCATATTAATTAAATAGATTTAAATAATTTTCGAATGTAAATAATTAACTAAAAACACATAGGTCCAAAGTTCAATACACATATAATATAGTAAAGCATTGAATATTTTCTGTCTCGCGATTTGTGATTATAAAACTACTCGCGTCGAATTACGGCGGTGATAAAGTTTACTAATTAGGTTAAATGCGATTACACTTTTTAAACACTAAACTTGCACTTCACTTTATACATCGGGATGTATTTTTGGAGCCTCTGGAGCCCCCGGTTGCTGTCGCCGGCGAAATAGAGATCTGTTTAAAGCTGTACGATTAATTTCCGTGGTAATCCATTTTTTATGGCATTTTTTATACTGCCTGTATATGAAGTAAAGCAGTCCAAGTAGTAAAATCAGGAGGATGACCATCAAAATAATAGTTGTGGTGGATAGATGGTAACGGTACTCCTCTAGGATGGAGTTGTTGTTTCCTGCAGCCGCGTTTTGGACTATAATAGTGTCCTCTTTAGATATTGATTTTCCCATAATTGATTGCAACGTTAACTTTATACGAATCTAATAGGTAACAATTATTAATATTCACTGACTCCATAGCACTTAGCGATAGCTGTTAGTCACGCGGCCGACAAATATGGATAGGTATCAGGTACGTGTCAGATTCGCGGCGCCGACGGTCGGGCGGACTCCTTTGGCAGGGTCGCCATGTGATGTGCGTACAAGGTTCGAAATGAAACCGATGAATTCTCGAGTAATACTGTCATATATTGTAATAATATTCTTTATAAATACAGTTACACAAGTACATACTAAGGCTACACGTGTACAGAAAATAGGTCAATTTATCTTATAAACTATCATACCACTACAATACAATATTTTAGTACTTAAAAAACAACGTCACAACAAATGCAGTTTCAAAAGTCAAAATCAAATCAAATTTTCAAAAGTTACAGCTCATTAATATTTTGTTGTTTACAACAATCTTACTTATTATTTTTAATTGATTTAAAAATCTAATCAGCCCTTCTCTCTAAAAAACTGCGTCAAATACCGTAAATAAAAGTCGGTCGATTTATTTGGGATTTGTTAATGACGAAAGATTTTGAAAAATATATATTTTTTTATATTATTTCGACATTTTTCAACCTATATATATATATATATATATATATATATATATATACATATATATATATATATATATATATATATATATATATATATATATATATATATATATATATATATATATATATATATATATGTAGCTAAAAAAACATTTTAGAGCGCAAAAATTGCGTTGAATGCCATTCGAAAGATCAAAATCGGTGATCGTTTCTGAAATATAGTTTTTCAAAAACTCTAATTACTGTCATTTTTACAAAATTTAGAATCTTAAACTCTATGCTTAGTTATAGTTTTTAATTCTTTGAGTATAAAATACCTCAATTTAGCGGGAAGTTTAAGAGAAGCCCTGCAGGGTCAACAGATTTACGGATTTTTTTCATATTATTTATTACCAAATGAACAGATGCTTCTCCTGATGGAAAGGGACTCCCATCAGTTATAGACATCAAAAATGTTAATGGCTCTTTGGTATGTATGGCGGCGGGGCCATAATGTCACATGCAGTGGTGGCAGCCTGAATTGACATCTTTGCTTTTATTTTCCGAGGCATGCTTCTTACACACCACCCTCCAGATTCCGAGCTGAAATTGAGATTTTGGACTTTCGAAAAAGCTTAAAAAACAACACTTTTGCTCGACCCGGGCATCGAAATCGGGACTTTATGAACCGAATAGGCTAATCCCTGGAGTCTGGACAACGAGGCAGTATACCTAATTTATTTTAAAAAGTACTATTCATTCGATTTAAAATTTATTTCCCCAATATTTAGAACAGCTCTTCAGGGTGGACATTAGCTGTAACCATGGGATGTAATATTTAAATTTCTTACATCGATGACTTGTTAATTAGCACGGGTGCGAATCTTTGCGGATCAGTTATTTATACATAATATATTTAAAACTAGCTATTACTCGCAACATTGTTCACATTATCCAAAATCATTTTTCCCTTTTGTTCACTCAGGTAAAAAGTAGCCTATATCCTGCTCTATAAACTCTTCTACTTTCAGTGAAAATTTCGTCAAAATCGGTCCAGCCGTTACAGAGATTATTCCGTACAAACAGAATGATAGACACATAGAACTTAAAAAAATGTTTGCTTAGGTATTAGTGTCGTAAAAATAACACATTGCACTTAAAAAAACCTAGTTATTTTGAAATCACAAACAGTCACTTCAATTTATTTATATGTATACTTAGATTATTTTATTTATTTATATGTGTTTATAATTACACTTTAGAAGTAAAATATTTTTTCTATTTATATGCGTATATAATTACACTTTAGAAGTAAAATATTTTTTCTATTTATATGCGTATATAATTACACTTTAGAAGTAAAATATTTTTTCTATTTATATGCGTATATAATTACACTTTAGAAGTAAAATATTTTTTCGAAAGTATTCCATCTTCCAAGTTCCATCTTGCCGCTCTGCTCCAGAACTCTAAATATAAATCTGTCTCAGCTATTTACAGACAGGATGCGGGATTAAAGTGTTTACCGTGTAACTCGATAGCGACCGGATTGTGGGGATCGATTTCTGACACCGATTCCGAGAGGTATCGACAAAGAATCGATATTCGATACGTTGTAGTTTGAAGAGGAACGGGTTATATGGGTAGTATCTACGTGACAACACTTACACAATCGATCATATAAAAAATATATCTATATCTATATTATCTATATTAATATTATAAATGCGAAAGTTTGGATGTTTGGATGGATGTTTGTTACTCAATCACGCAAAAACTACTGAACGGATTTGAATGAAATTTGGCACATAGGTAGATAATAACCTGGAATAGCACATAGGCTACATTTTATCCCGGAAAAATTAGGTAATCCCGCGGGATTCACCAAAAAATGTATAATGCAGCAGGCTGCACGCAGGAACCAGTAAAACCAATTTTTAAGACACAAGTGACTTGTTTTTAGAGTTCCGTACCTAAAAGGTAAAACGGGAACCTATTACTAAGCCTCCGTTGTCTGTATGTCCGTCTGTCTGTCTGTCTGTCTGTCTGTCTGTCACCAGACGTTATCTCATAAACCGTGATAGCCAGAAAGCTGAAATTTTCACAAATTATGTAGTTCCGTTGCCGCTATAACAACAAATAAGTACTAAAAATAAAAAAAAATGATAATATTAAAGGGGACCCCAATACAATAAACGTGTTTTTTCGTATTTTTTAAAGATGATGGTACGGAACCTTTCCTGTGCTTGTCCGACTCGCACTTGGCCGTTTTTTTATAAATAAATGCTAATCTCGACTTTGTTCGCGTTAACCAAAAATATTACTTCCTTACAACAAATAGATGCATTATAGCTAGGCATGTCGTAAAAGACGAGAGAAGGCTGATACGTGTCACTAACATTGTGACTACAAATGAGACTGTAAAGTTATGCAACGTCTGGCCTGGGTATTAGTTACCACCGCCTTACATATTCCCGCCGCAATAGCTTCAGTAATTACAGAATATTGAATAAGGTAATAGGTGTTGGTCTCCCATCTCACCTGATGGAAAATGTCGATGAAGATGAAGGTGGTACACGCACATCCAAAACAAAGATATTCACTCTACTCTTAAAGGTTCCAGGACTATATTTATCAGTAAAAGTAGACCCAGGCAGTTCGTTCCAAACCTTGGTGACTCGAACTAAAAAAGAGAAATTATTTATTGAATCTCCTGATTAAAAATTTCCACTTTTAATCTGGAGAGCCAATAGCCATCGTTTAGTATCTATTCTATACTATAAAAATGTCATTGGATGATAATCGACTGTTACCTCATAATTTCGTCTGATTCGTATCTAAATATATTTTCTAAAATCCAATAAAAAACACCGAGCGAAACACCGTCGCCCAATTAGTAATTATTAAACAACGTCATTACGTCATTGGTCGTTATATGAAGTGCACACTTCAACAGTGTTATCTAAATCAAGCTTGTGATTACTGCATACTTCTCGGGAAACGTCATGATAAAGTAGTTTTGCCCCTTGAAAATGTCTGTTTGATTTAAATAAAGCTTTAGTTTCATTTCTACCCCAAAGCGCTTTGTTGCATAGCTTCGCCACTATTGCTTAACCAAACCCATTGAGTAAGCAGACTAGAAACCTAATAAGAGATCAATAGTTCTATCAACACGATTACGTAATAGATCCTATAACAATCCGGTAGAATTAGTACCCACTAATCCAGCGGACTGTATTACACGCACATAATAAATATATATGCATGTATCCTGTGCATGTATCAAAGTGTCAAATAAGATGGTAAACGAGCATATGGCTCTCCTGATGGAAAGAGACAATTATCGCCTATAGACATCAAAGATGTTACTGCTACATACATAAGTTTACCGGTTACCTTACATTCAAAACCGGTACACGGAAGGTAAGGCTAAACTAGCCTCCAAAAAGCTCGGTGTGCTCAGCAGAGCGAGACAGTACTTCTTGCTGGTCCTTCGCCTTCAACTTTATAAGGCTAAAATTCGGCCTCATATATTGTTCTCATCTCTGGACCGGAGCTCCTCAGTACCAGCATCTTCCTCTTGATCGCATTCAGCGTAGAGCGGTTCGAATAGTTGAGGACCAGGCTATTTCGAAACGGCTTGACTCTGGCATGCGCAGAGATGTTGGTTCACTCTGCGTCTCTATCGTATTTTTCATGGGGAGTGTTCCTACGAGTTATTTGGATTGATTCCTGCTGCTGAATTCCATCATCGGACATCGCGTTAAAATTTGAAATTCCCTCGCCATCTCGATGTCTGGAAATCCAGAACTGTCCGTTTCTCTCGGCACTTTTTGTCTCGCACTACTCTGTTGTGGAATCAACATCGAGCATGTAACCTAATACTCGATGGGAATCAATAACTGGGAAGGGTGTTTCCAAACAGATACTACTTGGGGGCCTTCAAGGAAAGAGCTTACTCATCCTTTATAGGCCGGCAACGCAACTGCAAGACCTCTGGTATTGCGGATGTCCACGGGCGCCGGTGTTCACTTACCATCAGGTGCGCCTCCTACTCGTTTGCCTCCTAGTCTATAATAAAAATAACACTACAATAACATGCATTGACGCCATTGCGGCAGTAATTATAGGTAAGGCGGGGTACCAAAATATGTGTGTGAGGTAACAATTCGTAATGAATTAATATAATTCCTAACATTTAATACTACCCATTTGGTCCTTTAGAAATTTGACTGATCCAGGGTTCAGATAGGGGCCATTCAAGTATTACGTAAGCACTAAAGGTGGGAGAAGGAGGTCTTCTCTTTACTTACTTTTGATGACAAGGGGGATGGGGGGGGTCTAGATGGTGATTAAGTCTGTAAGTTGTATGGGAGCCAGCTTTTAATATTTACTTTATTTTATTTAATTATTTATTTTGAAATGTAATATACAACAAAATATTCTGTGAAAATTTTAAGCGTCTACCTTTGCCTTTATTAATATTGTGCAAAGGTAGTAGGGAGGGGTCTTAAATTTTGTGACATCACATTATTCCAATGTTGCAACAAATTCCAAAAATGACGGAATGAGATCATTATTCCAATGTAAAATTGTAAAATATGTGACATCACACTAGGATCTCACAAATGTGACCAGTTGTGACAAGAACGGAGGAGGGGTCAAATATCATAAAATTTGTGTGACATAATTTATGGATGGCTGCTTTCCATGATTTCATGAGCCATCTGCTTGTTTGCTATCTAATGAAAAAAAAGCAAATGACTCTGTTGATGGAATGAGACAACCGTCGCCTATATACATTAAAAATGGTGCGTTTCTACAGAATATGTATGGTGATGCCACATGCATAAGTTTACCAAATATTTTACTCTCAAAACTAGTACACGTCACTGATAAGCACTGAAGCTATGGCACCAGAATTAGGTAAGGCGGTACCAAACCTAATTCCTAACATTTAATACTACCCATTTGGTCCTTTAGAAATTTGGCTGATCCAGGGTTCAGATAGGGGCCATTCAAGTATTACGTAAGCACTAAAGGTGGGAAAAGGAGGTCTTCTCTTTACTTACTTTTGATGACAAGGGGGATGGGGGGGGGGTCTAGATGGTGATTAAGTCAGCAAAATTCATTTTTTACTTTTCGAGTTTTCTATATATTTACTGCTTGCTACATTAAATGTTTGCTTTAAGCGCTATCTTACCTACTGCTACTAATAAAAACTGCTTCTCATGAATCAATCACACATCTGAGGAACAGATTAAAAAATAAATTGACAAATGTTAACGTAAACAACGGGGAGGAGGTAGGTGATTTGCTTACTTTTGCTGACATTGGAGAGGGGAAGTCAATAATTGTAAAAAATCTGCTTACGTAATACTTGATACCCCATATTCAGGGAAGTATAATTCGGTTTTTCTAGTCTTATGGCATTTAAATTTTTGATGTAAACTATCCCTAATGTTATAGACAAGCGACGCTCCTTTACCTATAAAGTTAGGAACTTAAATCTGAATAATGCATTATGCAGCGCTCAAGTGCTTTACAGTGGACGATTTGCATTTCAAGCGCTTTTTACTAAGCGTTAAAAGATTATGAAAGAGTCGTATACAATGGGTATGTCCAAACAAAAGGCTTTCGAAAGATGTACTACAATGCGTATGCACATCTGCTAGCTGTAAGTACTTTGTTGAGCAAGTGTGAAAAAGAAGTGCTATAAAAAAACTTACGTTTGTTTATTAATAAATTATTGCACTAAACATAATATATTTTACAGATTTTTTAATAAAAACCTTATAAAGGTAGACTTATCTGTAAGTTAAGAATGATTTCTTCCAGCCTACCCAGCAGCCAGCTTACCAAGCGATTAAAAAGTAGTAGCAAACATTTTGGTATACATATTTAATCAATAGTTCTGTTCTACATATTTGTAGACATAGATATACTACATATTGATACTGAAAGTTTGTAGATCATATATTGGAACGAAGTTCCTTACGGCAGGCTTGTAGGGGATAGGGATTTTGCTGCGCGACCGAACTGAAAAAAATGTGATAGTAAAACCGTAAGAAAAATGCGTGGAATAAAAGCGTCAAATGAGACGTGCGCAGGCGCGACAGTCGCGTACACAAGCGAGTAGTGCCGTTTAGCCGAAGGACCCGAACCCGAACGAGCCGAAGGAAGAAGTCCCGCGACACCACATCATTTTTTTTTTGTAAAAGGAGGTTCTATTAAAAACTTACACATTCATAAATCATACAAAACTGGACTCGGGCATGAAGAGTTCCGTACAATCCATATTCAAGTTTCTACTTGTTTATTAAGATCATGTAAAAATTGCTTAAAAACAACGTTTGTTGTATGGGAGCCAGACTTTAATATTTACTTTATTTTATTTAATTATTTATTTTGAAATGTAATATACAACAAAATATTCTGTGAAAATTTTAAGCGTCTACCTTTGCCGTTATTAATATTCAGCAAAAACATACGAAAAAAACACGTTAAAACAGCCAAATGCGAGTCGGACTCACGCATGAAGGGTTCCGTACCATCATAGCAAAAAAAAAAGAAAAAAACACGTTTATTGTATGGGGACCCCCTTAATTTTAGTATTTGTTGTTATAACGGCAATGGAAATACATAGTTTGTGAAAATTTCAGCTTTCTACCTATCACGGTTTATGAGCTGATACAGCCTAGTAACAGACGGACAGACAGTCGAACAGGCAGACAGCGGAGGCTTAGTAATAGTGTCTCGTTTTTACCGGTACGGAACCATATCTAGGAATCTAGGGTTCCGTACCTAAAGCCTAGATTCCTAGGTTCCGTACCTAAAATTAATAGGAAAATTAATTAGGAAAGAAAGCAAACAAGCTAACGACCCTTTTGATAGAAAGAGAAAACTATCGCCTATTAACAACAAAGATGGTGCGTTGCAATTCGTATGCCTGGGATGGAATGGCACATGCATAAGTTTACCGGCTACCTTACCCTTCGAACCGGAACACGACAGTGACAAGCATTAGCGAACCCGATGTTACATAACGGATCGATTACCCTCCAAATAGGTATAAGTGTTACAAGAATTAATGCTACTGTGAACATTGGTAACTACCAAATCTGGACGACTTTTTTATATATTTATATATCATAAGATAGCAGTCACCCGTGTTGGTCCGAGCCCCCTTTAAAGAATAGACCATCTACCGTTCTGTCAGGCAGATCGTAAAATGTAATCGATTGACTATATGTCACTGCCATCGTGACTACTAGATAAGACTATGACTACTAGATAGATGTCATAAGATAGCAAACAAGCAGATGGGTCTCCTGATGGAAAGAGTTAACCATCGCCTATAGACACCAAAGATGTTAATGGTGCGTTGCTATCTTGTGGCGAGGTCTAATGCCACATGCATAAGTTTACCGGCTACCTTACCCTCCAAACCGGAACACGACAGCGACAAGCACTAACGCTATTGCGGCTGGAATAGGTTAGGCGGTGGTACCAGACCCGGGCGAGACAATGCAGAACTCTACCACCTAGTAGCCACGATGGTAGTGACTCAATAGCCAATCGGTCGCCTTTTACGACCTACCTGGCAGAACGGCAGTTGGCCTATTCTACAAAGGAGGCCGGGACCAACACGGCGGGTGGTAGATTTCTGCCAAGTTTGGCTCGTGTACACCGCATAACGTATTCCTGCCGCAGTAGAGCCAATGCTTGTCCTTATCGTGTGCTGGTTTGAAGAGTAAGGTAGACGGTTGAGTTACGCATGTGATGGCAATCATCGCACACATCATAACACCGTTGTTGTATATAAGCGATGGTTTCTATTAATGGGGCCATCCATAAATCACGTCACACGTTAAGGGGGAGGGAGGGGGTCAACGAAATGTAGAATTCTATTCTTCAAAGGGTCTCTTCTTTTACGAACTGTCTGCAAAAGTCTTATTCTTCAAAGGGTCTTTTTTTCGAACTCTGCAGAAGTCTATTCTTCAAAAGTTCTTTTTTACGATGTATCTGCAGAAGTCTTTTCTTCAAAAGGTCTTCTTTTATGAACTGTCTGCAGAAGTCTATTCTTCAAAGGGTCTTCTTTTACGAACTGTCTGCAGAGTTATATTCTTCAAAAGGTCTTCTTTTACGAACTGTCTGCAAAAGTTTTTTCTTCAAAAGGTCTTCTTTTATGAACGGTCTGCAGAAGTCTATTCTTCAAAGGGTCTTCTTTTACGAACTGTCTGCAGAATTATATTCTTCAAAAGGTCTTCTTTTACGAACTGTCTGCAAAAGTCTATTCTTCAAAGGGTCTTTTTTTCGAACTCTGCAGAAGTCTATTCTTCAAAAGTTCTTTTTTACGATGTATCTGCAGAAGTCTTTTCTTCAAAAGGTCTTCTTTTATGAACTGTCTGCAGAAGTCTATTCTTCAAAGGGTCTTCTTTTACGAACTGTCTGCAGAATTATATTCTTCAAAAGGTCTTCTTTTACGAACTGTCTGCAGAAGTCTATTCTTCAAAGGGTATTTTTTTCCGAACTCTGCAGAAGTTTATTCTTCAAAATTTCTTTTTTACGATGTATCTGCACAAGTCTATTCTTCAAAAGGTCTTCTTTTACGAACTGCCTAGAGAAGTCTATTCTTCAAAGGGTCTTGTTTTACGAAATATCTGCAGAAGTCTATTCTTAAAAGGGTCATTCTCAATAAATGTCATAATAAAATATCTTGTAAAGAAAAAATAGTTTTAATAGTTAAGTTGTATAGGCTCTGACCTCCTTATCACCAGGGACAGTGCATTGTTGAATGGATTAAAGGTTCAAATCCAATGAATGCTAAGCTGAAAGATACTGGGTGTTAAAGAAATTGCATAGCTTATGGATTGGGTCAGTATCGATAAAAAAACCTAGAAAAAATAAAAAATGGTTGTCTGTAAAGTCGGTTTATGGACGATAATTTTTTGTGGTAACGTTCGCGTTATAAGAAAACATTTTTTATCCCTTGTTCCGCGCTTTCACTTGTACGATCGGTTCAGGCGGAACGTGATAATGAGTCATGCTTTTTAGTGCTTGCAACTGGCGTTCATCAGTTCATAAGATGCTATCACGTCAAAAACATAAAAATATATTGCAAGATCAACCTAAAGATACTTCTCTAATCTTTAGGTTAAATATACTAAATCTACCTACCGACTTAAAGTAGCAATCGTGTAAATTTAAAGTTGCTACTGAAAACGGCTCGTGACAAATAACGATTATAACGATTGATAACAATTATTTACGGTGTTCTACTAGTTACGGCTTTACGGTGTTCATCCATGGCACGGGAGTGATACACATCACTCGCTAGACTCCGAGCTGTTACTGAGATTTTGAATATTCGAGAAAAGCTAAATAAAACCTAAATAACACTTATGCCCGACCTGGGGATCGAACCCAGGACCCTATGATCTGAGTCGAATAGACGATCCGCTAGACTACGAGGCAGTCAAATAGAGATAAATATACTTTAAAGTTTAAAAGCATGACGCTTCGCTTCGACTCTCAGTGTGAGTTGACCCTAAGACGTTCCGTTTTAACTAATTGGCCAATAGTTTATCTATTACAACAACGTTTGGTCACAGTAGCGGTTATCTTAATTTGACCAAATGTTTTCCAATTGTTTAAAGATAAACCCATCGACCGGTAATGACTCACAGTGTTCCAAATTACGCATTTAAACGCTTTTATTACGTAAATACGTGGTTTTAACTACATACAAAGCGGACTTGGACTTGTCTAATTTACAAACGATCGTAAGATTGTCCTAATTTGTGGCATATTTAAAAAGGTAATCGCTATTTACAAGGAAATAGGAATCCCTCTAGTTAGCACTAGCTGTTGCCCGCAACTTCGTCCGCACGGACTTCGTTTACTCCGCATAGCTCTTCCCCCTTAGGTGATAGCGTGATAATATGTAGCCTATATGTTGACCCGATCTATTAGTAATATTCATGCAAAATTTGAAGTAAATCCATGTAGTACTTTTTGAGTTTACCCCGGACATACATACAGACAAACAGATAAACAGACAAACAGACAAAAATTCTAAAAACTATAGTTTTGGCTTCGATATCGATTGTAGATTACGCCCCAAGTATTCTTTTAAAAAAATATTCAATGTATAGTTTTGACTTTCCTATGATTTTATTATATGTAGTATATATATAGATATAGATATTCCATTAAAGAGTTAATTCTGGCCTTATACGTATCTCGTTCTTGAACGCAATCATTATATTTTTCGTAAAGATCTACTAATTTATTTTTTTTACTTTTTTTATATCATAAGATAGCAAACAAGTAGATGGGTCTCCTGATAGAAAGAGTCCACCATCGCCTATAGACACCAAATTATATATAGATATATATATATAGATATAGATATTCCATTAAAGAGTTAATTCTGGCCTTATACGTATCTCGTTCTTGAACGCAATCATTATATTTTTCGTAAAGATCTACTAATTTATTTTTTTTACTTTTTTTATATCATAAGATAGCAAACAAGTAGATGGGTCTCCTGATAGAAAGAGTCCACCATCGCCTATAGACACCAAAGATGTAAAGGGTGCGATGCTATCTTTTGGCGAGGTCTAAAGCCACATGCATAAGTGTACCGGCTACCTTACCCCTTCAAACCGGACCACGACAGTCACAAGCACTGACGCTATTGCGGCAGGAGTAGGTAAGGCGTTGGTACCTGACCCGGGCGAGACAATGCAGAATTTTACCACCTAGTAGCTACGATGGTAGTGACTGGTATAGCCAATCAGTCGTATTTTACGACCTGCCTATTGGGCAGTTGGCCTATTCTTCAAAGGACCCCAGGACCAACACGGGGCTTCCATTACTTTTTTAGCTATTTCTATAATTTCCCTATTTTTTTCACGATCCTGGATCAGTTGGTCACGGCAAAGGTATTTCTTTTATCAAGACTACTAGATGGTCAATTCTGAAACGTCTCGTCCGGGTTTTGTGCCACCGCGTTACCTATTCCTGTTGCAAGTGATAATGTTAATATCATGTACCAGTTTAAGGTAAGGTAGTTGATAAAGTAATAGTTTAGTACGTTACTAGCGTGACCATACTTACTATTTTGAACGGGACTGTCTCGGTTTCAACGTCTCTGTCCGGTGTCTTCACGGTGGTGAATGATGGTCACAAGTGTCTTCAACTTTTGGTGTAGGTAACATTTATATTTAATTTCGATTCTCTTTATGGAAATAGATATATGCTATAGACATCATAGCATATCTATTACATTATTGCTTGCGTAGTTCACACATACACACACACACACACACATATTCACGCCAGATCCCTTACGGGGTAGGCAGAGAGAACCAAGTGCCATACATCACGATCCTTGCAGGCTTGTCTCGCTTCCTCCGCATTCATCACTCTTTTCATACACACACGCCGGTTGCGAAGACTCTTGACACCACCTTCGGACAGTACTCGTCAATCTGATCGTGGTATGTCAGTCTTGGTCTTCCCCGGTACCTACATCCTTCCACATTCGCATTGTATATCTGTTTTGTTAACCTTTCATCCACATGTCCGAACCAACGGAGCATGTCCTTTCTCATCTTTACACCGACACTTTCTTTCAAGCCTAATTAGTAGTAGTTGTAATAATATTCCTACTTTACGCAATTCACATCAACCTAATGTTTCATTTTGAGATTTAAATAACATGGTCAGTTTATGAATTAACATCCTGCTACACGGATAGCAACGCAACCATCGAACTGATGAATCGTGGTGACTGTGACAATCTATAATCATTCGGTTCATTCTACCTACCAAACAAGATAACTAGCGTGGTGATATTCAACATTATTTTATTAAAGAAAACAGTTTTGCAAATAAGCGTATTAAGGTGGTTCTAAGCTTTTCTCGCAAGAGAGCGGTCACACTTGATCAACTATAAGAAACTCCAGCCATTTCACGACACACACGAGCGGAGACGAGGCGCGAACGTGCCATATACTGGTTTTTATTATCTAGATTCGATGTATGCTTGTCCTTTTCTTTGTAATGTAGAGTGATAGAGACGTATTTCGCCGGACCCCTTTGAAGAATACACCTTTCAGCTTGGCAGTGTATAAAAAACGAGCGATTTTTTTATAAGATAGCAAACAAGCAGATGGGTCTCCTCATGGAAAGAGTCAACCATTGCCTATAGACACCAAAGGTGTTAATGGTATCTTGTGGCGAGGTCTAAAGCCACATGCATAAGTTTGACAAGCACTGGCGCTATTGCGGCAGGAATAGGTTAGGCGGTGGTACCAGACCCTGGCGAGACAATGCAGAATTCTAACACCTAGTAGTCACGATGGTAGTGACTCGTATAGCCAATTAGTCACCTTTTACGACCAGTTGGCCTGTTCTTCAAAGAATCCCGGGACCAACACGGGGAAGTAACTTAGACTACTTTCATTTAAGAAATTTTTGACGCGCGTCAAAATCCAAGTCGCGGGATTAGCTAGTATTACATAAAATTTCTGACATTGATAACATGTTAACTTTAACGGGCGAAGCTGCACGGGTCTGTTACTCTTTTTTTTCATGAGGATATCCTCATGGGTACCCACCCAAATTGGGGCTTTGGGCGGGTTATGGGCTCGGTTTTACCATCACTCGACCCTGCTCTGACAGTTGGCGACTTACTACAGTCAACTCCAAACTGTACCTTCATCCGCAACGGAATATATATATATATATATATATATATATATATATATATATATATATATATATATATATATATATATATATACGTGTAATAAAATCGTAGGAAAGTCAAAACTGTACATTGGATATTTTTTTTAAGTAATACTTGGGGCGTGATCTACAATCGATATCGAAGCCAAAAATATCTTCACGCCCCTATCCCCAAAAAGGTGGGCAGAGGTACAACAAGTGCACCCACGATTAGCCAAAGATACTTGGTCCCACAATGTGATAGGTGGCAAGCCTATCGCCAACCGGGCACTTTCCAATCCCGGGCAACGTTGTTTTTAACAGAAAACTGAAAAAACACATTTTTGAATTGAACACCTACGGGGGAGGAGCAGTGCGGAGTAAATGAAGTCCGCGCGGACGAAGTCGCTGGTAACAGCTAGTATATATATATATATATATATATATATATATATATATATATACTGCGGCTTCATCTCAGAGATCTGCGTTTGTCATGGTAATGAGTATCCCTCACTACCTGCAGGTACTTTATGGAGGGTAGGTTTGAGAAGTTGCGCCCTCCTCCGCCCCGCATTTCTTTGACGTCTGATCGGGTTCGCCTCAGCATCCATTTCTCGTTTTCGTTCCGCTGCCTCTTTTTGTGAAATCACATTTTCATAGAAAGTTGCGACGGTATTCCATGCATCTTCATTGAGGCACATTTCTCTTACTATGACCGCGAGTGAAAGATCTCTCCCAATACGGGACTGTTAGTCTAAACTCTAAACTAACATTTAAAAGTGAAAAGATTTGATTGTTTGTTGCTTTGTTTGTTACGATTTAACTCAAAAAATTACTCGACCAATTTTAAAAATTCTTTTACTTTTACATAGTTAACAACATTATCTAGGAGTGGCATAGGCAATTTTTTACTCGACTCGGGAAGGAAAGATGTTTTGTGGTCATAAGGACGAAATCGCGAGCAACTGCTAGTATGCAATGAAAAGGAAAAGAAAATCGTTTATCAGGAATATCGTTATATTCCACCGGGTGTCAGACACGGCAATATGACCCCGGTAACGAATTCTCGGGACGTATCAGATTGCGATCCCTCAGCGACGCAGATTTCAAAACGATTCAAGTGATTTCGATGCATAGATATATTGCTTCTGCTTAGTCAGTGTTTTGTATTGATTATATTCTAGTAGCGTCTATTTTTTTATATCATAGAATAGCAAACAAGTGAAACCGAGAAGCGGTTTGGTTGAATAAAACACTTAAATCCATCGACATAGTTTTCGCTGCACGCACAGTATAATTTTTGGGCAGAGTAACGCCCTCAAGTAGCCATAGAATTACAGTGACAATAAAACATCTTATCCCCATCTACTTATACCATCTTTAATTATGTTTGTCTATTGTTAGTTCATAATTACGTCATTATCTCACAATAGCATAAATCACTCAGGTGCGCCACATGTAGCCGGCTAGCGATTGCCGTTAAGCGCAGTTGCTAACACAAGTTTATAGTTCTCCCGATGAAAGAGATAACCATTTTCTATACCAAAAAACATTTTTCAAAGTCGGTTCATAAATGACCAAGATCTGAGGTAACAAATATAAAATACTTGCTGTGCCTGCTTGAAAAAACTTCTAAAATTGTAGTAGTTTAAGTTACTCCTTATTATCGTGGTTTAAAAGGCAGACGGTCCCGGGTTTTTACGCGCATAGTTTCCATTGGATTTCTAACTCCTTTCTTGGGTCCCAAACTATCTTTGTACCAAATTTCATTCAAATCAGTTTAGTTGTTTAGGCGTGAAGAAGAGACAGAGTTACTTTCGCATTTATAATATTAGTATGAATTTTTTTTAAATGAAGTAAAAGTGCAGCAACCGATATCTAATTTCAGTGGTTATCACTGGTGTTCTGGTTTGGAAGGTAAGGTAGCCGGTAAACTTATGCACGTGGCATTAGACCTTGCCACAAGATAGCAACGCACCATGAACACCTTTTGTGTCTATAGGCGATGGTAGACTCTTTCCATCAGGAGACCTATCTGTTTGTTTGCTATCTTATGATATAAAAAAATTCTATATCTCCGAAACCCTGTATTAGATCTTCGCCAAATTAAAATGGTACCACATGGAAAATATATTTGGTACCACCGCCTTATCTATTTCTGCCGCAATAGCGTTAATGCTTGTCACGTTCAGGTTTGGAGGGTAAGGTAGCCGATAGACTTGTGGATGTTACATTGCTATCCCGCGACACGGATAGTGAATAGTAGATTATAAATAAATTTCTAAAGTGCTGGACTGATTTAGAAAAAAACATGACTAATATGAAGCTTCATTATCACTGAGAAACATTGGCTATTTTTACCCGAATGAATAAAAGGAGATAATGTACGTGGGTCACGCAAATGAAGTCGCAGGCAACTGTCAGTCAACGCTAATGTCATTTCAGACAGAAAATTTGTAATAAGCTAGTTGACTAAATTTGAAAATCTGTTTAATATGTTACCTTATTAGATACCAAAAAAAAAATCGCTTTTAACATTAAATTTACCGGGAAAACGCTCTAGACTCTCATGGCGTCGTAATGACATCTCGCCGTGGTCAAAAATACAATATATACTCTTTGGTTTCTATAAAAATGTCAAAAACTATATGACGTTATACCACGGTATGACGTAACGCTTCCTGATTTGCGTTTACTGTCACATGACTTAATGTCCATTTTTGCCGAAATATTTTTTTTTAAATTAATTAATTTATATATTTACTTTATTTTAGGGAAATTAACAGCTAATGTAATACAATCGTGAACTTAAGCCTAGATAATATAAGCTAATAAAAATTTCCACTTTAAAAAATAAAATGAACTGAAAAATAAAGTAAACGAGTTATTTCTTTAAGTTATGATAAATTATTGCTTAGTAAACAATCACTGTGTATACAATCACATTAATTAAAGAATTCAGTACTCAACAACCTTTTCAAATGAAACCTTCTCAAATTGTTAGGTTTAGTTTCAAACAAATCGAATCCATGCTTGAAAACTAATTTATTAAAATTGTCACAAGATTTCCAAAAATAGGAGTTCTGGTTATACACTGATCTAGTCAGTTCCAAATTGAAAGTTTTGGTGTAGCGTTTTGACTTAGATTATATCTTAAAAATATTATTAATCCTTCTAAAACAATTTTTTTAGCTTTTTGTTATCTCCATATCATCTTATATATATCTGACTCATTCTTAGTGTAAGCAAGCTTATTATCATTAATTTAATGCTTGATTGATCACCTTTTATAGAGTGCTATTCGACTCTCCTGAAGATGCTTCGGTTGCGAAGTGAAACGTGCGTTGAGTACATAAATTAGGCGTTACTGCCTTTGCTTCTGACGTGTAAGAAAGTGTAGTGGAAGTGGGTGGACTATTGACCCACTATGGTCTTCTCTCATTTTCAAGCCTTGGATAAGTTTGCCCCATTCCTTACACTATTTTCGTTTCAGTTGCATCACAGCAGTTCCACATAAGGTTTCGCGAAAATTTTGCAAATTAAATACCACAATTTCTTCTTTAAATTGTGGATTTTAGCAAAGTAAAGCCTGAATCTGTTAAATAAAGCCTATTTCATATTTTGTATGTTTGTTTGTTATGAATAAACTCAAAACTACTCGATTGATTTAAAAATTCTTTGACCATTAAAAAACAACACAATCTAGGTGCAACGTGGATTATTAATACCAGATCGAGCAAAAGGAAACGATGTGTGTGCATCACGCAATCGAGATCGCCAGAACATTTAGTTTCGAATACTACTTGAACTGGCTGCTTTTTTGCCATCTTAGGATATTTAAAAATATGAATTGGTGACCGTGGTGAATTGCAGAATAATCCTCTTCACGGAACTTCGAAGATCACCGCCATTGTTCCCATGAACTCCGACACAATTTGTGCGGAACTAAAGATTATTGAATTCAACTCAATCGTTTCGCCGCGTAATACGATGATTGCCTGCAAATTGCTTGTAACGTGTAGTTACTTTTATATTGGTCAGTAGCATTGTATTGGCCCCGGTTTTGCTCTCCACCGTCTAGATTTAATACAGTGGGTGAGACCACTCGCTGGCTTTTCTTTATATCATTAGATAGCAAACTCTCCTGATGAAAAAAGAAACCATCGCCTATAGACACCAAAGATATTAATGGTGCGTTGCTATCTGTGTGGCGGGATTGCAATACCACATGCATTAGACTACCGGCTACTTTACCCTCGAAACCGGAACACGACGACAAACGTTGATTCTATTTTTTGAAATTGATAATTTGCTTACTTTGGGGTTAGATCAGTAAGTGTAATTTTTACCGTGAATATTTATTATTATTATTCTCTTGCGGCAGGAATGTTTAAGGCGGTAGTACCATATGTCCGGGCAAGATGTTGCGGAACTCTATCACCTAGTAGACACGATGGTTGTGACACGTTTAGGCAATCGATCACCTTTTACGAAATATACCTTACAAAGTAGCAGTTGGTCTATTTTGGTTTTATTTTTTTTAAATATATGGTTGGATTTTTTTCAAATTAAACGGGACCACCCTCGGGGTAAGCCGATTCCAATGAAAAAGAATTATCAAAATCGGACCATGGACTTATATACTGGAATATATATATATATATATATATATATATATATATATATATATATATATATATATATATATATATATATATATATATATATATATATATATATATATATATAACCCAGAAATAAAAACATTTTATGCTCATCACCCGACCGCTTGTCTTTGTCGTGATCCAACCGTAAGTAATCGTAAGCCCCGTCAACTGGGTTATCATGTTTGCAATAAGCAGATGACTCTTCTGATCGTAAATATTTACCAGATCCCCAAACCGGAACACGATAATAACAAACTATGTAGGTGGTAGATAGCTGAAACTTCTCTCTTCTGGCTTTGGTATCACCGCTTTATCTATTCCCGATGACATAACTTCAATGCTTGTCGCTGTCGTGTTCCCGTTTGAAGAGCAAGCTGGTGGGTTATGCATGACACATCTTAAATCTTAAAAACTATACGCGTCGAATTAAGAATCACCTCCGTATTTTCGACGGTTGAAAAATAGAAATATTTGCAGAAAGAAGGCGTATAAACGTTATCGTTCGTAGAGCATTCTCTAATGCTGTAATGTGCAAATGTAGTTATATATAGTACGTACTAAAAGTTACTGTTCGTGAAATACTGTTGTTTTTGTTACGCTAAAGTGATATTGCATACATTACACTGCCGCGGAATAACGGTTATTTTGTGTAAGAATATTTTGTTATGATACTTCATACCCATACTAAATGACGCATGAGGCTTCGTTCATGTAAAAAAGTATTATAATTTTTGTTTTAAATCACCTATATCCTGGAAGAGGCAGGCAGAGGTCACTAAGCCTAAATACTTTTTGAGAAAGTCAGAGTAATCACGATTTACCTGTTTGGCAGTTGTAAGATGAGCTACGATCCTAATCACGGTTGTTTTACACCGTGTTGGTCCGGACTCGCTTTAAGAATAGACCAATTGTCGATCTGTCAGATTGATCGTAAACGGCGACCGATTGACTATATGGTTAATTAAATAAACAATAATAAAGCAAATTAATAAGAACAAGAATGTCGGGACGCAAAAAAAGTACCGATAATTTCTATTCTCCAAAGTTGAATTTTTTTACAATAAATCTATACACGAAATTAAATATTGCTTAAAAATATGTACACATCAAACAATTTGCGTCAATGTATCGATATTTTTTCAACAAGCATAAATAAAAGAAACGCGAATACTAGTTAAAAACTTCGTCTTGCATATCACAATGATTGTAGTCTTTATTGACTCTACAAGTCTCCTACTAATGTCAGCTCTGAGTTCGTCGATATATAAATAATGACAATAATACTGAAATAAATAAATATATATATATATATATATATATATATATATATATATATATATATATATATATATATATATATATATATATATATATATATATATATATATATATATTAAACCCAGAATTAAAAACATTTATTTGCATCACACAACCGCTTACGTCTTTGTCGTCTGGATAAAACCGGATCCAGAAACCGGAACACGATTATAACAAACTATGTAGGTGGTAGATAGCTGAAACTTAGTGTTCCCGTTTGAAGAGCAAGCTGGTGGGTTCTGCATGTGACACATCTCGCCACATGGGTGCACCAACGCACTAGGTACTTTTATCCATCATAGCAATTCTTTATCCATCGGGATAGTCATTTGCTTGTTTGATACTTTACGATATAACAATATACTATCGAGTATGGAGTGAGTGTTCATAGTAGAAGCATCGGTCATTGCTTCGTTTATCCACGCTCCGTTGCCATCGTCTCGGTCCCGTCCAACAATATTATAGGTGGTAGTCGATTTCCATTAGATGCTTATGACCGGCGATGCCAGGGAATTGTAAGATTCAATCAAAACTAGCTCGAATTGGAAATGGTAATATTTATCTTAGTTGAATTGTATACAATTATAGGCAAGGTATGATTTACGGTATCTGGAAAATAGTATTGGAGATATGCGCGTTTTTATATCGTAGGACAATCCCCGTGATGGTTCGGGGTATTTCGAAGAATAGACCAACTGCCGTTCTGCCAGACAGGTCGTAAAAGGGGACCGATTCAAATTCAAATTCAAATTCAAATTCTTTATTTGCACAAAATAGGGTTGAAAAAGATTTTATACATAAATCGATGTGCTTAAACCTATTTTGCCAGATAAATGGCATGCAAATTTATGAGTTCAGATTATTGTTATGTACTATTTAAGAGAAACTCATATTTTTTTACATTTATACCTAAACAAATTATTAAACAGCAGACAGTAACAAATTTCAATATAAATTGTATTAAAAAAAATATATATATATATATATAATTGTATTTAATGTCAAGAGAGTACAGAAATGTTTATTTAAAAAAAATGTCAAAATGAAATAAAATTTATGTTCTATCAATTCGTATTATAATAATATTTTTGTCATTGTCTTAATATATATTTTTATACTTCAATTAGTCAATGGTACTGTAATAACATTTCTTTACATATAAATTAAATAAATGTTTCTCAAACATTGATTACAATTGTATTATAATAAATGTCAATTTTGCATGCAACTAATATTTTTTAAATCAAGAAAAGTGTTTGTGGAATATTTTAATTATTTTTTTTTTCTCCTTAAAAGAAAAATATTCCTTAAATGTATAAAATGAGTTCTTGATCAACCATTTACGAACCTCTTTTGTAAAAGTTGAAGTTTTCAATTCTCTGAATGTTTGGGGTAGCGCGTTGTAGGCCTTAATTATCATTGCGTAGCAGTTTTGTTTGTAAAGTACACTAGAACATTTGGGGAATTTTAACCTGGTGGGGTCCCTGGAAGTAAAGATTCTGTTTTCAGATTGATTATCCGTGTCACTACCAATGTGACTACTGGATAGTACATGTCTGCATCGTCTACCCCAAGGTATTTGTTATCAGATTTTACACTTTCAATCGTCGGCACTTGGTGAAATTCCATTATTTTTAGTTGAATCTAGTTTATCACTCACTTGTACTTTTATTTCACTATTATTATATACTAAATTATTTAATTTTATCGACCGGTTTCGCTTTTTAAAGCATCTTCAGGACGTAACATTCTTTAAAGAATATTCTTTATTTATTTATATGTATATGACATTGTCATCCGCACACGGATAACAACGCACCATTAACATCTTTGGTGTTTAAAGTCATAAATATGTTTGATGTCTTAAGCCTTACTTCATTTTCCATCAAGAGAGCCGTTTTCTTGTTTGCTAGCGTATAATATAAAATAAAGTGAAATGTTAGTCCTAATGGTTGTTATAAAATTTTACTGTACAATCAGTGTTAAATTTTTATTACCTACATTCATTTTTTCGACAATCGTCTATTGAATTCTTATAACAGTCATTTGTTTTTATGTATCGAACTTTTCAAAAAGGAACTTCCTTTCCTGCAATTGTACTTAAAGGAAACAAAGTCTACGACTACAAAAATGAATTCTAATTATTAAAATACTAAACCTATTATTTTTAATCGACTACGAAGAAAATGAGATTCTTAATTAGACTGCATCGTCTCTGTGGTCTAGTCGTAAAAGGCAAACGATTGGGTATACGAGTCACTAACATCGTGGCTACTAGATGGTAGAGTACCGCATTTCTCTTGAATCACTCTATCTATTAAAAAAAACGCATCAAAATCCGTTGCGTGGTTTTAAAGATCTAAGCATACATAGGAATTAGGGACAAACAGCGGAAAGCGACTTTGTTTTATACTATGTAGTTTATAGTCAAATTGTGTCACTTATCACTTGCACATATAGGAAATTTATAAATTGCTACAAATTCTACAAAACCACGGTGCAGAAAAATACAAAGCGTCGCCACCTGCTATGATAGCTGCTTTTAACAACTACAGTGACATCACTTATCAATATTATATTTTAGTAACCTTATTATTACGTATTAAATCTATATTTATTATTTATTATGTCTATATTTATGTATTTATAATATTATAAATGCGAAAGTTTGGATGTTTGGATGGATGTTTGTTACTCAATCACGCAAAAACTACTGAACGGATTTGAATAAAATTTGGCACACAGGTAGATGATGACCCGGAATAGCACTTAGACTACTTTTTATCTCCGAAAAATTTGGTGATCCCGCGAGATTCGCAAAAAAACTTTTATAATGTAGCGGGCTGCACGCTGCAGCTAGTAATAATAATGCTATTATATAATCGAATTCATTGCAAGGAATAATTTCGCCACTTCGAACCTATCGACAGAAGCTCAGTTGGTAGAGCGTCTTGAGGGAACGTTATAGATGCGAACCCTACATGTCGAAATTTTTCTTTGTTGTTTTTAAAGTTTTTCAAGTTTTCCTAAGCATATTTAATATATTAAATACATGAATCAGACATGAATAGATTGGATTTATTAAAAAAAATTATTTATCGTGTAATACAGAGTTTTATACTTGACGTTGTTTCTTAAATAGTTATTTATGTTTATTTTGACCGTTACTCTTTGACGAAATGTAATTGGAAACAATATCTATAAATGTAACACAATGTATCCACCTTCTGGCAAATAAATGAATTTATTGTATCTGTTTTTTGCAATATTATGGTATAAAAAACGTTCCGAATAAATAAACGTATTCTTGTTAGGAAAATGTAGCGTTACGAAAAATGTAGACTGAAAAAATAATTGGAGTGACGTCACCCGTAATACATCATTATGAATGTTTGTTACGGTGCTCCAGTGCGGGTCACGGTCAGACGTGGCAGCTAGGAATGAGCGGTATTATTAAAATATCGATATTGATAACGATAAATTAGTATTGTTAGTGTTTCGCAAAAGTGGCGAGAGAGGGCACAGTATCAAAAATAATTTGCCCGTGTTTGTCCAGGCCCTCTTTGAAAAATAGACCATCTGTCGTTTAGCCAAGCAGTCCGTAAGAGGCGAAGGATTGGCTGTGTGAGTCTCTTCCATCGTGGATACTGGATGGTTGTGTTTTGCATTGTTTTGCCCGGATTTGGTACCACTGCTTTACTTATTACTGCCGCTATAGCATCAGTACTTGTCACTTTCGTGTTCCGGTTATTAGGGTAAGGCTAGCTGGTAAACTTATGCATTTGTCATTAAGATCTTGAGACAAGAATATCAACGCCCCATTTACATCTTTGGTGTCTATAGAACATGATTATCTTGTGAGCCATCTGCTTTTTGCTATATTTTGATGTTAAAATATATCTTTAACATATTTAAAATAAGCAGCATACAAAAATGCGCTAATATCGTTTTAAAAATAAACACATGTATACATACAGAATATAGAGCGTAACATACACTTATCTCCTATATAAACAAATAATGTTTGCATAAATCTACTATAACATTGTTTATACATTCTACATGCATCGTGTCATATAGATTTTATTATGCAATAACCATGTATATAGGAGTTATTAACCCTCAAAACGGATTTGAGCCGGTTAATTTGGCACGTTTTGCACGCGTAACACGTTCGCCGTCTTCTGATCAATCGCAGATTTTTTTTTTTTAATTCACTCACGCTTTTAATCAGATTTACACACAAAATTGAACAATATAAATTATTTTATATTCTGCTCAAATTCTCCATCCCATTGTAGTGAAAGTTTTTATTTTATGAGTATAAGTAAGTATGTAACACACTTGGCAAAATTTTAGCTTCGCTATTTGTGATGGGTACTAGAATGAACTGGCGAGGTTTAGACGTATCGGGATTGGTTTTTGTGATTCTGTAGTTATGCTGCTGCTTATAGGTCATGGCCCTGATTCCGTCCATTTCAGTGCAAGAGTAAGTTTTCCAACATTTTTTGTTTCACAATTTTCAGGGATTTCCATGTCACATTTTTAAAATGTAATCGTACTATTTTTAGTAAACGGATATTGAATTGTTATGCTTAACTTCCAAATGTAGATAGCCAATAACAAACTAGCAGCTTATATCTTTCCAATGGCGAGAATTTTCAAAATATATGCTTTTTGGTGATTTCCGTGGCGTAATTTCTATGTATAAAATACTGTGGAAGTTACATAAAACCCATGGAAATTACTTTATTTCATTTTATTTGTTGCAAATAAAAATATTCAATGTTTAAACTGTAATTCATGCGATCACCAGATTAACTGGTAAATATTGTTTGACAGTCATTTTTTTTTATTTAAATCTGTTGAAACAAAGCTCATTACTGCCTTAGGGTTCAAAGTTCGATCACAAAAGGTGGTATTAAGGTTTTCGAGATTTTCTCGAAAGTTTCAAACCTCAGGCATATTTGTATTATTAATATCGATAAATGTTGCTCATCCCTACTAGAAGCTCAGAGCTGACGTGCCTTATCTATGCTGATAACATTTCTAAAATTATTTAAATTGTATGAACTTGTTAATGCTGTTTAAAGGAATAACAAACATGGATGGTTCTCATTATGGTAAAAAAATCCGTCTCAGAAGCGAAAACCTTGAATTCCCTTTTTGAGAATATAGTGCGCAACCTTTTCAATTAGTATCTGCATCCACTTTCCGTCATTGTATTATATGCCGTAGTGAAAGATTTCACCCACAAAACCTTGTATCTTGGTCATCTACCACTGTTCACTTTTCACTGTGAAACACGGGAAATTGCTACAGAGTGAAACTCTGTAGCAATTTCCCACACATAGTGGTTCCTAGGAGCTTTGACATGGGTATATTTAAAGAGGAGGATGAACATTTTCTTAAGAGATCGGCATCGCATCAGTGACCAGCTCCTTTCGTTACTGCTTCACATCAGGTGACCGATGGTCGTCTTTTTCGCCTTGCCGACATTGCTCGTATGTCTTCAATTCCTGTAAAAAAGTAAAAGGGATAAATAAATACATGGTTAATAGGCATATTATTAAAATGTGTTCGTCTGACGTCAAAAATGATATTTGGACAAAAATTGTAACAAAAATATAGCCGTGTTTTGAACAATAACTTGACATTTACGTAATACGTGTCTAATTGTGTTTGCATAACTAAACAATTTGAGGCAATTACCTAAGCAATTCATGTCCAAACATTTCATAATGGCTATCGTAGGCGTTGCTGCCTTGAGATGTTCTGAAAAGAACGAATAGCCTTATTAGGATTGACGGGTTTCTTAATTGATTAATTAATCACGGATCGTTTAAACACTACAAGTATATTAATGCCTATTTCTACTACTTTATAAATATGTACTGAGGACCTGTATACATTTTTAAATCTGTAAACCAGTTGATTCTCCAGCCTATACCTAAAACTCCCGTTAAATTGAGGTGTTTTAAAGCTCAAGGGAACAGAAACTATACCTACGCATAGATTTTCAGATTTCAAAAATCTAAGGTTTGTTAAAAACGACAGTATTTTTTGAAAAGCTGTATATTTTGAAAACGGTGATCGATTTTAATCATTCGAATGACATTTAATGCAATTTTTGAGCTTTAAAATTTGCTACAAATTAGTAACGGATTTGTTGAAAAATCTCAGTTATGTCAAAAAAAAAAACTTTTTCAGATTTTTATGTCAACGATAACTCTCGAACAAATAAGTCGATTTTCAGGCTATTAACGCTTAACGGGCTAAAAACAGTTAACGCAGTTTTATTAGGAGAAGAGCTGATTAGATTTTGTATTCAATTGATACTTTAACATATAAGTTAAAAAAAAGAACCATTCATTCACCACAACTTTTGAGGTTTTTTCAAAATTTCTCAAAATTTCTCATGCCGAAGCGGATCAGATTTTCGAGAAATCTAAGTTTGGTAGAACCCGATTGATCGGTCAAAAGTTATGTAATGTTTACAAATACATACATACATACAGACGTACTGACGCCATCGTTAAAATGGTTAGAAAAGGTTCCTAGTACCTTAGAATGTGAAGATCTGAAAAGAAAACTCGATTTTCGCAAATCGGGGCCAATCAGTAATTTTTTTACTAAATACTAACCGCCTGGTCACGGCAAAAAATCGCGGGCGCAAATTTCCCGTGGCCAGGCATTACGTAGGCGGAAGTTTAAAATGTTAAAACGGTAAGTGAATGCTCAATTTTTTAACACATTTTATAGTCACCCGATATACACAAAAGTAGACGTGAGATGTTTTAATATGAACCTCCTATGCATGGTTGGGTAATTAATGAGAGCAACTGTGATTCGAGTCAAATTACACATTGTGACGTTGCGAAATATATTTATATTGGAATTTACCATGTTGTAAGCATTGTGTAGAATTTTGACAGCGTTATATCTTTTATCCAATTTAGTTCAGAAAATTATTTTGATTGTTTAGTACCCACTTAGTTTAGACGCCTCTGTGGTCTAGTGGTCCAGCGTTGGCGTTGACCACATGAGGTCCCGGGTTCGATTCCCGGGTCGGGCACATTGAAAAAAAGTGTTTTTTCAGTTTTCTGAGAAACACATAGTTGCCCGGGATTGGAAAATGCCCGGTTGGCGATAGGCTTGCTACCTATCACATTTGTGAGACCAAGTATCCGCCTATCGTGGGTGCACTTATTGTACCTCTGCCTACCCCTTCGGGGATATTGACGTGAAGATACTTTTTTTTTAGTTAAACTTTGAATATTAATTCCCTCATGTTGATCCGGGCCTCTTTGTAATAGAAAACAAAAACAACCACATGAAATAGAAAAAAACAAGCCCGCTGAGTTTCTCCCGCCGGATCTTCTCAGTGTGTGGCCGCGTTCCGATCCGGTAGTAATTATAAGGAAATCGACCGAAATTCAAATGTTCGCACACCATATTGTGGTAGAATATGATGGTAATTTAATTTATTTTAATAACTTGTGACACCCATATTCTTGCAAATAAATATTTATTCATTTTTCATTTTTTGAAGAATAGACCAAATGCCGTTCTGCCAGGCAGGTTGTAAAAGGCGACCGATTGACGACGTGTCACCATCGTGACTACTAGGTGGTAGAATTCCGTAATGTTTCACCCGGGTATTTGGTACCACCGCTTCACAATTTCCTGCCACAATAGCGTCAATGCTTGTCATTGCCGTATTCCGGTTTGGAGGGTAAGGTAGCCGGTAGACTAATGCATGAGGCACTGCCACACATGGACAGCAACGTACCGTTAATATCTTTGGTGTCTATAGGCGATGGTTTCTGTATTCATCAGGAGAGCCATCTGCTTGGAGTTGAATAGTGGCGAAACAGATCTTCTCTTTCGTGTGAAGTTTCTCTTTCATTCGTGTTCCTAAAACCCGGACAAGACGTGCGTATCCATCCGCCTAGTAATCAGGATGGTAGTTTCACGACAGCCAACGGTTTTTTTATATCATAAGATAGCAAACAAGCAGATGGGTCTCCTGATGGAAAGAGTCAACCATCGCCTATAGACACCAAAAGTGTTAATGGCGCGTTGCTATCTTGTGGCGACGTTTAATGCCACATGCATAAGTTTACCGGCTACCTTACCCTCCAAACCGGAACACGACAGCGACAAGCACTGACGCTATTGCGGCAGGAATAGGCAAGGCGGTGGTACCAGACCCGGGCGAGACAGAACTCTACCACCAAGTAGCCACGATGGTAGTGACTCGCATAGCCAATCGTTCGTCTTTTACGAACTGCCTGGCAAAACGGCCTATGGTCTATTCTTCAAAGGGAGCCTGGACCAGCAACCTATTCCTAAGTGACTTAGGCTACCTACTTTTTTACCTGGCAAAGCGAAAGTAAATAATTTTTTTGGGTTACGCCACGGATTAATACGGATACGGATTAAATGGATACGACTTTCAAGTCAATTTCTTAGTTTGTCTGTGTAGCTTACAATTACACGCAGAAATACAGAGTTATACTACTCACGTATGAAATTAAAAAAAAGTAAGTTTTAAACCTTATCATCTCATTCGTTAAATACAATGAAATAGTACAACATGTATAATTTATATTTTTTCACGATATATTATCTACAAATGTATGAAACTTTTGACAGTGACAGGAGCGTTTGCTCATATGCGCGGCGACACGTTTCCTTCCCAATGCCGACATAAATACTAATGTCTATTAGTATTATGTCGTCTATGGGTTATACCAACGAAATCGCAGGCAATTGCTGGTTCATTAATAAAGCTTTGACAACGAAGTAAACAATTTTTTCTACGGAATTATTTGTTATGTGATTTTTTCTTTTTAGTAAAAAGTTCCAAAGATCCTTTTTATTGATTCGGGCATTACTTTTGCGCATATCCATAACTAGCTGACCCGCGCAGCTTCGCCCGCGAGTATTAGTAAGTCGACCAAATAGCTTTTAATAAAAATTTCATCCCCTATTTCAGCCCTCCAGGGATTAATTTTTGAAAAAAAAATATTAGCCTATGTTTGACCCCGAATCTTCAACTATATCCATGCCAAATTTCATGAAAATCGGTCCAGCGGTTTAGCCGTGCAAGCGTAACAGACAGACAGACAGACTTTCGCATTTATAATATTAGTGTGAATTAATTGACATCGCAAAGATTCGTCGCTTTCGTGCAAAAAAAGGGCTAACTAACAGTTTCCAATTTATATTATCGGAGTGGGTATGTTCAAACCTGTAGGACTACTCTTGAAAACCGATTTCAATTTTAAATGAATATTTAATGAATTTTGAAGTATTTCGTACTCTGGACAACTATATTCAATTATTGGATTCGGCGACAGCGCCACACGGATTTCGAAATTGTTTGGAACTACTCATTATGGCTTTTATTCGCTATTTTGTTTAAAACGGTACTTAAAATTTCCACTTGTAACACTAGCTTGACGTGTAACGATGACATCTATTTGCAATAATTAGGTCGTTACCATACTGAATCAATGTGGGCAATATTGGTTTCAAGAGTACCGTTTTTTAACGATATTCGAAACTTATTGTTTTTATCAATATTGGCTTAAGATTTATATTGTTTTCAAGAGTAGGCCTGCTGATTATAAAAAAGTGAGTGTCCAGTGTTCACACAAAGTTCACCTTGGCACCAGGAAACTCGATACCTAGATGCTTATCATCATCTTACAACAAAACTGTAATTTACTCAGTATTACGAGTGCAAGTAACGAGGTGTAAATTAGAAAGTTAAGGAGACCAAGTTATATAGCGCTAGCTTAGAATAAAGTATGATATGAAAATAGCTGTTGCAGACGGATCGATGTGGCCGCGTTTCCGATCCGGTAGTAGTTTAAAAAAAATGTTGAAGCGTCAAATAACTTGTAAAAAGTTTTATTGAATAAAGTGCTTCTGATTTCTGATTTCTGATAAGTAATTAACAGCACTTGTGGCGCTGTTTTAGCACTTTACTGTAATGTGTATAAAAGCGCTGTTACCGCTTTCTTTCTTAAAAATTGTTACATGACAGTCGCGGTGGTGCAATCACTATTAGATACTTTTTGATGAACACTTCGGTCCACACAGATTTGGACTTTCTTACCTCTATACTCGACGTAAAGAAGAATCGATATGATTTAAAATTACGTAAATATTGGTGATTAACAACATGACCTTAATACATTTCTGTGTCTCAAAATATTTAATATAAACCACTTATGTACATACTAGTTAATATAAACACAGTAAAAAAAACAAAAATGTTTGAGGTTATTTCCTTTTTGTAAGGCTAAGATCACTTATTTATACAGCCTTGTGTGGTTGTTAGTTCCGATTTATATTTTTATTAATATTATAAATGCGAAAGTTTAAATTACGTGATCCCGCGGGATTCGCCAAGAACTTTTATAATGCAGCGGGCTGCACATTGCAGCCAGTGATAAATAATCACTTCTTTTAACTTTCTCTATGTTTTAGTTATATTTAATATTTTATAAATTATCTTAATATAAATAAATTACGTGTCACGTTGGTCTGCTATGGATTCCTAAACTACTGAACCGATTTCGTCTAACTTAAAAGATATGATAGTTTTTATCTCAATTAACCCCCCGCCCCCTTCTCAAGTACCCCACCAAAAATTTGTAAGGCAAAAAAACAACGTTTGCCGAGTCAGAGTCAGCTAGTATATTATATATCCTACATTATATTATTTTATAAACAAAACAGAGCATTGTAGGGGTTGCTTATTTTTAAAGTAAGAGACGAAATAGAGGAGGTACTTAATGTGACGTAGGTATTTAAAAATGTTGTAACTTCCTTAGTAAATTCCTTTTTACAATATTTTTTTAATGTAACTAAACAGAACATATCTAACGCTGGACTTCATATTCATTCATATTTTTGTTTTTTATAATTTACTAAGTATTTATATGTAACGCTATGGCATCGTAAACAAGATAACGCTTAAGGCGAGGTATTTCGACGCGCGTCAATTCTATAGAAAATGGGTGGCGCGGTATGTTCTGAAAGCGCTGGGACACGTGTTAATTTTCGGATAAATAAATATAGAACTTCAGCTGGAAACCAAAATTTAGTACATTCTTTTTTGTATTTAAAACTAAATATCACCATATATAAATCATGTGAAAGATTAGAAATATTATTAACAATATATTTGTTTTAGAGATTTTTTAGCCTGTTTTCGGAATTTTATATTATCGAGTAAAGTACATTCTATGTCGTGTCATGTAATAAGTTAGCACATTTCTTAGATAATATTTTCAGGTATATCGTGTAATTTTTGTAAAATTGATATTTAGCAATCAATCCAAAAAAACGTGATTTTAGCAAACAAGTTTTTTCCCGTTTGTCACGATGGCCTTAAATGACTGTTATTTCTGAGTAGTGTTTTTAATAAATAAACGCAACTAAGACGCCATGTTTTTTTAGTGATACATACTATTTGTTTACATAACAATACTTCTACATAAGCAACATGTTACAGTCATATAGCTCGTTATATGAACATTACTCCTAGTTAAACGTTTTATCTCTGTAATAACACGGAAGCCATTTCTAATATGCCATGGATAATGGCTGATAACTGCATTGGAATACATTTTTTACATAATACCACTCTCACTCGGATTTTGTAACGAACAACGATGATTCGATAAAACGACTGTGAAGATAATCGCCGGTTCATCCATGTGAATGCACTGCCCCACTTTCGAAAGTGACACGGTCATATTTAACTCTTCAATATTCTGTAGACATACAGAGATGGCATATGACATAGAGAGATATGAAACTGAAGTTGAACGGTTTTTTTGCAACAATAAATGGGGTAGTAGACATATCATAGACATATAGAGATGACATATGACATAGATATGAAACTGAAGTTGAAACGATTTTTTTTGCAACAATAAAAAGCTAAAGTCATAGCTCTAAGACAAAGAAAATGTTTTCATTACAGTTCTATTAGGGGCCATCCATAAATTACGTTACACGTTAAGGGGGTGGGAGGGAGTCAAAGAAGTGTGACGTTGTGTGACAAGGGGTAGGAAGGGGTCCCAAATTTTGTGACATCACATTTTTTTAAGAACATAATACCTAATATTATATTAATTAATTATAATAATAAACATAATATTATATTAATTACATCGTTCAGCTTCTAAAAGCTAACATTGACAACATGTATTTTATCTAATTACGTTGTATAATTATTCCTCAGTTTTCTACAATGGCTAAATCCTTACTGAGGAATTTTGAAAGAAAAATTTCACGAACAGATTGGACTCTAATTGTGGTGAATTAAACTAATAAACTAGCTGATATTTATCGGTATACTCCGATAATGCTTGTGTTAGCGAAACCGGTTAGAAATCCATACTAATATTATAAATGTAAATATCTAATTAATATGTCTGTCTGTCTCTTTTTCATGCCTAAACCACTGAACTGATTAAATGAAATTTGGTACAACGATAACTTGAGAACCGAGAAAGGACATATAATAGTTTTATCCCGGAAATCCCACGGGCACGGGAACTATGCGGGTAAATCCCGGGACTGTCTAACCTCTTAAACCATGGTAATAAGTAGTATCTTAGGCTATTTTATTCAAGAAATAATTATAAATTATAAATTTCTTATTGTTAAACAGTACAAGTGTATTAATTGATAGATATTGTATTGTAATGGAGTTTCACTAAGTGCTGACGATGAAAAATGTAGAATAGAATATCGGTAAGCCTAAACTTACATTGGTGTTTATTACACTCTGCCTACCTCGTTAGTGAACTGGCGGGAACTTATTATTTATTGATGTTTTTTAAGAAATATTTCGCCTGTATTCGTAAAAATCAATTCATCATATAACAATGTACATTTGACAAAGGAAATAGTTTCCATCAGAGTTCAATTACCGTGTGGCTTCTAGCCGATATTGGATGTTTGTAGCAGAGCGGCCTGTCGACCACGTCCAATAACAGCAACAAATTACTTTAGATATTACGTTGACCAGCCTGCGGTAAAAGCTAAAATCACCTGCATGTATGTCTACGATTAGGTGCAATATTTGCTTCACGCATTGATATAAAAAACCCTAGATGCACAGTCCCGAACAAAACTGACACTCAAAAGTGTCCTTAATTTCTACTAAGTAGTTATAGATATGGCAAAAACATATGTCTTTGAATATCCAACCTTAAGTGCAAGTCTTATAGTTGTTTTACAAAGCAATGTACGAAAATAAATAAAATTGACAGTGACGCGGTCGACGCGATTCTATTTGAAATGAGTGCACAATTTAAAATTGTGCACTCATTTTTGGAGGACGTTTTTGACACACTGATTGTGTATCTTGGGTTTTTTATATCAATGGCTTCACGTATTAATTTAAAGATTTCTTAGGAATTTTCGGATAACATTTACGAAATTAAATCCAATATAGAATACAGCGATGGACATGTGATGAAGGAATAATTCTCATCGATGTTCTATTACCGTGTGGCTTCAAGCCGATATTGGATTTTAACAGTCGAACACGTCCAATTCGAACAAGAGATTATTATAGATATTATATATCTAGGTAACATTACCTTGCGAATTCTAATTTTATATTGTCTTATAACATAAAAACTAGCTTTGTTTTCTTTTAGCCTTCAAATTGTTTTTAGCGATATAACAGAATTTCTGAATCCTAAAAGATTACAGATATAAAAAGATTTATTAATATCTTTTTTTATATGTGGTCTAATTGTTCGGCGTCGGTGTTGACCCCATGAGATTCTCAGATCGAGCAAATCAAAATGTGTTTTTCAAGTTTTCTGATAAAAAAAGTTGTCCGTGATTGCCTAAGTGCCCGGTTGGCGATAGGCTTGCCATCTACCACATTGTGGAACTATGTATCTTCGGCTAATCGTGGGTGCACTGGTTTACCCCTGCCTACCTCTTCAAACACATGGGTGTAAAGTTAATCAAGATATGAAAAAACAACCAAATTAAAAACCTTATTAGAAGTTTAATTTTCTATGCCATAACAGTCATAAACAACTTGAAGGCAATATAAAACTACCCTCTATCTGTATTAGAGTTATTGAATCATCAAAGTTTATGCTCTATAAAGTGTCAGTGATGCCAATTTAGCGACTTTGTTGCTAGATCTAGCGACATTTCGTCTTCTACAGCGGCTTAAATTATGTGTCTAGCGACAAAAAAATTCTAGCGACTATTCTAACGACTTCTATAGTCCAAAAAAATAAATAAATAAATATTTTAACCTCCATAAAATATGGCAAGATCTCAGCCCAGACCTCTATGTTCTCTATATTCAGAACTTCGTTCCGAAGTCGGATATCATTCTGACAAGACAATTCTCTCTTTATGCCACTTGTAGCCTTTGAATGAGACAAATTCTAGTCAGAGTAATAAAAAAAAAATACAGAAAAAAAGGTTCATTCATTTCATAAAAAACGGCAATTTCATAGGTAAAGACTTATTATTTATTTAATTTCGGAACGCTACCATAAATTCTTATAGCCGAGCCACACTGTTGTAAACAAGCTTTCAACACGGGTGACCTTAGTAGAGTTCAGATGAATTTTAGTTGCAAACAAATGTTTATACTGTTGTAAAGCGCAGACCCATGTGAAGGGCTTATTTCCAACAGTGTGCAGCTCGACTTTTATGCTTAAACCTGGATTCCCCCAATACTGTACTTGTGTACAGAGTAGGGGAATCCCCGTGTGAATTTTTACGATATAGTATATTTGAGACTTGAGTGTTCTGCCAAACGCTCAGTTTTTTGGGATCATTTAGCGACTTCTAGCGACTTTTGAACTTTGTCTGTAGCTAGCGACATCTAGCGACTTTTCAAGCTTACGCTAACGTCTTTTTAACATATAGAGTTGGCAACACTGTAAAGTGTACATTAACCAAGACGCATCTGGCGAATTCGTCGGAATAGGTATTATCATTATCGCCGAATTATGGCGGTTATAGGGGAAGCTTAGCAGGAAAGATTATTTTGCGGAAAAAATACGTATCAGAACATAGAATTATATGAATGCCGTATACTAGAAGATATATACTAAATATACACATATAAAACGTTCAAATTAGAGCAAGTATTAAACAATACATGTACATAATATGTTCACTATACGACGTCTTCTCTTTCGGATTGGCTCGTCAAAACAAACAATAATAAAATCCCCCACTATATGTGTGTTCGGGTTATTAAATCGTCAAGTTTATGCTCTATAAAGTTTACATTAACCGAGACGCGTCTGGCAAATTTACCCAAGTATCATCGTTATGGCCAAATTATGGCGGTAACTCGGGATGTTTTACAGGAAAGATTATTTTGCGGATATAATACGTATCGAAACGCCCAGACTATTGAAATTTAACCGTAATCTACACTGTCTACATTATCTAATATTATATTGTCTCCTGTGTTGGTCCAGGCTCCTTTAAATAAAAGACCAACTATCGTTCTGCCAGGCAGATCGTAAAAGGCGACCGATTAGCTATAAATGTTACTACCATCGTGACTACTATGTCTACCACATAGTTCCGCAACGTTTCGCCCGTGTGTTTGGTACCAACGCCTTATCTATTCCTATTCAATACTTGCTTATCGCTGTCGTGTTCTATTGTCGAAGGTAAGGTAGCCGGTAGACTAATGCATGTTGCAATGCCATCCCGTCACACGGATAGCAACCCAGATTTACATCTTTGGTGGTTAAACACGGTGGTTTCTCTTCCTATTAAGCGAATTCCATCAGAATAATGAGGAGGCTACGAAGCATAGCACAACGAGGAGACTGAGTAATATCGTTGGCAACTTACACAAATTCATCAAACCCTAAAGTGAGCGAATTATGTATTTGCTTATTTTATGGGTCAACGATACCAATACATAGAGATACATATATAAATTCTGTTACATACATATAAAACACCCAAACCCAGAAATACAAACATTTATGTTATCACACAAATGTTTGTCCCGGTCGGTAATCGAACCCGAGCCCCTTCGATTCATTATTAGGTTCGCTAACCACTCGACCAACGGGACGGTCATTATGAAACACTGTACTATTTCATCTTCTGGCAGGCTTTATCCTATAGATATAATAGGTAAGTAATTTGTATGGCAAAACAACGTTTGATGGCTTAGCTAGTCTAATCTCAAAATTAATAACGGTAACATGTAGAGGCCTAAAATTTTCACAGAATATTTAGTTGTATATTACCTTTCAAAATAAATAATTAAATAAAAATAAAGTAAATATTAAAGAGGCTCCCATACAACAAACGTAATTTTAAGCAATTTTTAACTCGATTTCAATAAACTGGTAGAAACTTGATAAATAGATGTGGCCGCGTTTCCGATCCGGTAGTAACTCAAAAAATGTTGACTCGTCAAAAGTGCCTGTAAAGAATAATTTGAATAAAAATGTTTTGACTTTGACTTTGATTATATATATTTTTTTATATATCATAAGATAGCAAACAAGCAGATGGGTCTCCTGATGGAAAGAGTCAACCATCACCTATAGACACCAAAGGTGTTAATGGTGCGTTGCTATCTTGTGGCGAGGTCTAATGCCACATGCATAAGTTTACCGGCTACCTTACCCTCCAAACCGGAACACGACAGCGACAAGCACTGACGCTATTGCGGCAGGAATAGGTAAGGCGGTGGTACCAGACCCGGGCGAGACAATGCAGAACTCTACCACCTAGTAGCCACGATGGTAGTGACTCGATAGCCAATCGGTCGCCTTTTACGACCTGCCTGGCAGAAAAGCAGTTGGCCTATTCTACAAAGGAGGCCGGGACCAACAAAAAAGTATTTGGAAATGTATTAATTATAAAATCAAATACCTAAGACATAAAATAAATATTTGACTATACATACAACAAACTTGATTTTCTATCTCTTCTACCTGTAGTCACGATGGTAGTGACACGTGTAGCTAATCGGTAGGCTTTTAAGACCTTCCTGGCAGAACTTGGTATATTCTCAAAGGGAACTCGGACCAACACGGGAATCTAGCTTTTGAAACTTTTTTAAAATCGGTTAAGTGGTTTAGGCATGACTACAGACAATCGAAATCACTTTCGCATTTATAATTAACTAGCTGCAGTGTGCAGCCCGCTGCATTATAAAAGTTTTTGGTGAATCCCGCGGGATCACCTAATTTTTCCGGGATAAAAAATAGCCTATGTGCTATTCCAGATCATCATCTACCTGTGTGCCAAATTTCATTCAAATCCGTTCAGTAGTTTTTGCGTGATTGAGTAACAAACATCCATCCAAACATCCAAACTTTCGCATTTATAATATTAAATAAGATATATGTTAGGATTACCCATAAATAAATAATATTCTTAAATGTAAATCTCCAATATTACTTCACTGCCATAATGGATATCATAATTTAGAATGCAAATTATTTTATTTAAATTTTATTAATATTTTAAGTGTGAAAGTTTTTAGGTTTAGATATTTGTATGTTGCACAATCATGTTTCCAGTGTTGTTCCGGGCTCCCTTTGAAGAATAAACTGCCGTTCTGTCAGGCAGTTCGTAAGAGGCGATGTATTGGTTATGCGAGTCACGATACACTACCATCGAGATTACTAGATGGTAGAGTTCTGCATTGTCTCGCTCGGGTCTGGTACCACCGCCTTGCCTATTCCTGCCGTAATAGCGTCAGTGCTTGTCGCTGTCGTGTTCCGGTTTATAGGGTAAAGTAGCCGGTAGGCGTTTGTATAATGCCACGTCTATCTCGCCCGGTTCTTGTACTACCGTCCTATTTATTCCTGTTGCAATAGCGTTAAGGCGTTGACCGCTCGTTGGTCGAGTGGTTAGCGACCCTGACTACGCAATCAAAGAAGCTCGGGTTGATTCCCGACAGGAGCAGGCATCTATTTGATGCCGGTAAGGATAAGGTAGCCGGTAAACTAATGCATTTTTGGAACAAACACCTACCCCTATGGATAGCAACGCACCATTAACGTCTTTGGTGTCTATAGGTGATGGTTGTCTCTTTCCATCAGGAGAACCATCCGCTTGTTTGCTATTTTATGATATAAAAGACAACATTAATTTATAAATAAGTTAAGGTCAAATGTCAACCACTAGTAATAATAATATAATTATCTTACTTTTTTCTGTACGCTCTACAAGAGAACAGGCGTGATACATAAAAATAAAAACTTGAGAGGTGTCAAGGGACACCCGGATGGAACGAAGTTCCTTTTATTATTATTTACAAAAAACCTGTATACACTCAACAAAGTCAAAGTCAAAACATTTTTATTCAAATTATCCTTTACAGGCACTTTTGACGAGTCAACATTTTTTGAGTTACTACCGGATCGGAAACGCGGCCACACACTGAGAAGATCCGGCGGAAGAAACTCAGCGGGCTTGTCTTTTTTGTGCATATACATTTTTTTAAACAATGTTTTTACAATAATCGTCGCGACACCACACTGTTCAATGCGAAATAGGAATGAAAATATCTGGCTTACTTTCTATAAGATAGAGAGAGAGAGAGAGAGAGAGAGAGAGAGAGAGAGAGAGAGAGAGAGAGAGAGAGAGAGAGAGAGAGAGAGATTCCAATACTAATAACTGTTTTTAGTTTGACTAAAGCAGTCTAGACAAAACATCAGATATGTCGCAGTTCAAATGACCAGCATACATAATAAGCCAGAACGCATTCAACACCTCCTCACGTAGACATCTGTAATTGTTTTAATCGGCGTCCATTAATAACTGTCAAGTGTCAATTTGAAGACATAACGCAATATGAATTATAGGCACGTATTGTAGAACGCATGTACAATTATTATGATTCTTGTTTTAAAACTTCTTTTATACAGTGTGTAAAGAAAACCCCGTACGATCCGAAAGAGGCATATAGGTTGGTTAAAGGCATTACTGAAACAAATATTAAAATGACTTTATTTCTGAAAATAAAAAAGATATCGTTTTTTTAATATTCGTATTTTTACTTATATTTCCCTAGAGTTTTAAAAATGACAACACCTTGTTGTTTTTCGCTTTGGCGGCTTTCGCACAAACGCCACGCGAAGACGCGCTATTTGTTTTTCGGCTTTTTACAAATAAACTTTAAACGCGCCTCAAACGCGCCGCGTGTTCTTTGGTAGCATGCAACTTGCGCGGCATTCTTTGATAATAGAATTTACTTATTTGTAGGTGTTGTCATACTTCATGTATGAAAATACCATTTAAGATCATTTTTTTATTGGAAAAACTAATTAATTAATATCCATAATATAATTACACATATGTAATCGTATTACGGTACCAAATAACACCATTAATTATCCGACAGGGACGAAACGAAGCGGAACTTTACCACCTAGTAGTCACGATGGTAGTGATACGTATAGCCAATCGGTCGCTTTTTACGACCTGACTAACAGAATCGCAGTTGGTCTATTCTTCAAAGGAAACCGGACCAACACACATATGCATAAGTTTACTGGATATTTAACCCTCCAGACGGAAACACGTGAGTAATAAGCACTGAGGCTATTGCGGCAGGAATTGGTAGTAGTACCGCAGCAAGACGTTGCAGAAATCTATATTATTTATATAATATTATAAATGCGAAAGTTTGGATGTTTGGATAGATGTTTGGATGGATGTTTATATGGATGTTTGTTAGTCAATCACGCAAAAACCACTGAACGAATTTGAATGAAATTTGGTACACGGGTAGATAATAACCTGGAATAGTACATAGGCTACTTTTATCCAGGAAAAAAATAGATGATCCCGCGGGATTCACAAAAAACTGTTATAGTGCAGCGGGCTGCACGCTGCAGCTACTAATATCATAAATGCGAAAGTTTGGATAGATGTTTGGATGGATGTTTGTATGGATGTTTGTTACTCAATCATGCAAAAACTACTGAACGGATTTGAATGAATTTTGACACACAGGTAGATGATGACCTGGAATAGCACATAGGCTACTTTTTATCCCGGAAAAATTTAGTGATCCCGCGGGATTCACCAAAAAGTTTTATAATGCAGCAGGCTGCACGCTGCAGCTAGTCTTCCATATAGGAAGTAGTTACGATAGTAGTAACATGCTAAGCTTTGTCTCACTTTTACGAGATGCCTAGTAGTATTAGGGGTCATCCATAAATTACGTCACACGAATTTCACTATTTTTTGACCTCTCCCCCGTCCTTGTCACAGCTGGTCACTATGTGAGCCCCCCCCCTCCCTACCTAGTGTGATGTCACATATTATACAATTTTACATTGGAAAAATGATCTCATTCGATTACTTTTTTTAATTATACAGGTAGTTTTTAAATTTAGTTTTTTAGGACTTGATATAAAATATAAAATTTTGAAAAAATGTGATGTCACAAAATTTGGGACCCCTCCCTACCCCTTGTCACACTTCGTTGAGCCCCTCCCTCCTCTTTAACGTGTGACGTAATTTATGGATGGCCGCTAAGACACTCGATCTATTTTTCAAAAAAGCCTATATCAAAATGTTGACATCTGCAATTAATAATTGTTATAAAAACTATCCTATCTTTTAAGTTGGACGAAACAGTAGATATCTACAAAATTTCATTGAAATCGGTTCAGTAGTTTAGGAATCCATAGCGAACAAACAATTTAATTTATAATGTATAGGGTTACACGTAATTTATATATAAGGTCATCCCATAATAGGTGAAAATATTTTAACCCAGCATTCGGCACGTCTAATCAAAGATATCCAGCTAAAACAGACGTCATTCAAGGGTGTAAAAATTTTTGATTTGTACAAATAAAATTTCGTATACGAATAAAAATTCATACAAATAAAAAAGTTTTAAACCCTTGAATAACGTTTGTTTTTAGCTGGATATCTTTGGTTAGACGTACCAAATGCTGGGTTAAAATATTTTCGCCTATTAGTGAATGGCCTTATATATTAGGAACTAGCTGACCCTAAGGTACTCTTTTTTTTTATATTTTCTCACCTTTTAAACCTTCCCTTGACTTCAACAATTAATTCAAAACCAAAATTAGCCAAATCGGTTCAGCTGTTCTCGAGTTTTAGCGAGACTAACGAACAACAATTGATTTTTATATATATAGACTAGCTGACCCGGCAAACGTTGTTCTGACATTTCAACTAATCTTGTTTTGTTTCTATGTTTTCTCACCTTTTAAACCTTCCCTGGACTTCAAAAATTAATTCAAACCAAAATTAGCCAAACCGGTTCAGCCGTTCTCGAGTTATATATAGATAGATTAAGATTTATTACCTTAATTGAGATTGTTTCATGATAGATGTGACTTAAAATTATAGTGTGATTTGCAATATATTTTGACATAACAATGTGCACGTTGATACCCACACTAGGTATTCTAGGTAAAGAAGGTAGTAGCGCCATGTTCTAGGTAAATATATGCATTGAAGTGAATATTAAGTTTATTATTAGAATAAACATTAACGGATTGTATGTCTGATGTGAATATGTTGTTACACATATATAATCATTATAGTAAGCACTGTTTTCAATTTTCTGAGAAACACAAAGTTGCCCGGGATAGGAAAGTGCCCGGTTGGCGATAGGCTTGCCATCTATCACATTTGTGGGTCCAAGTATCTTCGGCTAATCGTGGGTGCACTTATTGTATCTCTGCCTACCCCTTCGGGGATATGGGCGTGAAGATACTTTAGTTTTTCTTTTTACTTGTTAAACACCTACCTAACTATATAGTTGTTTTTAATAATGCTCCCGTCTGATCATAGGTTTTTAGTTTACAGTCGGTTTTTATAGACTATCGTAAATGTGCAACTATGTTAGATACAACATACAGCAGATAATGTTTTTAGTGTGTAAAAGAGTATAACTCACTTAACCCTATACCACAGAGAGGTACTGGCTCATAAAATGAAACTTACGCACAAATGAGACTCTAATACAGTACTATTCACAAATGCCAAAATAATACAATCTGCCTGCGTTGCGGTCGCTCCTACGAATCTCGAATTGGGGTGTTATATAGCCAACGTTGGTACGGCAATCGGCTTAAAGCTTTTACCACAAGGTAGGGTTGTTTGAATAATCTGACAAGATGAAAGAGACTTTTGAGATGATTGACCCTATATCCTAGGAGGTCAGACAGATGTAGAGTTGCCATCCGTCAGAGTTTCCCCAGATTTGTCCTAGTTTAGGAGGCGTCCGGGCGAGGTTTTAATCGCAGTCCGGGTTTTATGAATACTGTGATAGTGATAATTCATTAATTTAAGAAGATTCTGTTTTGATTTTCTAAGACGCAATTTGGTTAAAAAATGAATGAAAATAAATAAAAGTTAATTTAAAAGAATTAAAATTATATCATAAAATTATAGCAGAATATTTATTTATTTATTTATTTAATTCTTTATTGTACACAGTAATCACATAACATAACAATAAAAGAAAATAAGTACAATGAATAGCCATCTGCTTGTCTGCAATCTTATGATATATAAAAAATGTACTATCAGTAATCAGTACACTTTACCCCTCGTACTGCAGGTAACAATTTGAAGGACAAGGTCGGCCGAGTCACAATACTGGATAGATAAAATTTCCATGCCTTTAAGCGATAAGAGTGATTTCGCACTGCGTCCGATCCGAAACCGAGAAAATACAAAGAACACAGGCGATTTTGGTTTTGTATGTCCCTTGTGTGTCTTTCGGAGTGACGAATATTAAATAAACTAGAATAATTTCTACGTTTTTTAAGTTAATTAAATAAATCGCTAGGAACAATAACATAAAAAATATTGAAACTTTAATTTGATTGACTTCTATCATTATATTGAAGTGTTACCGTTGTGTAAAACTTTAATTACATTTGCATTAAAACAGCTATAACTTTATATGTCATAATTTTCATTATACGTATCAAATAAAATTCTCCCTGTTTTTGTACTAAATAATAGTTTAAAGTTGATTTCTTTTTTGTTAAGTATTTAAACAGTGTCTTGGCAAAATCTTAGCTCAGAAATTTGTCAATCTAACTTAGATTTCTGAGATTAGCAGTTGTATTAAAGACACCAAATGACAAGATAAATACGTAAGCACAGACTACTAAGGAGGGAACTGAATGTTTACGTTAATTAACCTTACCTAAATTCCACCTCTTTTAGCTACTATTCCCCAAGTTTAAAAATATTTATTAAATGCGGATAAATTAAGGAGTTGATATAGAATCATACAGAATATATTTAACTTTAAGTTGATAACTAAAAAATACGATGTATGAAGTCTCGCCCGTGTTCTTTAGGAAACTCGAACGGATATCGAATATTGCTGAATCTTTAAAAATATGAATCTATACTTAAAAAAATAATATAGTAATATTAATATTTTAGAAAACATTTATAATACTTTTTTATAACGAATTAACTCAAAAACTGCTTGATCAATCTTGCTAGCTAATTGCAAATTAAAAAGCTAATTGCGCAACCACGAACCATTTAAAATAACGTTAAGTAGTTTGGGAGCGAAAGGGAACTTTCCATCAGGGGAGCCATCTGTTTTTTTTGTTAAACCATAATATAAAAATAAATACAAACCTACTGCTTATTTGTGTAACAAATCGGCTAGAGTTGTAATTCTAAAATATATAACACTAGCGACCTGCGCGCGGTTTCACCCATGTAGCTTTTATTCCCGTGGGAATATCAGAAAGGTTTATATACTAAAACCTTCCTCAAGAATCAATCTATCTATTAAAAAAGCCGCATCAAAATCCATTGCGTAGTTTCAAAGATTTAATCATACATAAGGACATAGGAACTGACAAAGCAACTTTGTTTTATACTATGTAGTGAAGTTAGATAAGGACCTATTCGATGTTTGAAGTTGTGAAGACTAGAAAACATATAAAATATTAAAATCTTCCTAGGGACCGCAAAACTATCTCTTTGCTATCCAAAAATACGTCAATTTTTATTTACGTTGCCAAAAATAAATTTTCAACTTCACGTTCATCTCAGAGTTATTATCTCGGATGATGGAATTCAAATTTACAAATAGGTCTATCATTTAGAAAAATATTTTATATCATAATTCAAAAGATAGCAAACAAGCAGTTAGCTGTAACACCTATTAACTGTAACCCATTTTCATGCAAATAAAATATATATATATCTATCTATCTATCTTGATGGAAAGAAAAAGCATCGCCTATGGACACCAAATATATTAATAGTGCGTTGTTATTAGCGTGGCGGGATGGCAATGCCACATGCATAAGTCTACTAGATACCTTACCCTCTAAATCGCAACATGACAGTTACAAGCATTGACGTCTTTTACGACCTGACTGGCAAAACGGCAGTTGATCTATTCTTCAAAGGAGCCCGGATCAACTTAGGGAAAAATACATATCAATAATAATATTTTATTTTCGTTACAAAAAATTTTATAACTTCAAGTTCATCTCACAATTGGTATCTCGGATGATGGAAAAAATTGGATGACAGAATTCGGATGTAGTTCTTAACCCTCCATACAAATAGGTCTATAACATGACTAAGGGGCCATCCATAAATTATGTCACACGTTAAGGGGGAGGGAGGGGGTTGGCGAAGTGTGACATTGTGTGACAATGGGCAGGAAGAGAGGATCACATTTTTTCAAAATATAATACCTGTTTAGATAAAAAATAATCAAAGGAGATCATTATTCCAATGTAAAATTGTAAAATATGTGACATCACTAGGTAGGAGGGGTCTGAAAAATGTGACCAGCTGTGACAAGGATGGGGAGGGGTCAAAAACTCATAAAATTCGTGTGACGTAATTTATGGATGACCCCTAATTTGGAACATAATTTCACGGATTCGGATCAGATGCAGTGTGTAACCGCTCTTAGGCTACACGTGCTCGTTTTTGAGAAACCTGAGAATAGTATATAAAAGTATTCCTGTGTGTGAATTACGTGTAAGTGTGTTTTTACTTATCACAATGTAATGTTTATTTATCACAATGTATCGTCGTTCGCACTGAATATATTGAATGCAAACACGATCTGAATGTCAACTTTGCTGCGCAGAATTAAGATTGGTTTTAGTTTGAAAATTTCAACCTTTAAGTAATGGCAAGGTTATGGCGCCATTCAGCTTTCCGGAAAATTTCAGTCGATTACAATAAATAAAACCGGATTTTTTTATTCCTGTACACTGTACAGTGTACAGTATCTAATTAATACAGTAATAGTAGTTTGACGGGTATTTTTTATAAATTCCTGTCATCCGAGATGCCGGATTGAAATCGCAGCCGCATCCTGAGAAGATCCGCCGGATAGTTCAAAGAACTTAGCCAGACAAAAAAAAGATGAAATAATAAATAATAAATAAATAAATAAATTTTCACCGTACAAATTACACTTACTGATCTAACCCCAAAGTAAGCAAATTATATGCTTGTGTTATGGGTATCAGTCAACGATACTAATACATAGAAATACATATATAAATACTCTAATATATTTAATAAACACCCTAACCCAGAAATACAAACATCTGTGCTCATCACACAAATGCCTGTCCCTGCCGGGAATCGAACCCGGACCCCATTGATCGCGTAGTCAGTGTCACTAACCACTCGACTAACGGGGCGGTTAACTTAATTAAATTTGTTATGATCCGCGAATTATTCTATGTGTTTTTCGCAATGAGTGTTATTCACTTATTAAACCGACGTCTTTCACATAGAATAGTTCGCGGATCATAACAAATTTAATTATTTCATCTTTTTTTAAATGGATTTCCGCCAAGTAACGCCTGAATCAATAAAGTATCTTAGCCAGAGAAGTTGAACTGTTATTTTATGCATACCCCGTGTTGGTCCGGGCAGCTTTGAAGAATATACCAACTGCCGTTCTACCAGACGGATCACTACCCTTGTGACTACAAGGTTGTAAAATTCCGCCGTCCGCGACGTCTCACCCGGGTATTTGGTACCACCGCCTTATCTATTCCTGCCGCCATAGCGTCATTAAATAAATAAATATCACTGGACAAATTACACGAATTGATCTGACCCCAAAGTAAGCACATAATTGTGCTTGTAGTATAGGTGTCAGTCAACGATACTAATACATACATACATAAATAAATAGAAGAATATATTTAATAAACACCCAAACCCAGAAATACAAACATCTGTGCTCATCACACAAATGCCTGTCCCTGCCGGGAATCGAACCCCATTGATTGAGTAGTCAGGGTCGCTATGTCTTATTCAAGTGGCATTGCCATCCCGCTATACGGGTAGCAACGCACCTTTAACATATTTGGTGCCTATAGGCGATGATTCCTCTTTCCATCAGGAGAGCCATCTGCTTGTTTGCTATCTAATATTAATATAAAAACAAAAAATGATTTTGTCTATGAATATAATGTCTTTAATATAAAAAAAACTATGCATGTATAAAGCATAGTAACTTTATTACGTTTTGTTTAATTACTCATTAATCATTATATTACTTAAAGAATGTAGATTTTTATAAGGAAACTTGATGAGGGAAGGTGGTCGAAGCCGGATCTATTACTATACTAAGTTTTATAATAACATACAGTAATACCTCGAACTTACGCGATGAGTGGGACTGAGCGACAACCGCGTAAGTAGAGTTTGCGTAAGTCGGGGTGTAATTTCCCATATAAAATATTTTTGACTAGCGCTTTTAAAAATACAAGTAGACAAAAGCGTTTTTTAAGATCTCAAATTATATATATATATATATATATATATATATATATATATATATATATATATATATATATATATATATATATATATATATATATATATATATATATATATATATATATATATATATATATATATATATATATATATATATATATATATATATATATATATATATATATATTGCTGTTCGTTAGTCTCGCTAAAACTCGAGAACGGCTGAACCGATTTGGCTAATTTTGGTTTTGAATTAATTGTTGAAGTTCAGAGAAGGTTTAAAAGGTGAGGAAGTATAGAAATAAATAAGATTAGTTAAAAAGGCAGAATAACGTTTGCCGGGTCAGCTATTATAGCGTCGTACGTAATTACATATTATGTAGGTTATCTATACATATAATAAAATCGTAGGAAAGTCAAAACTGTACATTGATTAATTTTTTAAAAGAATACTTGGGACGTGATCTACAATCGATACCGAAGCCAAATATAGTTTTTAGAATTTTTGTCTGTCTGTTTATCTGTTTGTCTGTTTGTCTGTATGTATGTCCGGGGTAAACTCAAAAAGTACTGCATGGATTTACTTCAAATTTTGCATGAATATTACTGACAGGTCGGGGCAACATATAGGCTACATATTATCACGTTATCACCTACAGGGAAGGAACAGTGCGGAGTAAACGAAGTCCGCGCGGACGAAGTCGCAGGCAGCAGCTAGTATTTCAATAAAAGATTAAGGAGTAGGTAAATAAGGAATATAAGAGGGGCATGAAAATATTACTTTTGGCTTGGGGAGGCTCGGCGAAATATAGGTTGGGAAAGCCTGCTCTGAAGGATTTGACAAATTACACAAATTGATCTAACCCCAAGGTAAGCAAATTATTTGCTTGTGTTATGGGTGTTATTCAAAGATACTAATACATAGAAATACATATAATATATGTATTTCTATGTGAAACACCCAAAGCCAGAAATACAAACGTATGCTCATCACACAAATGTTTATCCCTGTCGGGAATCGAACCCTAGCTCCATCGATTTGTAGTTAGGTTCACTAACCACTCAACCTTCAGTACGGTCATAAATATAATTTTATACAGCCATTTGTTACTAAATAAAGATTAATATATGAGGATGAAGAAAGGATACTTAAAATTCAACAAATAAAAAAAAATTAAATAGGTGTTCTAGATGTTAAAGGTATTAATTAACATATGTTTCTTATTTTTGTTTACAGGTAATGTTCTTTCGAAGATTATTTAACAGTAAATAAGGTAAGGACTGCTTAACCATAAAACTCGATGCACTGTCACTGTTAAATTGGTAAAAATAATCAAACTTTCCTTGACCAATCATAAGCTAAGAAAAAGTTGTTAGGTCCGCTAACTATTCGACCAACGACGGGGCGGTAGTAGCATGTAGCGATCGATAACTATTGGTGTCCATAGGCGATGGGTGTCCTTTCCATCTGGAGAACTGTCTGCTTTTTTTTGCCTGATGGAGTCAACGATCGCCTATAGACACCAAAGATATTAATTAATGATGCGTTGCTATCTCGTGGCGAGGTCTAATGCCACATGCATAAGTTTGCCGGCTATTATACCCTCCAAACCGGAACACGACAGTGACAAGCACTGACTTTTTTTAAGCCATTTTATTTCCGCACTTAGCCACTTAGGCCTTTGTACGTAGAAGCACTGACGTTATTACGGCAGGAATAGGTAAGGCGGTGGTACCTGACCCGGGCGAGACAATGCAGAACTCTACCACCTAGTAGCCACGATGGTAGTGACTCGCATAGCTAATTAGTTGCCTTTTACGACCTGCCTGGCAGAACGGTAGTTGGCCTATTCTTCAAAGGAACCCCGAACCAACACGGGGAGCTTCTTTGCTACGTTATGATATAAAAACTTTTTTGAATTGTTTTAGATATAAAGCATTTTTTTTAAATATAAATTTTGATAGTTAGTATAGCCCTAAATGTAGATGAAAATAAAAATGTAAAAGGTTATAGGTACTAAAAGGCAAAGGCCGACATGCCATTATCAGATCAAGTGTTTGTCCGAAAGTGTTAGTTAAATTTCTTCGCCTTTCAAATCTGCATAGATCGCGGCTTATAACTTTTCTTTGTTACCTCTTGAGGGTACTGTCGTGGATTTTTAATAGTATCTTCAGGCATATAAGCGACTGGCCTCCTGATGGTAAGCGGTCATTGCCCATGGACATTTCCAACACAAAAAGGTAGTTGTCAATGCGATGACGGCTTCTGAGAATTTTATTGACACTCCTAAAAATAATATCAAAGCTATTCGGAAAAATCGTATGAGATAAGTTGCTCTAGAGGTTGACTGTATAAAGAAGGTACGAGGAAATCCCCGTGTTGGTTCCGGGCTCCTTTGAAGAATAGACCAACTGCCGTTCTGCCAGGCAGGTCGTAAAAGGCAACCGATTGGCTATGGGACTCACTACCATCGTGGCTACTAGGTGGTAGAGTTCTGCATTGCCTCGCCCGGGTCTGGTACCACCGCCTTGCCTATTCCTACCGCAATAGCGTCAGTGCTTGTAACTGTCGTGTTCCGGTTTGGAGGGTAAGGTAGCCGGTAAACTTATGCATGTGGCTTAAGACCTCGCCACAAGATAGCAACGCACCATTAACACCTTTGGTGTCTATAGGCGATGGTTGACTCTTTCCACCAGGAGACCCATCTGCTTGTTTGCTATCTTATGATATAAAAAAAATAGTGATATCTAGCGTCTATCTTATCATGTAAAAAAAAAACGAGCAGTCGTGGATGACCAATTGTCAATGTGTTGTGGATAGAATATCCCACTACGGCGAGTAGTGCGCTAGTGGAATGTGGATGTCGGCACTGAATAGCTCATCAAAATACTCCCCATTATTAAGTCGGTATAACACACACGAAGATCCAATGTCTCTCGGGAGACGGGGTTCAAGACAGCTGCAGGCTTAGGATAAGCACCACGAGATATATATCGATCGAGAAAGTGACGTTTGCTTGACATTTATTAATATCTCGATGGACGTTATTAAGCATGCCACGATAAACATTTAAAACGTCAGAGATAAATTAAACAAAAAGTTTACTCGAATAGAGAAATAAATGTTGTCACTAGAAGACATAGATATTATACTAATTCTGATTTTTAAGATACACCTTTGGTGCATTTAACTTGTGTTAATCATTATGAGCTTTTGTTTACATTTATAACTTCCTGTCATCATTTCTCTTCTTTGTCAGAGTCGATGGAAATATAACCAAAGCCTAGTGTAGCCGTACCTATTTACAATTGTAATTAAATATATTTTACAGGTTTTTGAATTATTCTCTCTTTTTAGTTTTGACCATTAAAACTAGTTTTTTATTCTATAAAACTGAAACAATGAATTATGATTCATAAGATGTTTTAATGTAAAGGGCAATTAAGATGCCAGCGTGTATTTATTTCTGGGTGTATAACTGCGTAACTAATTATGCGTAAAAGTGCGTAACAATTATTATTAACAAGCTATTTTTTCCACTATAATTATTCCTTTCAATTATAATTCTAACATTATTGAGTAAATTAACATCTTCTTTTAGACTAATCAATCAACATTTTTGTTTAATTTTTTTGATGAGAAACTTCCAAAGAATTGTTGTGATTTGACAATGACACGAAAATGCATTACGATAAACAAACATAAATGTATAGTATTATGCCAACTAGAAAATAAGATAGAACAGAATACAATTCACAGTACTTTATGTTACAAATAATGTTATCTATTAATAGCTCCAAAAATCAGCCAGATGCAAGCAATCCAACCTAAGACTTACTGTTAGACCGTGGTCTCCAAGAACAAACTGATTTTTTGTGAACAGCTTCGTTTTGACGAGACAACCATATTATCTTTGAAAAATCTCGAATCGGGTAACTAATAAAGATGGATAAAATAAGGAAACTTTAGAGTGTCAGACTAAGAAAAGTTTCCACTTTACGTGTATGACAAAGTTACCGTTGAATTACAATAATAATTAACAAGCTGTTGTGAGAAAATTAGGTTATTTTTAAATTTATTAATATCAATTTAAAAATCTCATAAGTGGGATTGTCAGAAAAATCATCAAACATGTAGGACAAAAGTTTCATCGTAGTTTTCATAATATAATCAAGCGATTAAAGTCGAAAAATAATTATTGTTATTAATAAATATTAATTATTTAACGAACCCAATGTCTTCGCAGCATTAACTTTATTAGTTACCCGATTCGAGATTTTTCGAAAATAGAAAAGACGGTTGTCTCGTCAAAATGAAGCTTTTCACAAATATTCAGCTTGTTGTTAATCAAAAAAAAGTTAGTTTGTGGGACCACGGTCTGTGATTTACATCTCAAGAACGAAAAACATTTTTCTTCGATTTTTCAGTTTATCAGTCTTTCATTCATAGACTAACTCAAAGAGTATATAAATTTTATTTTATTTTGTCTTCTTACATTTACTTCTAACGAAAAAACGAGTGTGAGCTACACTCGATTTTTTTGTTATTTTTGATTGATTAATTAATATTTTGATTATTATAATATGTTTTTATGTATTATTTTTCCTGAGTATATGTTATTAATAGTAACATTAAATAATACAAAATAAGCACCAGCTTTAAATTAACCTTTTATTTTACATTTAGTTTTCTACTGAATTTTGTAGAAAACTTTGTAAGTAGTTGTAATTTTGAATAGAGTTGGTAACACTGAGTACAAAGAATACTGAGTAGCACGAGAATTCGTAGAATTATTTTCTCTATACGAAAAATTAAAAGTTTATTTACATTACGTCAAAAAGTATTGTACTTTAACTAATTTGTATTTTGTAATTAATTATAAATAAATTAATTATCTAACCATTACATACAAGGAATTATTGATTTATACTGTTTGGTTCTCACATCTCTAAAATCATCATCATTCTTCCGATTCTAGTACAAAATTAAATTGTGTTAGGTATGTGAAATGGGAACACAAAATAAAACGTAAGTAGTGTACTTCTTTATACTTATATTTTTTAAAAGCCTATATAGGTTATTAAAAATAATTATGATTTTCTTTTCAGGATAAGAAGTAATAAGCATAAATTAACTTGTCGCCATGGTGGATTCATGGACTAGACTTGTAGCACCAAAGATTAAAGTCTTTAATATTGGGAAAGCATAATATAACACCATATATTCTACAAATACTTCATACATTATAGTTTCTAGAGGAAGAAAGGAAAACAATGGAACACTGTGTAAGTATTTATTTACATACATATCTCCATGACAAATCATCTAACAAGGTAGACTGAAAGAATCAAATTTTAAACATATTTTAATATATTTCTTTCATTGTAAAAGTTGTGGTTTTTTACAAAATTAATATCATAAATTCAAGATTATATCAAAAACTTGATTCTTGTAAAAAAATCCTGAATAATATGAGAAGCTTTCTCTGGAGAAAAGTGTAGGCTTCTTTCACTCCCTTTTATAAATGTAACCAATTGTTTTTTCGACCCCATTATATAATTTACAATGCAAATCTATATAACACTACACAAAATGCAACATGCAAGACTGGAGTCATAAGTCCTAAGTTAACTGACAAAAAAATATATTAAGTAAACATATATAACAACATTTTGATAAGATATATTTGTTTACAGGTTGACTAAACAGCGAGTAATGGAAATAGAAAAAAGAAGCCTTTCTATTTATTACATTTTTTGAAATTGTTGATTAAGAAGATTTATAAGTTAATGCTGAATATTATATTTTTCTTGCTGTTTTTAATGGTTGTGCAAGATTGAAAAATAAATTTTAATTTGTAGCAAACAATTAAGTTTATAACATGATAGTCTTAATGTACCTAATATGTGTAATTTTTAAAATTTAAATTAATAGAAAGTTAATGTTACCTTAGGAAAAAATATTGTACTTGTTGATTTTTTATTTTCAAGTGAAATTCCATACTACTCATACTATATAGTAAACTAATTTTTGATATTGAATATTCATTACTGATTAATTATGCGAGATAACAAGAGATATTTAAATTGTAGAAAAAATTTAAATTTAAAATATAATAGCTTTAATATAGTGCGTGTAATCTTCTATAAGTTTGTTACATTAGTGAAAATTCAAAGATACATGTTAATAAATTTAAGTCGTAAGGTGATAAATTGTGAAAATTATCTATTCTGAGAAGTACAAACATTAATAATAATTGTTAGTTTAGTAAAGTAGATGTGTTTGTATATTTTTTAAAACTCAAATTTAATTTTCTTTACAAGACTGCTTCATATTACACACTTTTTATAATTATTCATTTTGTATTTTGTGTGATTTATTCATTTTGTAACTTTATTAAAGAAAATAAAAATTATTTCTCAAGACTTTTCCATATAGTAAAATCTATGTTTGGCATTAAAACATTAAATACTATGAATAGTGTGTCATTAAATTTATACTTAAAATTAGCCATTGATGACTATAAGTTTCATTTTTATTATATAAAATTATTTAATACTTAGATAGGTTTGCCTAGAGTATATATTTTTTTAAATAAATCTTATACAACACTAAAGTATTTTATTATACCAATAATCCACTAAGTATTGTTACTACCAAAATCACTTCGATTAAAAAACAACAACAAAAGTAACAAAGTTAACCTTCTAAAAGAAAATACTTGTAATTATCATATCGAAGGGTCCTACGTATACTTGTGCAAGTGCAATGACACAACTTTACTGGAGGCCGGATTAAATGTTCTGTAGCTTGTAATCTATACCTTCATATAATAAAATCGTAGGAAAGTCAATGTATGTCCGGGGTAAACTCAAAAAGTACTGCATGGATTTACTTCAAATTTTGCATGAATGTTACTAACAGGTCGGGTCAACATATAGGCTACATATTATCACGTTATCACCTACGGGGGAGGAGCTGTGCGGAGTAAACAAAGTCTGCGCGAACAAAGTCACGGGCAACAGCTAGTTTTGACATAAATTAATAGACGTATTTGAAAATTTGTAAAAATTTTCAAATACTTTATTACATTAGGACAAATATAAGGTAATTTTAAGGCTTTTGAGGCAAGAAAATTGTTTCCGTTGTTTTGCAAGTTTCACCAGTATACATAGGATCCATCAATATCTTCTATTATGTAGTCTTCGCATTTCATCCATTTCAATTATGCCATATAAGGGCATCATTTGTTCTTCTAGGATATTTGTCAGTAATATTAAAAATTCTGCAGTTGAAGTCTTATCTGCAAATAATAATTATATTTTTTATTGACATATATTATTGTAATAAACAATAATAACAAGAACTGACTGCCTTTCTGTATGGTAAATTATCTTTAAATATAGACAAATATAAAATAATAATGTTTACACATGCAGGTACCTAGGTAATTGAGAACTACATGTGTCATATTGGATATTTTAAGTTATGAATATTACAGAAAATAATTCATCATAGTAGTATGTTAATCATACATGGAACTTGGTCTGAAAACAACTGATTAAAACAAATACTTTTTTTGACTAAATATAACTTGAATGGGTAGTAAAAACTCCTTAAATACATAATCAATGCAAGCCTTAGAGGAATAACTCATTTGCATCATTATTCTATGATGTAAGCATTGTTGTAGTTTGTTGGTATGTGGCTGTAAGTATTGTGAAAAGTTGACCACCAAGAAAAGGATTATTACTTGTATCCAGCTGAAATTTAACATACACTTGACATGTATATGTAACATATTAACTGTTTAAAAAAGAAACTCGAAAAACTACAGATAACTTTTGAAAAAATATAACTTTATTGAGTTCACCTAAGTCAAATTAGTATTTACTACAAAGATATTCTGTTATTACAGTTTTAATGAAGTTGGATGGCTGTCATATCTACTAGAAACTGAATTACTAGTCTCTTATGTTCACTTACCTTTAACTAAAGAGGCATGCCTTGATCGGTGTGTGGCTCTAAACCTCAAAATTCACAAGGGTCTATATTATTTAGAGAGCCATGGTTATTGGGTTTATTGAAGCCCTATAGTGATTGGAATGCTCCGTCCGTTGTGTAAAAAGATCACACAAATTTCCTATGTGCCTTCTTTGTATTTTGCAGGCTTGCCGTTAACCGTAGATATTTAGCACATAATAGGTATAATATGGAACTGCCACCACTATTAAATACATATATGCCATACTGCCTGCCTGCCATACATACTACTGCCAACACTGGACCGAAATCTATATTTAATAAAATGAATAGAAATCAATAAGTTTTGTAATTATTGTATAATTAAAGTATAATAATATGAAATAGTGGATAAGGTTATCAACATTTTAACCAAATTTTAACGAAGTGTCAAATGACAAATCGATAAAATGACAGCAAGACGTTTCGATCGATAGAGAAAATAACTACCGTCGAGTAAAATTGATCATTTTCTCTTTCTTTGAAGTATCATGTCGAATCAAGTGTCAAATGCGTTAGCAAATCGAGAAAGTGACATAAAAGTCGAGAAAACGAGGTCGATAAAATTTTATCGTGTTGCTTATCCTAAGCCTGCTGGTATGTATAAGATTATCGACAAGCCACTCTACGTTAAATTTTATCAAATTGGAGGTCTTGCATAAGCATATGACGAGACATGAAGTATTCTCTAGCATGAACAAAATCTCGAGTTTCTTAATGTACTATTACTTTATTATATACTAGCTGTTGTCAGCGACTTCGTCCGCGCGGACTTCGTTTACTCCGCACTGCTCCTCCCCCGTAGGTGATAGCGTGATAATATGTAGCCTATATGTTAATTATAGCCTAATATTCATGCAAAATTTGAAGTAAATCCATGCAGTACTTTTTGAGTTTACACCGGACATACATACAGACAAACAGACAAAAATTCTAAAAACTATATTTTTGGCTTCGATATCAATTGTAGATCACGCCCCAAGTATTCTTATAAAAATATTCAATGTACAGTTTTGACTTTCCTACGATTTTATTATATGTATAGATACATGAGTATGTAAGTGCGTATGTATATCAAGTACCATGAATAATACGCGAAACATGTGCGTTGCGATTCAAAGCCGACGTAATTAGCGAGGCGTAATCTAAGGTTACAATAAGGCAGGCACCCCAGTACCTTGGCGTTGCTAAAGTAATTCGCCACGCCAGATGAAATGTAATAAAAAAATAATTTCTTTACTTGCATAAAATAAAGTACACAATTAGATGTCATTTAAAAATATGCTGCACTTTAATTATATTTTGCCCGTTTTGTGGCGTGCATTGTTAAAATTGTGTATGTTGTAATGTTAAAAGTGTATATTAAAAAGTTTAATTTAGAATTTATGATGATTATGAATCATCATAAATTCTTAAACTTTATAATAATATATAAAATAATTATAATATTATCCTCACTAAATTAGAGAGATTTTTTTTATTAACTATACTACTAAATTAATACCATCTATCATTAGCAATTTCATGTTTTATTAATTTTGTCTCTCAAAAATAAGAATTAATAATAAAAAATAACAAAAATACTCACCCTTAGAATCATGCGTCAGAAGTCTAGGCTCATGCCAATGCCTATCATGCCAATGTAATCTAATTCGAACTGAAATAACATAGTCTTTACGGCATATAATAGCAAATCAACAGCTGGCCCTATTGTCACCCCTTAGAATAAATAGCGTGTGATGTATCGGGTGCAAAAGAAGAGACATTTGAATAATAAGAAAAACTAATATTATTTTTATTCTTTATCTCGCTTGTGATGGTCGCCACAACAAATATTTTGTTGTGATAAAAACGAGTTTTTAAAAAAAATATGTATGAGTCAAAAACGTGGTCATCTATGTATTTTACTAGGTACTTGTAAAGCTCGACGTTACTTACATTTACCGTGGTCACGAGCGGACCAAGTAAAATCTATATAATATGTATGAGTCTTTGACCCGTTGATGTTTTAAAAGTTCAAACGAGATATAATTTCTTACTAGCTGTGCCAGCTGCTTCGTCCGCACGGAAAAATTTCTAAAATACAATTAGCCTAAGTTATTCCTTATTACCGTGGTTTAAAAGATAGGCAGTCCCGGAGTTTCCCCGCATAGTACCCGTAAGATTTCTAGGAAAAAACTATTCTATGTCCTTTCTCGGGTCTAAATCTATCTTTGTACCAAATTTCATTTAAATCGATTCAGTGGTTTAGGCGTATAGAAGAGGCAGAAGACAGACAGACAGACAGACAGAGTTATTTTTGCATTTATAATATTAATATAGGTTTGTTAAATCTCTTATCCTAAGCGAGCTGGAGAGTCGAGAGAGATTTTTTCGATTATAGGATAGCAAAAAGCAAGCTACTCCCCCAGGAGAGTAGAACAAACCATTGAAGCCGGTTGACGATATTACTAAAATAAAAAGTGGTTTGTAAAGCAGTACAAATGTATTAATAAAATTAAAGACTTTCACTAAGTGCCGACGACAAAAAGTATAAAATAGTAAGTTTACTACACATAAAATAAGCAATATTCTCTTTTTAGAATATTTTTATTATTTACTTTCGACCATTAACTATCGTGTCCTTCAATTTATACAGTCTTTTATCACTAAACCTCTATATGAATAAAAATTGTTCTCATATAGGATATGCATATATGGATAAAAATTGTTCTCATTAAGGATATACTGTATGAATAAAAATTGTTCTCATATAGGATATTCTTATGTCTTATTATACTTTAGTAAATGGGTGGCAATAATTTCGCTTCGCTCCGCGTTGTATGTGTGTGCGGCGTCACATGAGTCATATTCACAGGCTGGTGGTTTACGATCAGCCCAAGGCTCAGACGCGCGCAGCGCTGTTACCTAATGCTATTAATGGCTTGCTAACAAAGACTGCACTGAATCACACAAATTAACACTATAGACTATTTACACACATGTATGTAGTATACTAACTGGCGCGAGCAGTAGATTAGCATGTCGATATAGATTTTCTTACAAACTTTCATTCCCTATTTTACCCTCATGGAGGGAGTTTTTTGAAAAAAGTTAACCTACGTTTCACCCTGGATCTTCAACTATCTAAATGCTAGATTTCATCAAAATCGGGGCGATGTAAGTTTGATCTTTTTTTTATCAACCCGATTTTGATGAATTTTGGCTTTGATTTTAACTAACTCAGTTTTGCACCTATAAAAATATAAGTAGTACATAGGACAGGCTACATTAGGTATTGTTGTATTTAAATACTAGCTGCACTGTGTAGTCCGTTGCATTATAAAACTGTTTGGTTTATCCCGTGGGAAATCCTCATTTACCGGGATAAAATGAAGCCTATATGCTGTTTTTCAGATCATCTACCTGTGTATCAAATTCTATCCAAATACGTTGAATAGTTTTTTCGTGATTAAATAACGAACGTCCATCCATCCATACATCTAACCTTTTGCATAGATAATATGGTATTACGCTACCAAAACGCCTTAAAGCATTATAGTCATATACTTGAAACGAGCAATTTTTGTATACTTGTAGGTAATTGTTTTTTCCCCGTGTTGGTTCTGGGCTCCTTTGAAGAATAGGCCAACTGCCGTTCTGCCAGGCAGGTCGTAAAAGGCGACCGATTGGCTATGCGAGTCACTAACATCGTGGCTACTAGGTGGTAGAGTTCTGCATTGTCTCGCCCGGGTCAGGTACCACCGCCTTACCTATTCCTGCCGCAATAGCGTCAGTGCTTGTCGCTGTCGTGTTCCGGTTTGGAGGGTAAGGTAGCCGGTAAACTTATGCATGTGACATTAGACCTCGCCAAAAGATAGCAAGGCACCATTAACATCTTTGGTGTCTATAGGCGATGGTTGACTCTTTCCATCTGCTTGTTTGCTATTATATGATATAAAAAAAAATTAAACGGCTTTAACGATTTGGAGGAATTTTTTTATTTGGATTGATCTTTATTTCCTTCTTTATCTTTTACTATTTAAATTGATCGAAGTAAGTGTCAATATTGCTTAAGTAATATTTGAATCGGGATAATTAATCTACATATACATATATATATATATATATATATATATATATATATATATATATATATATATATATATTATATATATATACATATATATATATATATATATATATATATATATATATATATATATATATATATATATATATATATATATATATATATCCACAAAGTAATAAAAAAAAATAAAGATATTACTAGTTGGACGACCGAGCTACGCTGGGAAGAAGTTTTTCATGGGAAAATGGATTATCACGAAGATGATCACTTACTTACCTTGACCAATTTTGCGGCGACACCAAACCAATGCGAAACGTTGCAGAACCCTACTAACTAATGGTCACTATGGTATTGGTATTATGCGTACAACTGATAATAGGACTGTCCGGATGACATATTGCTCCACATTTTGTAAAAACTTCATAAGTGATGAGTAAGGTGTGCAAAAAAATCTAACAAAGACATGCTTAAAAAATATATTCATTCTAACTGGTATATTTTTTATTTAGATTCCCATCAGATCATGTTACCATGTATTAAAATAAGGTGTAAAATAACTAACACGACTTTTATATATACATATATATATTATATACATAGATAAACGGCTAGACTGATATATTTTACTGATTTTTTATTGATGAATATTATATTTTAATACTTTTTAGCCTTTTCTGGACTAAGACAACCCAAACCTACTTTCAACAAAATTGGCCCCGTCGCGTCGATCGCGCGCGATATAAAAAATCGCGTTCGTTACACCACTTATAAGTATAGAATACTTATAAGTGGTGTAACGAACGCGATTTTTTATATACTCGTATATAGATGAACAGCTAGACTGATGTTTTATACAAAAATTTTTATTGATGAGAAGAATTATATTAACACGTTATTTGTTCTTCAATAAATCAGCAATATTTTTTGAACAAATGTTTTTTGCTGACATTACTAATTGCGCACTTGTGGTATGAAGTTGATAACAAGCGCGATCCTGTTCTCAGTTGGAACGCATAGTACATTTGGAATGAATTGCCTGACTGGAAGTCAGATTGTCCATTTTAGACCAACACGAGAAAATCGTTATATAAAGGGAAGAAAATTGGAACATATGTATGTACGTCTGTACACGTGGTGATATGGCGTCACTAGTCATCATGTCTGGATGACGTCATCGCTGTGAATGTTGTGCACGTCATGGAAGGGCGCGGAAGCGGAAAAGAAAGATCTTCCCAGCCAGGCAGAGTGTACTGCCTGGGAACTAAAATCCATATAAGAAGCGTTAAAACTTGTGTACAGTGTCTACAAGATTAATACTTACCTATCACGATTAAGAATTTTTGCATGAATATTTTTTATTACTTAATATTTTTTCTTTATTTTTTATTTTATAATATATTAATATATATTCGCCGTGTTGGTCCCGGCCTTCTTTGTAGAATAGGCCAACTGCCGTTCTGCCAGGCAGGTCGTAAAAGGCGACCGATTGGCTATCGAGTCACTACCATCGTGGCTATTAGGTGGTAGAGTTCTGCATTGTCTCGCCCGGGTCTGGTACCACCGCCTTACTTATTCCTGCCGCAATAACGTCAGTGCTTGTCGCTGTCGTGTTCCGGTTTGGAGGGTAAGGTAGCCGGTAAACTTATGCATGTGGCATTAGACCTCGCCACAAGATAGCAACGCACCATTAACATCTTTGGTGTCTATAGGCGATGGTTGACTCTTTCCATCAGGAGACCCATCTGCTTGTTTGCTATCTTATGATATAAAAAAAAAAAAACAGTAGCAGTCGTGGGACTGCCGATAGAAGTGAAAACGGAACTATTAAGTTGAGAGTAATTAAAACTATATGCAAAACATAGCTATAGATATACTATTATCATTAGCATGTCGGTGACGCGAACCGAGGATTTTACCCTCTACCAAAACGCTCAACGCGCCTAAAGTTTTCACTTCAAAAAATATAATATTATTTTTTTATTTTTTCTTGTAGCTCATATAGATTGCTCTAACCGCTACAGTGATCATTTTAATGTTTTTTATGCATAAAGCTGGAATGTCCCCAATTTTTTTAAAGATCAATTTAAAATTCCATGGTGGCTAATCTTGTGTTGCTTTTTATAATCATTTTGTCTTCAACTTCTATCTACCCCTAAAATACAAATGCGACGATGACGATGCGATTTTCTAGATGTCTCCAACTGAAATATTTTGACGACACAAATTATGCACTTTCATAAATGTTCGCTAGTTTTTGTTACACATTTGTCTCTGTTGCTCTTATTTGTTTTTATATGTCGGTCTCTCTCATTGCGTTCCACATCACATAATATCTCCTCATCTTATAACAAGGTGCGACGTGCGTAGTGGAACGGATTGTTCTCGACGCACGCGATGTTCTAACTTCTAACACGTTCACTGCTAACCTTTTTTCCCGTGTTACACTGGACCCCTGTGGTAAAATAGACCATCCTTCCTGCCGGGTACTTGGAAAAGCCTAAAGATTGGATTTGATACTATCACTTTAGTTATTCCTATATTTTCTGTCATCACCATCGTGATTACTAAGTGGTAGGATTCCGCAACGGCTTGCCGGGGTATATGGTACCACCGCTTTACCTATTCTTGCTGCAATAATGTCTGCTTGTCACTAATAAAATAATTCTGTACTTATTTTTTTTTTATAGAAAGCGGGCAAACGAGCAGGAGGTGCACCTGAAGGTAAGTGTTCACTGCCGCCCATGGACATCTGCATTACCAGAGTTCTTGCTTTTACGTTGTCGGCCTTTTAAGAATGAGTAAGCTCTTTTCTTGAAGGCCCCCAAGTCGTATCCGTCCGGAAACATGCCTGCCGGTAATTGATTCCATAACTATAATAAGTAGTGTGAGGTAAAAATTGCCGATGATGGAAAGTATAGAATAAATTATTTGCTTATGCATATGGGTGTTAGTCAATGATATTTATACATAGAAATACATATATTAATTACTAGCTGTTGGCAGCGACTTCGTCCGCGCGAACTTCGTTTACTCCACACAGCACCTCTCCCGTAGGTGATAGCGTGATAATATGTAGCCTATATGTTGACCCGACCTGTTAGTAATATTGATGTAAAATTTGAAGTAAATCCATGCAGTACCTTTTGAGTTTACCCCGGACATACATACAGGCAAACAGACAAAAATTCTAAAAACTATATTTTTGGCTTCGATATCGATTGTAAATCACGCCCCAAGTATTCTTTTAAAAAAATATTCAATGTACAGTTTTGACTTTCCTACGATTTTATTATATATACAAACATCTATGCTCATCATATAAATGTTTATCCTTTCGTCGGGAAACGAACAAGAGCTCCATCGATTCGTGATTATTTATTTACTAGCTGTGCCCGCGACTTCGTTCGCGTGGAAAAAATTCTAAAATAAAAACCCGCATAGTTCCCGTTCCCTTGGGATTTCCGGGATAAAAACTATCCTATGTCATTTTTTGGATAAAATTTGATACAAATATAGTTGAGTCTCAAACTATATTTGTATCAAATTTTATCCAAATCGGTTTAGTGGTTTGGCCGTGAAAGCGTAACAGACAGACAGACAGACAGAGTTACTTTCGCATTTATAATATTAGTATGGATTTACTTACTTTATTACAGCCAATGTAATAAATACAATAGTGAACATTAGTCTAGATAATAAAAGTTAATAAAAATTTCCCCTTTTAAAAAATAAAATGAAATAAATATACGAGTTATTTTTAGGTAATGATAAATTATTGCTTAGTAAACTATCACTATATACACAAACACATCGAAGAATTCAGTACTTAACAACCTTCTCAAATTGGCTGGTTTTGTTTCAAATAAATCGAATCCATGCTTAAGAAAGTGATTAAGTTCGGTAACCACTCGACTGAGGGTGCGGTCACTGGCGTGTTACAGTTTGATGGGTAAAGTGGTCGGCAAACTTACGCATGTTATGTTACGAATACATCTTCGCCATATCGACTACAATGAAAGATTACCGTCCATGGAATCTATATACGTTGGTTGTCTCTATCCTTCAGCCATTTACATGTTTGTTCTCACATAGATATTGCGATAGATATCGGATCTTATGATGTATAACCGCACCGAATAACTCTAAATGAACGAGACTATTTAAATTATCTAAAGCAAAACATCATGAATAAAATTAACTAAAGCAAGTTAATCATATGAATTGCTAAGTTAATTATTGGTAGCAAATTAATGGTAGCCAATTATTGTTATTAAATAGATTTGTTCGGAGGCCGTTTGGACCTTGTTACATTAAACGGGTTATCTTGCGTACTGGTGGGGATGGAAGGAGAAACCTATCCTCTGTAAACATCAAAGCCAGGGTAATATCTTCTTCTTTATATATAAAAATGAATTACTGTTCGTTAGTCTCGCTAAAACTCGAGAACGGCTGAATCGATTTGGCTAATTTTGGTTTTGATATAATTGTTGAAGTCCAGGGAAGGATTAAAAGGTGAGAAAATATAGAAAAAAATAAGCGTAATTAAAAAGGCAGAACAACGTTTGCCGGTTCAGCTAGTATTAGATAATATTACCGTGTCAAAGTTGTTAAAGGGACGTTGCTTTTCATGTGACAGATTAAAATGCCACACGCATAAATTCACCAAACCGGAATATGACAGTGATAGAAACTGATAACATTGAGACAAGAACGGGGCCAATAAAGGCAGCGGTACCTACTAAATACGGATGAGTTTTTTTTTTTTAATATATATATCATTTAGATAGCAAACAAGCAGATGGGTCTCCTGATGGAAAGAGTCAACTATCGCCTATAGATACTAGATGTGACAGAATTTTGCTGGTTGGTAGTTACGATTGGTGGTACCATGTTTAGCAATTCATTCGCCTTTTACGATTTGCCTAGTAGAAAGGCAAATGGTCTATTTCTCAAAAGGATATTCCTCCGTGTTGGTCTTGAGCTCCTTTGAAAAATAGGCCAACTGCCGTTCTGCCAGGCAGGTCGTAAAAGGCGACCAATTGTCTATTCGAGTCACTACCATCGTAGCTACTAGGTGGTAGAGTTCTGCGTTGTCTCACCCGGGTCTGGTACCACCGCCTTACGTAATCCTGCCGCAACAGCGTCAGTGACTAGCACTGTCGTGTTCCGGTTTGGAGCGGAAGATAGCCTGTAAACTTACGCATGTGGCATTAGACCTCGCCACAAGATAGCAACACACTTTAACATTTTTGGTGTTTATAGGCGATGGTTGACTCTTTCCACCAGGATACCCATGATATATGAAAAAAAGAAGTCCAGATCGATAGTAGTGCTATGTTTAGCCAGATCTTCTTTTACGATCTACCTAGTAGAAAGCGCCCATTTAAAAAATTAGAAATCTTCTGTTGTTATATAATTATAAACTGTATCACATCATTTATTTATGTGGTAAATGGTGTTTAGATGGACCATTCAATTTGTTAGCCGACCAGCAGTTGTGACGAGCCAGGTTTGTGACTAACTGTCCATCGCGTGTGTGACGAAAAAGTGACTATTGACTTTAATGGGATAATAGAACAAAAAATTATCTTCACGCCCATATCCCCGAAAAGGTAGGCAGAGGTACAACCAGTGCACACACATTTAGCCGAAGATACTTAGTTACCACAATGTCAAAGGTGGCAAGCCTATCGCCAACCGGGCACTTTCCGATCCCGGGCAACGTTGCTTTTATCAGAAAACTGAAAAAACACATTTTTAAATTGTCCAAACCAGGAATAGAACCCGGGATCTCATGTGGTCAACTCCGACACCGGACCACTAGACCACAGAGGCGGTAAGTACTATTGATTTTAATGGAATATACAGCCTATAATATGTGCCCGATTTCTTGATAGGTCTCGGCTCGATTTTATAGCTATAGATAACTAGATGACCCGCTAATACAATTAATATGAGAAGTTTCATACAATATTTCGTCTCCTGTTTCGGCCCCTCAGGGGTAGATTTTTAGAAAAAGTTAGCCTGTATTTGACCCTGTCTCTTCAACTATATCCTTGCTCAATTTCATGAATTTTTTTTCAGGGGTTCAAGGTGAAATCGTATCAGACAGAGCGACAAACAGACAGATTTTGTATTTATAATATTACTAGCTGATCCGCGCAGCTTCGCCCGCGAGTAGAGTAACGTTTTGTCCATATGGTTTTTCACCTTCCATTTCCTATGTCAGTATCTTAGGAGTTGATTTTTGTGAAAAGGGTTAGCGAGGCGTTGTTAAAGGCGACCGATTAGCTATACGAGACACTAACATCGTAGCTACTAGGTGGTAGAGTTCAGCATTGTCTCGCCCGAGTCTGGTACCACCGCCTTACCTATTCCTGCCGCAATAGCATCAGTGCTTGTCAATGTCGTGTTCCGGTTTGGAGGGTAGGGTAGCCGGTAAACGTATGCATGTGGCATTAGACCTCGCCACAAGATAGCAACACACCATTAACACCTTTGCTGTCTATAGGTGATGGTAGACTCTTTCCATCAGGAGACTCATCTGCCTGTTTGCTATCTTATACTATATAAAAAAATCTAATTAAACTAGCAAAAATACGCGCTAGATCTTAACTTCACAAATCACAAGTCAACATAACAATCATAATTGCATTGTGCACTAATAATAATACAAGCGACAAGTAGATATAGCTTGATTTTGGACATTGGAGGAACCGAGGGGCGGGTGGCGCCGCGCATTTCGGGTATTGGAGGAACCAGGGGCGGGTGGCGCCGCGCGAGAGTGTGAGGTAAGGTAACAGTGGGACGCTTATGCTGATGAAATCTAGTGAGAGAATAAGAACACATCTAATGTTTGTAATACCGTAATCACGGTATTGGTATTAAATCCGTGATCACGGTATTACGGGATCCCGGAATACCGGTATTGAAAGCCCTAATGGGGACCTCCTTATTATTTTCATTTTTAATATTTGTTGTTATAGCGGCAACGGAAATATATCATTTGCGAAAATTTTAGCTTTCTAGCTATCACGTTTTATGAGATACAGCCTGGTGACAGACAGACGGACAGATAGACAGCGGAGGCTTTAGTAATAGGGTCCCGTTTTATCTTTTAGGTATGGAACCCTAAAAAAGGTTAGGCTATGTTTGATCCCATCTCTTCAATTATGGCCTTGACAAATTTAATCAAAATCAGTCGTAAAAGCGTAACCGACAGACAGACCAACAAACAGCCAAACAAATTTCGCGTATATGTATAGTATGGATAGATTTTGTAGTGAATTATCTAGCCGTGACACATGAATGGATTCATTGCTTTAATTTCCTGCCTCGCCCACGATTTATCCTATAACGTTTGTGAATGAATGAATGAACAACTCGTGCATTAGTCTATTCATGGTAGGTACATCTATCTATCTTCTATCTATACATATAATAAAATCGTAGGAAAGTCAAAACTGTACATTGAATATTTTTTTAAAGAATACTTGGGCCGTGATCTACAATCGATATCGAAGCCAAAAATATAGTTTTTAGAATTTTTGTGTTTGTCTGTTTGTCTGTGTGTATGTCCGGGGTAAACTCAAAAAATACTGCATGGATTTACTTCAAATTTTGCATGAATATTACTAACAGGTCGGGTCAACATGTAGGCTACATATTATCACGCTATCACCTACGGGGGAGGAGCTGTGCGGAGTAAACGAAGTCCGCGCGGACGAAGTCGCGAGCAACAGTTAGTTAATTATAAAAACTTACCAGAATTATTACGGCCCTGTACCATATATCTAAATTTATGTGTATCGCCTCTGTGGTCTAGTGGTCTCGGGTTACCCGAAAGGCTATAGGACTTTCCGATTCACCGGTTTGTCGGTTAACGAGATGGGTGGTGATTCCATCGCCGTATAACCGACACAAATATATTAGTGAAATTAAACGAGCGGACGAACATAACAGTATCGCGAATAACAGTTAATGCTTATCAAGCTGTGTTTTCGAAATACGTAAGCATATAACGGCATCAACTTGTAAAACGTCTTAGGCGTATTACGAGAATAGTGTAGGTAGTAAATGTTGGAAAAAATACTAAAAAAGATTTGTTTTAGTAATGATAGCGTAAGGCAAGGTAATCTCGCCTGATGGTAAGCTAAGATGCGGCCTAAGATGGACCGCGCTTCCCTAGAAGGTATCTATTCACTCATTCTCTTCTAAATAAAGTATCTTCACGTCCGTATTCCCGAATAGGTAGGTAGAGGTACAAGCAGTGCATCCACTATTAGCCGAAGATACTTAATCCAACATTTTAATAGGTGGTAATCCTATCGTCAACCGGTCACTTATATAATCCCAGGAAATGTTGTTTTTTATCAGAAAACAGAAAAAACACATTTTTGAATTGTCAGACCCGGGAATAAAACACGGGACCTCACGTGGTCAATACCGACACCGGACCATAGAGGCGATAGTGAATACAAAACAAGAAAATATCATGAGACCAAAACTCGTAACTCCAGACCAATCATTACCAAATTGATATGGGGTCAAACAGAAAGTATACCTTTTGTATATCATAGATTAGTAAACAAGCATATAGTTCTCCAGTTGGATAGACATAACCATCGCCTATAGACACTAAATTAGGTTTTTGGTAGGTTGTTATCTGTATGGTGAGACGTGATCTCATAGGCATAAGTTTTTCGACTACCTTATCCTCCAAACCGGTACATGAAAGCATTGACGCTATTGTGCCAGGAATAGGTAAAGCGGTGGTACACAAACCCGGGTGGGACGTTGAAGAACTTAATTAACTTTACTACCCAGTCTGCACTGGGTCTGCAACTCTGTCATTACACTGCATCATGCACTGGATGATGCAGTGAAATGCGAAACCGGTTGGCTTCGCATTTCACTGCATCATCCAGCCAACCGGTTTCGCATTTCACTGCATCATCCACTGCATCATGCACTGGATGATGCAGTGAAATGCGAAACCGGTTGGCTATTTAAATAAAAAAGTTTATATTATATATAATTAGTGAATTGTGAAACAGTACAAGTGTAAAATTTAAAACAATAAAAAAATATGTTTTTTTCAGTTTGCTCATAAAAACAACATTGCTCGGGATTGGATAATTGCCAATTGGCGATAGGCTTGCCATCTACCACATTGTGGGACTAAATATTTTACGCTAACCGTGGGTGCACTTATTGTACCTCTGCCTGCCTCTTCGGGGTTACAGGCAAGAAGATGCTTTTTTTTTAATTCGATTAATAAATAAATTAGTTCTGAAGTACCAAACATGAACACATATTATTTATAATTGATATTATTACGAGCTTGTAGTTTTTTATATCATAAGATAGTAAGATAGTATGCGACAAAGCCCTTTTTATGTATATCTAATCCATCTATACATATAATAAAATCGTAGGAAAGTCAAAACTGTACATTGAATATTTTTTTAAGAGACTACTTGGGGCGTGATCTATAATCGATATCGAAGCCAAAAATATAGTTTTTAGAATTTTTGTCTGTTTGTTTGTTTGTCTGTTTATCTGTTTGTCTGTATGTATGTCCGGGGTAAACTCAAAAAGTAGTGCATGGATTTACTTCAAATTTTGCATGAATATTGCAAACAGGTCGGGTCAACATATAGGCTACATATTATCACGCTATCACCTACGGGGGTAGAGCTTTGCGAAGTAAACGAAGTCCGCGCGGACGAAGTCGCTGGCAACAGCTAGTATTGAATAAAAAAATCATAAGATAGCAGATAGTAGTAGTTTGAGTTCGATATTGTGTAATAAAAAAACCATTTAACATATGTAGGTCAATGGGGGCAGTGGGAATAGCTATATGTAAACTTAATTTTATATTACAGGAAAATACCTGTGTCCTACAATTCTAAATCTTAACTTTAAAAACGTATTCCCGTACGTGTCAACGTATTTCAAACTTTATGGTTTTAATTAAGAGCTCTTTTTCGTTTAACAAGTTTTAATTGCATTTAAAATTAAGGTTAAGGACATAATATATGGAGTTTTAAGTCTCCGTCAGGCGTTAAAAAGCTATGAATTAGAGGGAATACTAAATACCGCACATAAATAATTTTGCTTCATTTTATGCGAAATTAAAATTTAATATTTACTGCAATGAATGTTAATGTTTTCTTTATTAGCAACGTAAATTAAGGTATATGATGAAGCTATTATTTTAATACTAGAAGTTTTTTTGTTTCATATCATAAGACAACAAACAAGCAGATGGGTAACCAAAGATAGTTCTCCAGTTGGATAGAGATAACCATCGCCTATAGACACTAAATTAGGTTTTTGGTAGGTTGTTATCTGTATGGTGAGACGTGATCTCATAGGCATAAGTTTTTCGACTACCTTATCCTCCAAACCGGTACATGAAAGCATTGACGCTATTGTGTCAGGAATAGGTAAAGCGGTGGTACCAAACCCGGGTGGGACGTTGAAGAACTTAATTAACTTTACTACCCAGTAATCTTGTAAGTATACAATTGTTTGCCTTCTACGAATTGCCTGGCAAAATCGCAGGTTCTTCGAAGGGACTTGGCCAACACGAGCACAGACAACGTGCATTCGAACTTTTTTAAATAAAATTTTAATTTCCTAAATCGACTGTTGCCTGTTTCACCGTATATAGTAAGGTTTTTTATTTTTAATTTTAATACTAGATGTTTTTTTGTTTCATATCATAAGACAACAAACAAGCAGATGGGTAAACAAAGATGTTAATGATGCGTTGCTATTTTGTGGCGAGGTCTAATGTCACATGCATAAGTTTACCGGCTACTTTACCCTCCGAAACCGAACACGACAGTGCCAAGCACTGACGCTATTGCGGTAGAAATAGGAAAGGCAGTGGTACCAGACTCGGACGAGACAATGCAGAACTCTACCACCTAGTAGCCATGATGGTAGTGACTCACATAGCCAATTGGTCACCTTTTACGACCTGCCTGGCAGGAGCAGTTGGCTTATTCTTCAGAGGAGTCCGGAACACTACGAGGGCAAATATGATGTGATGTGTGCCTAATTATTTTCATACCCGCACGAACATGCCCATCATATTTTGCCCCATTTTGGGGGCATGTACTTAGCGCCAATTACATAACAATAACTTCACGCTAGATGCTCTAAGGGGTAGGCAGAGAGAACTTAGTGACATATCACTATTTTTTTTTATATCATAAGATAGCAAACAAGCAGATGGATCTCCTGATGGAAAGAGTCAACCATCGCCTATAGACACCAAAGATGTTAATGGTGCGTTGCTATCTTGTGGCGAGGTCTAATGCCACATGCATAAGTTTAGCGGCTACCTTACCCTCCAAACCGGAACACGACAGCGACAAGCACTGACGCTATTGCGGTAGGAATAGGTAAGGCGGTGGTACCAGACCCGGGCGAGACAATGCAGAACTCTACCACCTAGTAGCCACGATGGTAGTGACTCGATAGCCAATCGGTCGCCTTTTACGACCTGCCTGGCAGAACGGCAGTTGGCCTATTCTACAAAGGAGGCCGGGACCAACACGGCGAAATGATTAAGCTATTATTTTAATACTAGATGTTTTTTGTTTCATATCATAAGACAACAAACAAGCAGATGGGTAACCAAAGATGTTAATGATGCGTTGCTATTTTGTGGCGAGGTCTAATGTCACATGTATAAGTTTACCGGCTACTTTACCCTCCGAAACCGAACACGACAGTGCCAAGCACTGACGCTATTGCGGTAGTAATAGGAAAGGCAGTGGTACCAGACTCGGACGAGACAATACAGAACTCTACCACCTAGTAGTTTTGAGTTTCTTCACTCATGATACTCTTCATACAAACGCGCTGGTTCCGGACTCTTGACACCACTTTCGGACAGCATCCCACCAATCTTATCATGTCAATGTTGGTCTTTTGCGGTACCTATATTTTAGCGCATTTGAATTGCATACGTGTTTTATTAGCTTTTCATCTGTCATCCATACTAGTCCATACCATTAATATTATAAATGCGAAAGTCTGCCTGTCTGTCTGTCTGTTACGATTTTACGTCTAAACCGCGGGACCGATTTGCATGAAATTTGGCATGGAAGTAGTTGAAGATTCGGGGTCAAACATAGGCTATTTTTTTTTCAAAATCAAGCCCTAAAGGGCTGAAATAGGGGATGAAATTTGTATGAAAACTATATCGACGACATGTTAATCTACTCGCGGGCGAAGCTGCGCGGGTCAACTAGTTCTTTGTATTTAAACTCTTATTGCTATAAAAAACTGTGATATCCCTTTCTTACTTTTATTTAAACTCCTTCCATACCTTAATTCTCGTTTACTTCTGTATTAAGAACTGGGTCTGGGGATACTTTTTCAAAAATTACTTTTTCTATGTTGCTCCGGGCCCAGTTAAAGAAGTAAAGCATGTGGCTTCTTTTAAAAACGAACGAAGGCCAAAAGTTTTACTGTCAGTTTGGTGATAGATTTGACTGAGTACCTTGGCGATAGATTTGACTGAGTACTTTGGTGATAGATTTGACTGAGTACTTTGGTAATAAATTTGACTGTGGACTTTGGTGATAGATTTGACTGAGTACTTTGGTGATAGATTTGACTGAGTACTTTGATGACAGATTTGACTGAGTACTTTGGTGATAGATTTGACTGAGTACTTTGGTAATAGATTTAACTGTGTACTTTGGTGATAAATTTGACTGAGTACTTTGGTGATAGATTTGACTGAGTACTTTGATGACAGATTTGACTGAGTACTTTGGTGATAGATTTGACTGAGTACTTTGGTAATAGATTTGACTGTGTACTTTGGTGATAGATTTGACCGAGTACTTTGGTGATAGATTTGACTGAGTACTTTGATGACAGATTTGACTGAGTACTTTGGTGATAGATTTGATTGAGTACTTTGGTAATAGATTTGACTGTGTACTTTGGTGATTTGACTGAGTACTTTGGTAATAGATGTGACTGAGTACTTTGGTGATAGATTTGACTGAGTACTTTGATGACAGATTTGACTGAGTACTTTGGTGATAGATTTGACTGAGTACTTTGGTAATAGATGTGACTGAGTACTTTGGTGATAGATTTGACTGAGTACTTTGATGACAGATTTGACTGAGTACTTTGGTGATAGATTTGACTGAGTACTTTGGTAATAGATTTGACTGTGTACTTTGGTGATAGATTTGACTGAGTACTTTGGTAATAGATGTGACTGAGTACTTTGGTGATAGATTTGATGGGGTAGTTTGGTGATATATTTCTGTAACGACTCGATTGTTACTACCACCTAAACCTTTCAGTGTTTAAAACTATTGTATGAGAGCTAATGCTATTTTTAGGAGAGTAAGAAAGAAAGATTCACGCAGTCAAAATTAAACCAGCGGAGCGGAGCAAAACCTCATGTGGTCAACAACGACACTTGACTACTAGACCACAGGTGAATAACGAGGAAACACTAAGATAATGGCAGTTTTTATGTCTTCGGTATCTTCTTTTCGAAAATACTAAATAAATACGAGCAAAAACACGAGCAAAAGCTAGTTTAAAGGTAAAATTAAGACCACAAAAGCACGCTTGTATAAGTTGTGTAATTATGGTAATATATTGCTATATTATGTAACTTCATGAATTTTAATATATTAATTCGAATCTTTATTCATGCTGTGACAATTTAACATACATACATATTTTCATATGCAATACTTCATTAAGTGGATGGAGAAAACCCGAGTGCCATATGTCGAGGTAGACTTGCCTTTCATAGTTTCTTGTTCACATTTATCATTCTCTTCATACAAATACGCTGCTTACGGTAACACGACGCCATCTTCAGACAGCTTTTGATTAACTTCCCCCGTGGTGGCCCCGAGTTCGTTTAAAAAATAGGCCAACTGCCGTTCCATCAGGCAGGTCGTAACAGGCGACCGATTAGCTATTCGAGTCATTGCCATCGTGGCTACTAGGTGGTAGAGTTCTGTATTGTCTCGCCCGGATCTAGTACCACCGCCTTACCTATTCCTGCCGCAATAGCGTCAGTGCATGTCACTATCATGTTTGGAGGGTAAGGTAGCCGGTAAACTTATGCATGTGGCATTAGACCTCGCCACGAGATAGCAACGCACCATTAACACCTTTGGAGTCTATAGGCGACGGTTGACACTTTCCATCAGGAGACCCATCTGCTTGTTTACTATCCTATCATTTAAAAAAAAAACTTGACCGAGAGATACGTTGGTCTTTCGTATTCTCTTGATGGGCCTAGATCTAGCATAGCCACATTATGGTTTACATCTAAGGAACTTTTTCAAATTCAAATTCAAAATGTCTTTATTTCGTAGGTAAAATTTTTACACTTGAAATAAGTTAGTAATTAATGCTTAACAGAAAAGTTATTACAAAATACTTTAAAATATACTTAATTTGACACATCATCCCAACACAATAAGACATCAAAGATGTTAATGATACGACGCCATCCATGTACTGGGATGGAAATCGCACATGCATAAGTCTACCGGCTACCTTTCCCTCCAAACCGGCGTGGTTATCACGTAACTTGCAATGCGAAATTATCGTAATTGTTTAGTTATTGCATGACACATAAAAGCGTTGTATATTATTGGTAGTAATTGCTGTTTGATTAGTTTTCATGCTGTGACATTGAAAAAAGTGTATCTAGTTACCGGCGAGCAATGTGCCACGTTTATGATTTTTTCGTCACGTTAAAGTGTCATCGCTGATCGCTGGCAGATTGCAAGCTGTACGTGATACGCCTGCGGAATATGACAATGATAATGGAATTGACGCCATTGCCGCAGGAATGGGTAAGGCGGTGGTACCCAAACTCCGGGCGAAACGTTGCGAAATTCTACCACCTAATAGTCACGATGATAGTGACATGTAGCCAATCGGTCGCTTGTTACGATCTACCTGGTAGAATGGCAGTTGGTCTATTCTTCAAAGGAGCAATAAAATAGTATGTATTATTTATCTGAACTGCCATATGAATTGAATTAAACACATTCAACCTTTAACCGCCGCGCTGCAATAATGGCGATAATTCGCTAAGTTTTTATCAATGACCTTTCAAGTCTCACGCCAACTGCGTATATCTTGGTTCTAAAAAAATTTGGAATAGTATGGTACGATTCGTTATCATTAAACTGAGGATATAGTTATTGCTAATAGCCGAGCCACACTGTTGGAAACAAGCTTCCAACACGGGTGATCTTGGTGGGAGGCTTGTGGAGTTCAGATGAATTTTTGTTGCAAACAAGTGTTTACACTGTTGTAAACTGCCGGTGAGGACCCATGTGGAGGGCTTGTTTCTAACAGTGTGGCTCGGCTTTAGGAATGACGTATCGTTGACTATAGAAACCCGGCAATAGAATGACTATTGCCTGGATCCTATAGTCAACGACGCGTCATACTTAAGGAAAATTTCATGCTTTTCGAGCTATCTATACTTATTAATATTATAAATGCGAAAGTTTGGATGTTTGGTACTCAATCACACCAAAAATACTAAACGGATTTTGATGAAATTTGGCAAACAAGTAGATAATGACTTGAAATGCCACAAGGCTTATATATTTTTATCCCGGAAAAATATGGTGATCCCGCGGGATTCGCCAAAAAGTGTTTTAATGCAGCGGGCTGCACGCTACGGCTAGTATTTAATAAGGGACACGGCGTTTTGCGCTTTTTAAACACAGTTTTCCTATTGATATATATGTGTGAATACTAGGCATGGAAATTAGGTTAACTGGCTTTGGCATGTTGTTAAAATTAATTAATATTTAACAGTTATTCATTTATATTATATCAGTAGTAGCCTATATATTATAATAAGTATTAAAAGCAGCAAAAACGCAAAGCCGTCGAGTCATCGACAAAAAAAGGTCCTCGGGACTAGTTTTATAATTTTTAACAGTTATTATTATCATAAATCAAGGTAGCTCAAATATTTTTAATAAAATTATTATCCTATATGAAGTTATTGGTAATTTTAGTGATGCATAAAATTTTAACAATATTTGCTAATATAAATAACAGTTGTTAATTGTTAAAAAAAATGTAGTACGAAATTTAATATGTTAACTGTTAAATGATCCATGCCTAGTGAATACATACGTTTTTTTCTTTTTAAGATTTTTTCTTTAAGACCTCTGGTATTGTGGATGTCCATGGGCGGCGGTGATCACTTACCATCAGGTGCACCTCCTGCTCGTTTGCCCCCTCTTCTATAAAAAAAGTATTTTTTAAATTTATAATATTGCACGCCCCGTTTGGCGTCACGTGGCTGATGCCACATTAATAAATATCTGGACAAATTACACGTTTTTCGTGAATCCTGCAGGAACAACTCACATTCCCGGGATAAAAAGTACCCTATGTGCTATTTCAGGTTATCACCTATCTGTGTGCCAAATTTCAGCCAAATCTGTTCTGTAGTTTTTGCGTGATTGAGTAACAAATATCCATACATCCAAACATCCAAATTTTCGCATTTATAATATTGATTAATATAAATTAGCTGCGCCCTGCAACCCGCTGCATTGTAATAGTTTAAGATGAATCCCACGGGAATAAGATATTTTTCCGAAATAGAAAGTACCCTATGTTCTATTCCTCATCATCATCTATATGTGTGCCAAGTTTCATCCAAATCGTCGTAGCCGTTTATGCGTGAAAGAGTAACAAACATCAATCTATCCATACAAACATAATTTCGCATTTATAATATTAGTATGTAGTATGATGTATGAGATGCAGGCTGCAGCAGATGAAAAGAAATTACGATTCTTATGCAAATATATTACTATCGCCTATAGACACCAAGTGAGAAAATGCGAGAAAAGTGCGTTGCGTTCGAGTAACGGAATGGTAATACCATTAACTACCATTAATTACCATTCCATGGAATGATATTACCACAGAATAAATACACGCATAAAGCTCGCGACCTTACCCTCGAAACCAATACACGACAGTGACAAGCGCTGACGCTATTGCGACAGGGCTAGGTAAAGTTTAAATTTCGTTCGCTTAAACTTTTATAGTTCTGGTTTTGACGCCATTTTATATCGCAACACACGACAAATATAATTTCAAAATGAAGGATGCTTTGTAGGGCTACCAACACTGATTTATATACACAGTAGCTGCTGCATGCAGCCCGTTGCAATTTAAAAGTTTTTAATAAACCCGACTGGAATAAATTATTTTTCGGGATAGAAGTATTCTATGTACTATTCCGGGTCATCTTGTCAAAATAACTTATAAAAACTTTTATTGAATAAGGTACTTATGATTTCTAATTTCATCAACTATATGTTTTTGCGTGATGGAGTAATGCTTGAGCCGGTCTTGTGTCTATCGTCCCGAAGTTAAATGCGCATTTAGCCATACGCAGTCCGAAGTGTATGCGAATATATATATATATATATATATATATATATATATATATATATATATATATATATATATATATATATATATATATATATATATATATATATATATATATATATATATATATATACAGTGTGGCGGTGACCATATAACAATAAGTGAGAATTAAGGTAGTACTAGTTAGTACTAGTATTTTTAGTCTATCAAATCAGTCCTGATATCGAAATTAAAAAAACAAAAATTTCGAACAAAATTAATGACACGAAAATATAATAAAGATAAAACATCCTTTGACTTACCTATCACCAGGACGGCAACGCCGCACGCGCGGCTTGGCGGCTGGCGCCTCATGTTATTATTATTATTTTTACGTGTGACATAATATTTAGGCGCCTTTTTAAACCACACTCATCCTCAATAATTATTTTGATAAATTATTATTATTAATCACAATCATTTTGTACAATAAGTAATTACGTAGCTATAGAATTATTTTTGCGTATATTGTAAGAATAAAGACCGTATCAATCTAGGATTCGTGCCACATATTGGCTAAAGGTAAAGAAGAAAAAACAAAAATGTTGTTCACTTCACACTAATAATAATAGTTACCTAACGTGTCTTATCACAAAATAGCACTAATTAGCACAAACATCATGGCCATGGCCGGCCATCACAATAAAAATTAAGCGTCTACTTTCGCACAATTTAACTCGTATTTTACCACAATAAAAATTGAAATGAAGCGTCTACTTTCGCATAATTTATAAGTCTAGAATAATAAAAGAAAAAAATAAAAACTCAGTACATGACAAGTAATAACGTAATATCAATTACCACGGCAAAATCTTTGATCGTACTAAACAATAACATTAAACAATAATGACCGTGACCTACGTATCGTAGGTACGTGACACGTGTAATCAACGGCTTTCATCAAGAAGGCGCAAAATGCGCTTTTTTGTATCAGTACACACTGTGTATGCACTCAAGATAAAGCGACTTTTCGCTTTCTTTTCAAATTCTCCTAATGACAAGATTGGGTTGTTATTGGTCAGTTGTAAAGGATAAAAAATTAAAATAACCAATGAATGCAAGGATTTTCTGCTAGTATTGCGAGTTGGCAACTTACTTATAAGAGTTCTTTCAAACCATATAGGGTGAACGGGTCACGTACAGCCATTGACCTCTATATATTTCTATGCGTACAGCTGATAATCTACATCATGTTCGCAAAATTAGAAATGAAAACTAAAAAATTGTCCTGTGGCTAAACCAGTGGATGTATTTATCAGATTTTTTGTATTCAGGCTGAGAACATTATTACATATACTAAGTTTAATTAATTGGTGTATCGTCACCGCCACACTGTATATACCCAGACAAAGCGGTTCGAGGCGACATTCTTCATTCGAACCGCAAGGGACTTCCTGCTTCCTGCTTCCTGAGCCTGTGTTCCTCGACGAGTACAATCTGGGGATCTTCAAGAGAAGAGTGAAGAGGTACCTTCTAGGGAAGCGCGTTCCATCTTAGGCCTCATTTTAGCTTACCATCAGGCGAGATCGAGGTCAAGTCAAATAATATATATATATATATATATATATATATATATATATATATATATATATATAATACTGATCGCGCGAGCCGGCCGAGATAGCGCGTGACTCATCACTACGTCACACAGCGAGCGATGACTGAGCGCTATAACGCTATAAACTATGTTTACGTCTAGTGTCTACGGTCTAGCAAGCTACTTGTTAGATCGCGTAGTTCGTAACTTCGTAGGTTATAATGTTATAACTACGGCCTATGTTAGTCGCTAGGTATATAGCGTGGCGTTATGTTGTAGCGCCGAATGCGAATCTAAATAGCGTACGCTATACGTTGAGTATACATAGCGCGCTATAATTTAACGTTATGCGTTATATTAACCACCATTAGGTACATAAGAGCCATCTACTTCTTTGCTATCCAATGATATAAAAAAAATAGTAAGGATATACAATCTCCCATTTCGCATGGCACTTCTTAAAATATGATCGACGTCTCTTCCGGTCGCCCTGATTAAGTGTCACCCACCGACCACACAGCCTATAGACGGCTGATGTTTGATATTCCGTATTGAATGCATTCTGGCAACTAGTTGAGGTAAGACGAAGTGGGGTTGCAACGCCGTAATTGGCTAACTCAAGGCCACAGTGAAAGATAGTAATGTACAGAGCATCTGATTGGTCGACACTGATTACCCAATCACTACTAATTGGCGCGTGGACATTTACGTCGGAACTATAAGTCAGATGTGTTGACACAAGTCATTCGCCTATTATTAGGTGTCTATGGGCTGTGTAGTCGGTGGTGTCACCCCTTGCATATTCCTCGCGTCGCACCATAAAATCTTTGGTGTCTATTGACCATGGTTAATATTGTCTATATTCTACATTATTCATCATCGGCACTTGATAAAACTCCATTTTAATACAATGTTTATTAATTTATAACATTTGTATTGTTTCACAATAAGTCTTAATACTTGATTGATTTCCAACCGGTTTCGCCTATACAAACATCGTCAGGGTATTTAGAGTTGCTAACTAGATCCAAAATCTTCTGAAGGATAATATAGTCCTTCAGAATTACCACCTGTTTATTTTTATCAAATAATGAAAAAAAAAAATATACGGTTGACAACCCTGGGTATTGGTGAAAGCATTATTACACTGCATTATCCTTGACGGGTACTTAAAGAGATTGTCGTTTGGAGTAATACGTCTGCTATAGTGACAGCAGAGTGACTAAATATTTTTTTGTGTGTATTTATAACGTTATATGTGGTTTATTGGTCTGGTATCGGTGTTGAGGACATGAAGTGGCAGGTCGGAAATTGACCCTATGATATAACAAAAGGATTCGCCTCTGTGGCCTAATAGTTCGGTGTCGGTGTTGACCACATAAGATCCCGGGTTAGATTCTCGATAATTGTATTAAAAAATATATTTTTTTCAGTTTTCTGGTTCTTCTGGTTGGGGTTAGGCTTGCCACCTATTACACTGTGAGACTAACGGCCGGTTTCCGAAACGTTTATTAAACAAATTAATTTTAACCAGCAATTACTCTGTGTTTAACTTAATTTAACTCAAGCTTGCTTGTTAAAATTAATTTGCGTTTCGGAAACCGGCCGTAAGTATCTTCGGCTAATCGTGGGGTATACTTGTACCTCTGCCTACCTCTTCGGGGATACGCGCGTTAAGAAATTTTTTTATGTACCAACCTTAAATTAAATAAACGTCATCACGTTTAACATTATGTTGGAGGGGCCTCCTTTGAAAAATAGATCTGTCATTCTGCCAGGCAGCTCGTAAAAGGCGAGCTATATGAGTCACTACTAGGCATGGAAATTATTTTTTAAATTAGGTTAACTGTTATGTTGTTAAAGTTAATTAATATTTAACAGTTATTTATTTATGTTATATTATATCAGTAACCTATATATAATAAATATTAGAAGCAGCAAAAACGCAAAGTAATCGAGTTAGCGACCAAAAAAAACTCTCTCAAAGTTATTGGTAATTTTAGTGATGCATAAAATTTTAACAGTGTTTGCTAATATAAATAACAGTTGTTAATTGTTAAAAAAATAGCACGTTTAATATGTTAACGGTTAAATGTTCCATGTCTAGTCGTCATCATCATCATACATCGTCAGAGCTACGCAGTAGAGTCGTGCAATGTCTCGTCCGAGTATACATATATATTTTAGGTACCACCGCCGTACTTATTCATGTCGCAAGAGCATCACTGCTTGTCATTGTCATGTTCTGATTTGAAGGGTTAGGTAGCCGGTAGACTTCCGCATGTGGCATTGCCATCGCGCCACACCGATAGCAAAGTGATAGTTTGTGACATCAGCAGAGTCATCATCATCAGTTTCGGTCATCGCGACAAAATTCAAAGTTTCATCCTCACCATCTCGATGTCTGGAAGTTCACAACCGTGCGATTCTCGAGGCGCTTTTTACTCCGCACTACTCCTGTGCGGTATGTGGTGTACTCCTAGCCAATAGATCGCTTTTTACGACCTGCCTAGCAGAACGGCAGTTGGCCTATTCTTCAAAGGAGCCCGGGCGAACACGGGGAAAATTATATATAAGATAGCAAACAAGCAGATCGCTTTCCTAATGGAAAGAGAAACCATCGCCTATAGACATCAAAAATGTTAATGTCAAACCGGACAATGACAAACATTGACATTTTCCCCGTGTTGGTCTCCGGCTCCTTTGAAGAATAGGCCAACTGCTGTTCTGCCAGGAAGGTCGTAAAAGGTTTTGTACCTTTGACCTTCTACCTGGTTCATGGCCCTAGTTCAAGTTTGACGTCGCATCGCATTCATTTTCAAATCCAGTAAGTGTGGTTTTTTTTTTTGTAAAAAATATTTAATGAAAGGTATCATGAAAGGAGATATTGAATATAAAATAACCCTGAAAGCTTGTTTGCTCTGCGTTATCCTTATGTCTAGTATGTCTAGTTTTGTTTATTACGATATATACCTAAATAGTCTTTGATATATAAACCTATTAGCTACCCGTCAGTGACTGTAAAAATGCTTATAGTAACAGTGTACAAAAAGAAAATCCTTAATTGGCCAATGTAATGTAAATATTATTGTACATATTTTGATATTCGGCTGTGGATTTTTAGTTGAAATAAATAAATAAATATAAATATGAAGATGTGTTGATGCTTATTTTGAACATAAAAAAATAAAATTCTGAATTAATTTATTTTTACCTAAATATATCTTATATATAAAATTCTCGTGTATAAATGTTCGCTCCCGTACTCCTCCGAACAGCTTGGCCGATTTTGATGAAATTTCGTATGCATATTCAGTAGGTCTGGGAATCGGCCAACATCTATTTTTCATACCCCTTAGTGATAAGGGTTGTCCACCCCTAATTGTTTTATTTTTATTTTTATTTTTATTTTATGGACAATTTTTATTATTTTTATTTTGTTTTATGATTCAGCATTGAAAAATACACACAACTCTAAACTTTTATCCTTCTATCACCAACCCTTATTTTTTTAATTAAATAATTTGTATGGCAAAACAACGTTTGCCGGGTCAGCTATTTGATATAATATAATTTTATTTTATTATTTTTGTTGACTGTTTTTATTGTTGTATTATTAATGTTTTTATTTAAAAAAATAACTTCGCAGGATTAGCCGAAGGTACTTAAGGCCGATTTCCGAAACGCAAACTAATTTTAACCAGCAATTAATTTGTGTTTCACAGATTATTTCTTGCAAAAACTATGTTCAACACAGATTAATAACTGCTTGTTAAAATTAATTTGTGTTTCACGGATCATTTTCTTGCAAAAATTATGTTAAACACAGATTAATAATTGCTTATTAAAATTAATTTCTGTTTCACAGATCATTTTCTTGCAAAAATTACATATGTTAAACACAGATTAATAATTTCTTGTTAAAATTAATTTGTGTTTGAGAAACCGGCCGTTAGTCCCACAATATAGGCAAGCCTGTCGCCAACCCAGCACTTATCCAAACCCGGGCAAAGTTGTTTTTATCAGAAAACTGAAAAAAAAAAATAATGTCCCGACCCCGAATCGAACCCGAGAGCTCATGTGGTCAACACCGATATCGGACTATTAGACCACAGGGGCGATGTTTTATTAATCTATATTATCTATATTAATATTATAAATGCGAAAGTTTGGATGTTTAGATGGGTGTTACTCAATCACGCAAAAACTACTAAACAGATTTGAATGAAATTTGGCACACAGGTAGATGATGATCTGGAAAAATTAGGTCATTCCGCGGGATTCTCAAAAATGTGTTCAAATGTTTCTTTGTGATTTTTTTATAAAATATATTGTTTAGAAAGTATATTTTCTTATATGTTATTGTTGTTACAGGTAATGCAGAACTCTCGCTTATAACACAAAGAGGTAAATTTATCTTGACGAAATTATATCATATGGAAAACAAGCAGAGAAATCTCCCGTTAGAAACAGATAACCGTCGCCTATACACACGAATAGTGTTAATAATGCGTGCGTTATTCCGACAGGAATCCTTCCTGTCGGAAGTTCCTGTTGACTGTGCCACATATTATAACACACAGGTATAACAATTTAACTGTGCCACATATTATAACACACAGGTATAACAATTTAACTGTGCCACATATTATAACACACAGATATAACAATTTTACTGTGCCACATATTATAACACACAGATATAACAATTTAACTGTGCCACAGATTATAACACAGAGATATAACAATTTAACTGTGCCACAGATAATAAAACAGATATAACAGTTTAACTGTACCACAGATTATAACATACTGATATAAAAATTTAGCTGTGCTACAAATTATAACACACAGATATAACAAATTAACCGTGCCACAGATTATAACACACAGATATAACTAACAATTTACTGTGCTACAGATTATAACACACAAATATTATAACAATTTAGCTGTGCAACACATTATATCTATCGTAAACTGTGCCCGATTTCATACTCCTCCGTTCGCTTAGTTGTTTGGAAAAAGGTGTACAAAAGTTTTTACTTAACGTATTTATTTAGATTCTGAATTTGTTTTGCAATATGAGCTTTTATATCTACTATGAAAAATTATCTGATTTCGGTGAAAATTACAATTTACGAGGTTTTCACTCATTATCGGCATATACCACATAAAGCCTTACATTATATATTCGTTATATAACAGTTTTATGACTAAAATCTCTAATTCGGACTTAATTAGATTGTGGCAAATTCAATTATACCTAACCCACGTAAGTCGCTTACGCAATTTGCTAATTTACGGTGTTCTGTCAGCATTACATTGTTAATTGGCAAAAAATATAATTAAATTTCTGTTATAGTACTGAAATAATTATATATTGTCACTTATAGTTGAGTGGTTTTAATGAGATGGTGAAATCGTAAGGTGGTAACCATTTGACGAGTCTTTTTTAAATTAGTACCGGATTATTACGACTAGATTCTAATTGAAAGAGCGCCCAAATATACCCTAGATAGATAAAGATATGCTAGATATGCTAGAAAAAAAGCGTGCTATGCTTAATGCATCAGGCATATAGTTTTTCCCGTGTGGTTTTGGGACCTATTTGAAGAGTAGAACATCTGCTATTCTATCGGGCAGTTTTTTTTCAGAATGCTCACCTGATGGTAAGTGATTACCGCCGCTCATAGATACTACCAGGGGTCTTGTAGTTGCGTTGCCGGCTTTTAATATTAAGCTCTTTTCTTGAAGGTCCCTAAGTCGTTTCCGTTTAGAAAAAATCTGCCGATAGCTGGTTCCACATAGGAATAATGCGGGGCAAAAAGTGCCTCGAGAATCGCACAGTTGTGGATTTCCAGACATCGAGATGGTGAGGATGAAACTTCGAATTTTGTCGCGATGTCCGATGGTAAAATTCGGCGGCAGGAATTAATCCAAACAGTTCCTCGGAATGTTCCCCTTGATAGAGCGGATAAAAGATGCAGAGTGATGATGCACATAACTCTACGTAACGCCAAAGAATCAAGCCGATTTGAAATAGTCCCCTCATCGACGATTTGAGCCGGTCTACGTTGAGGGTCTTTAGTCTTTCCGCACCGCGAGTGGTTCGGACCGCGGTGTGAATTACCCAAGAGCTCTTTCAGTATGGGTCTTTTCGTACCGCAATGTTGGAACGGTGCGAATCGCCCAATGACTTATTGTATTGGGTTGATTCACACCACTGTGCAGTGGGGAAGTTAAACAACTGTGTCCTATTATTGGGATTATTTTTGAGCTTATCTTTTTTGCCATATTAGATGTTTAGCACTCAATTTGTGATAATGTTGTGTTTAAATTGTTTTTTTAATGTGATTATTACGTATAATATGGCATTTTTATTTTTTTTACTACCCACTTTGCTACTCATCTATACGAATGAATATTTGACAATCTTTAAATTGATATAAGTAGGAATAGGACCAAGGCAGAACACATTTGATCGTTTCGCCCACCCTTTACTTCCAGATCGTTTACCACTAGGTGGCACTGTACAAATCATATACAAATTCCTAGTAAACTCGAAACGCGCTCACGATCGAATGCGAAAAGAAAAACTCACACTTAGCACTCTCTATGATGATGAATTCGTAAAAGATGAACGATTGGCTATGGTATAGTTCCGATACGTCTCATCCGCATATTGGTATTTGTATTGTTCAAATAAACTAAAAATAAACTTTTTTTTTATATCATAAGATAGCAAACAAGCAGAAGGGTCTCCTGATGGAAAGAGTCAACCATCGCCTATAGACACCAAAGATGTTAATGGTGCGTTGCTATCTTGTGGCGAGGTCTAATGCCACATGCATAAGTTTACCGGCTACCTTACCCTCCAAACCGGAACACGACAGCGACAAGTACTGACGCTATTGCGGCAGGAATAGGTAAGGCGGTGGTACCAGATCCGGGCGAGACAATGCAGAAATCTACCACCTAGTAGCCACGATGGTAGTGACTCGATAGCCAATCGGTCGCCTTTTACGACCTGCCTGGCAGAACGGCAGTTGGCCTATTCTTCAAAGGAGGCCGGGACCAACACGGTGAAAACTATTTTATGATAGCACGTTATCTATATCTATACACATAATAAAATCGTAGAAAAGTCAAAACTGTACATTGATTATTTTTTTAAAAGAATACCTGGGGCGTGATCTACAATCGATATCGAAGCCAAAATTATAGTTTTTAGAATTTTTTTCTGGTTGTCTGTTTGTCTGTATGTATGTCCGGGGTAAACTCAAAAAGTACTGCATGGATTTACTTCAAATTTTGCATGAATATTACTAACAGGTCAATATAATACCTACATATTATCACGCTATCACCTACGGGGGAGGAGCAGTGCGGTGTAAACGAAGTCCGCGCAGACGAAGTCGCTGGCAACAGCTAGTAAACTATAAACTATATTTTTCTAGGACGCTACATGAATAATCTGGCCCACGACCATCAAACAAAAATCATTCATCCATCAAAAAAAAATTGAAATTTTTTTCTTTTTCTAATAGTTATTTTGTAATATTTTGCATAATGAATTCGTGTTTCAGAAATTATATATCATTATTTTTATTTCATTAATTAAAACAGGGGTGGGGAAAATTTTTCGTTATAAATATAGCCAAAAATGCAACAACTTGGCCCGCCATATATTTTGTTAGTAAATATTGGCACGCGAACGAAAAATTTTCCCCATCTCTGTGTTAAACACTTGTTATGGAAAGAGAAAGTGTATTGTAATTCGCGAGACACCGCGCTGCGCCGCGCCGCCGGAAATTACAGGACGAAAGGGTTATACATGTAGACTCGTCACTCGTGGTCGTGATCTGAATACCGATTGGTTTTTGTAATGGGTTCCCACTGCACGCCATGTTTTGTGGGTTATGGTCTCTTGTTAACACAGCAGGCTTGTTATCGATTATGTTCGATTACTAGTTGAACTGGCAAACGATGTTAATCATTAATTATTTTTTTAAACACCGTGTTTATGTATTTGGCGCCGCTGGTCAGTACTGCTGAAAGGTTATAGTGATGCAACCAGCGGGCCAACTTTTGTCAGGTGACGTCATAACTGTGGAGGTTGATGACGTCACACAAGGAAAAGTAAGGGAAAAAGGAAGATCTTCCCAGTCCGGCAAGGTGTACTGCCTGGGGACCGAAGTCCATTTGAGAAGCGTTGAAACTTGTATGCAGTGTGATCAAGATAAATCTTTGTGATATCGCGATTCAGGATATTATTTTAGATTTCCATTATCTTCAATCATTTATTATTTTTTCTTGTAGCGTTTGTAGATTGCTTCTACATCGTTACATACATTATAGACTTCTACATCATCTGTACTAACGTATTTTAGTGAGTATTTTAGTGAGATGGAGGTTAATGGGTGTGAGGTGGGTTCAATTGAATAAAAATATTGTCATTAATGACAACACAAACCAGTGGCAAAACTGTTAATTAACAATTGAATAACTTTTACAAAAAATGGTGATAAAACTTTTATTATCGCAGAATCATTGCTTGAAATGTCTAAATGACGTCAGATTTTTTTCAAATTTTAGAATTAATACATTGGCATAAAAAAATATTTAACACAGAATGAATTACAACGAAATGGTAACGTTGAATATACAAAATATATGTGCGTATAACTTATAAAATCGAAAAGAATCCTGTACCTAAACCATTTTTTTATTCGGTTCATTTTCTGTATACTGTCTAAATATCGATATCAAAAATATCGATAAGAAAACGATATCAAAAACCTGGACCTGAAATGTCGCAAAAATTGCAAAATATACAATTTATACGGTCATGTCTTTTGATTGTGTTTATCTTTAAGTTTAATTTTTTCACAGCGGAGAGGGACTGTGGAGCCGAGTATCATCATCAACGTCAAATTCATCTATCTAAACTTTCGCGTGTATAAATGTCTTAGCATAGCTGAATATTTACGGCTACATTTATCGCGATATGACGAAAATTCGCGTCGACGCATTGTTGTGGCCAAGAAATTCGTGATTTTTTTTTTATTTTATTAAAGAGCTTTTATTATTCGCAAAATATTTTTATAAAGAGCTTATCCATTCTTAAAAGGCCGACAATGCAACTACAAGATGCCTGGTAGTGTAGTTGTCTATGGGCGGTAATCACAATCAGGTGAGCCTCCTGTCCGTTTGCCCCCTCTTATATAAAAAAAAATATTTCATAGGATAGCAATTAGACGGATAGTCTCTCCTATTTGATATTAATGATTCCACCACAGCATACACTTCACAATTTACACGCAAACTCCAAAGTCACCGCCAACGGCGACTCAGCCTGCCAACATTCAAAACCTCGGTCAAGTGTTATTAACGCGTTGCTTCTAACTCTACCCTACTCTAAGCCGAAGCTCGATCTCACAGGAGACACCCTCGGTGTGGGCTCTAAACCCACTTAATTTAAACTCTGGCTGAGCACTCTTGTCACCCGAAACGGCAGGTTTCGCAATAACGGTAATTTAAATTAACTGCGTAAGTTCATTTCGGAAAAGAGGAAAATCCCTCTGGTGGAAAGAAATAACAATATCCTTGATCACCAAAGGTTTAATGTTGCGTTGCTGTCCGTGTAGCGGATTTTGAAAGCTTAAGGATACCTTACTATCCATACCACAACACAATCACACGCAGCACCGACGTTACTGCGGCAGGAATAGCTAAAGCGGTGGTACCATAACCTGGTTGAGACGTTCTAGAAGTGAGAAGGCCATTTAGTTAATAGTCTCGGTGTTAGTGACCCGTGTTAGCCTTCTTTCGCGTTTTACGAGTTGTCTGGCAGTAAGGCAGTTTTATCTACTTTTCAAAAAGATTTTAATAGAAAGAGAATACGAAAGACCAACGTGTCTCTCGGTCAAGATTTTTTTTATATATCATAAGATAGCAAACAAGCAGATGGTTCTCTTGATAGAAAGAGACAACCATCGTCTATAGAAACCAAAGATGTTAATGATGCGTTGCTATCTCGTGGCGAAGTTTATTGGCACATGCATAAGTTTACTGGCTACCTTACCCTCCAAAACGGAATACGACACTGTCTAGCACTGACGCTATTGCGGCGGAAATAGGTAATAGGCAATGGTACCAGACCAGGGCGAGACAATGCAAACTCCACCACCTAGTAGCCACGATGGTAGTGACTCGCATAGCCAATCGGTCGTCTTTTACGACCTGCCTGGCAGAACAGCAGTTGGCCTATTCTTCAAGGAGCTCGGGACTAACATTGGGGAGGAGCCCGGGACCAACACGGGGGATGCGCGGATCAAAACGGGCCAACAAATCATGCTAACACGTAGGGATTACGGCTTCAATTGGTTGTCTACCGTAACTAAGTTCATCTCGTTTTTACATCCGTGCGCATAGTGAGTTGAAACGAGATAGACTTATTGATCAAGTATTTTTGGAGTTTTGGTCAAGTAGTTCACCGTAGCACGGTTTTCTACCGCAACTAAGTTCATATTACTTTTGCAGCCGTGTTCATAGTAAGTTAAAGTGAGATAGACTTATTGATCGAGTACTTTTGGTCAAGTAGTTCACCGTAGCACGGTTTTCTACCGCAACTAAGTTCATATTGCTTTTGCATCCGTGCTTATAGTAAGTTGAAGTGAGATAGACTTATTGATCGAGTACTTTCGGTCAAGTAGTTCATCGTAGCACGGTTTTCTACCGCAACTAAGTTCATATTGCTTTTGCATCCGTGCTTATAGTAAGTTGAAGTGAGATAGACTTATTGATCGAGTACTTTCGGTCAAGTAGTTCATCGTAGCACGGTTTTCTACCGCAACTAAGTTCATATTGCTTTTGCATCCGTGCTTATAGTAACTTGAAGTGAGATAGACTTATTGATCCAGTACTTTCGGTCAAGTAGTTCACCGTAGCACGGCTTTCTACCGCAACTAAGTTCATATTGCTTTGCATCCGTGCGCATAGTAAGTTGAAGTGAGATAGACTTGACTTATTGATCGAGTAATTTTTGTCAAGCAGTTCGCCATTACACGAACAGAAAGTTTAATCGTGGCAACGCTCCACGAATATTCGCGCGACAATGTGTCCCCATGGCCAGTGATACAAGCGTTGCGTAAGGAGCTCTGATATCCGACTCCCATGTGAGCCGTAATACAATATATCTCTGTATTCTGTAATGCTATTTATGTGTGGTTTTTAGGAAATTACTGAAACACCTCCGCGAAGTATTATACCCTGTAGATTCGATATACAATGTTATATTGATTGATATATAAACAGAGTTCGATTCTTTTCGTTTTGAGGATTCGATGGTCCTCATGGCCTAGGGGTTAGGGGTAATCCTACCTACCTACCTAATCATGAGATTCCGGTTTTAATCCCCGGAACATTGAGGTTTTTTCCCAAGTCGGTCCGGGCTCCTTTGAAGAATAAAGCAATGCCGTTCTATCAGGCAGGTTGTAAAAGGCAACCGATTGACGATACGTGTCACTACCATCGTCGCTACTAGAAGGTAGAGTTCTGCATTGTCTCGCCCGGCCCGGGCGGCCCGGGTCTGGTACTACCGCCTTACCTATTTCTGCCGCAATAGTGTCAGTGCTTGTCACTGTCTGTTACGGGTGGAGGGTAAGGTAGCGATAGGCGATGGTTAAATCTTTCCATCAGGAGACCCATTTGCTCGTTTGCTATCTTATGATATAAAAAAAACATTTCTTATAATGTTAAGATGTAGCTGTAAATATGTGTATTTTATTATATCGCCCAATTATTTCGGTTGATTAGCTATCGATCGGGGATGACCCTTAACATCTCTACCGAATAACCAGCTGTTCAATGTGGTTTTCGGTACGTCCGACAATGAATGTAATGGCTCACTAAATAAGGGTCATATTCAAGTAACGTATTTGTAGAGAATCAATAATGAGCTTGCAAGGAAGTGTGTGTGTGTTATTTTAATTTAAAGAGCGTCGCTTTTATATACCTAATATGTGCTTCGGCGCGCTACATCCCCTGCTTGTAAAAGAACTTTTTTCTTTTACTGGCAGAGGAAGGAGGGAGGGCTTTTAAACTTCTTTTGGGATAATCCCTATTTTTTTTTAAAACTCGGGAATCTTTTGTTTTTACCCTTATTTTCGAAAATCGAGTTTTATCAGATCTCGATGTTTGAAGGTTGTAGGAAGCTGTTTTATTTTTTGTATGTACACCTCTTACAACTAAATTATATTCAAATAATAATAATAATAATTAATAAATAAATATATAATAAATAAATATTCATGGGAAAAATTACACTTACTGATCTAACCCTAAAATAAGCAAATTATTTGCTTGTGTTATGGGGCAATAAGTCAACTACACTGTTACATATAAATACATATATAAGTATTGTACTATATTTAATAAACACCCAAACCCGGAAATACAAACATTTATGCTCATCACACAAATGCTTGTCCCCGTCGAACCGATTGAACCCGAGCCCCGTCGATTGCGTAGTCAGGGTCGCTAACTACTCGACCAACTAAAAAAAATAAAGAAACATTTTGACACTGATTTAATATATAATCTATCAAACTTTGTAGCCCTTTAATTATTTAATAAAGTTTACGTTGCGGAGGACAGCTGAAATCTAATATTTTTATATATTATGTATTAGAAATACTATAATAATATGTATTAGAAATACATTAAATTAACAAGACCGCCTCGTTGGCCGAGTGGTTAGCGGCCCTGACTACGCAATCAACGGGGCTCGGGTTCGATCCCCGACGGGGACAAGCATTTGTGTGATGAGCATAAATGTTTGTATTTCCGGGTTTGGGTGTTTATTATATATATTCTGGTAATTATATATGTATTTCTATGTATTAGTATCGTTGACTTAACACCCATAACACAAGCAAATATTTGCTTACTTTGGGGTTAGATCAGTCAGTGTAATTTGTCCCGTGAATATTTATTTATTTATTTATATTTATTTATTAAATTAACAAAGATAAACATTACACACCCTACTTCATGTGACTTACGTGATAATAAGCAATATACACACAGTATAATCTATACGTATAATAAAATCGTAGGAAAGTCAAAACTGTAAATTGAATATTTTTTAAAAAGAATACTTGGGGCGTGATCTATAATAGATATCGTTTTTAGAATTTTTGTCTGTTTGTCAGTATGTGTGTCCGGGGTAAACTCAAAAAGTACTGCATGGGTATATATATATATATATATATATATATATATATATATATATATATATATATATATATATATATATAAATGTTTTTTTACATTGCACAGTGCACATTTATACTGTACGCACAAGGAACGTACAGGATTTGTTAAATTTATTATACGGAAAACTACAAAATGACGGCTACATGTTTCACATCATTATAACTTACTTTTCCAATTCAAATCCATATGCATTACTTTAAAAATCTCTCTTGAATAAATTTTATGGCATATTGTGTTGTTAGCATAAGAGAAAGTCACCCTTAAGCGCGTATAGCGAGCTGTAGCGACTATTATCTTGTAAGTCGTGGTCTATAAGGGAAAGCTAGCTGTAAGGATTGATTAGACTCGTAACTCTTTGACTATTTTGTAATGTGACTTATTAATATCAAACCGTAATGTCCTGGGTGTGATTCCTGAGTCGGGAATTTTGTGAACCGACGAAAAAACAGAGGAAGTTCTCAATCTGCCTTTTTATGTTATATCACATATAGCTTCTTACCGAGTAGTTAGATTTTGATTATTCTTTTTTTATTGGAATGGTTTTTTTTATATCATGAGATAGCAAACAAGCAGATGGGTCTTCTGATAGAAAGAGTCAACCATCGCCCATAGACACCAAAAATATTAATGGTGCGTTGCTATCTTGTGGCGAGATCTAATGCTACATGCATAATTTTATTGGCTACCTTACCCTCCGAACCGGAACACGATAGTGACAAGCATTAGCGCTTTTGTGGCAGGAATAGGTAAGGTTAGTGGTACTAGCCCCGGGCGAAACAGTGCAGAACTCTACCACCTAATAGCCACGATGGTAGTGATACGCATAGCCAATCGGTCGCCTTTAACGATCTGTCTGGCAGAACGGCAGTTGGCCTATTCTTCAAAGGAGCATGGGACCAACATGGAGAGAAACCTACATTATGGTTACATATCTATATCTATCTATACATATAATAAAATCGTAGGAAAGTCAAAACTGTACATTAAATATTTTTTAAAAGGATACTTGGGGCGTGATCTACAATCGATATCGAAGCCAAAAATATAGTTTTTAGAAGTTTCGTCTGTTTGTCTGTATGTATGTCCGGGGTAAACTCAAAAAGTACTGCATGGATTTACTTCAAACAGGTTGGGTCAACATATAGGCTACATTTTATCACCATGCTATCACCTACGGGGAGGAGCTGTGCGGAGTAAACGAAGTCCGCGCGGACGAAGTCGTGGGCAACAGCTAGTGGGTGATAAAATACTACCATTTTTTATTCCAATAAAAAATAGTACCTAATCTTTTTTATAAATTCCAACCTTAAGGCTATGTAAACAAGGGGTGAATTGATTGTTCACTCATTGATTTTAATGTATGACGGGACCACGTATAACTTTTTACAAAGTGATCCGATTTTAATGTGTGACGGGACCACGTATAATTTTTTATAGAGTGATCCGATTTTAATGTATGAAGGGACCACGTATAACTTTTTACAGAGTGATCCGATTTTAATGTATGACGAGACCACGTATAATTTTTCAGAGTGATCCAATTTTAATGTATGAAGGGACCACGTATAACTTTTTACAGAGTGATCCGATTTTAATGTATGACGGGACCACGTATAACTTTTTACAGAGTGATCCGATTTTGATAATTCTTCTTCTTTTATTGTATAGAATATAGCCCGAGAGTTTTCTCATATAATTATAAAAAACAATCGAAAGGGTACGAAAACAGAGGATGATTGATTACTCGTACGCTGATTTTGATACATGGCTACGCATAACTTTTTGTCTTTTTAATGTTTCTTTAAAAAGATATTTTTAAATATTTTCAGAGAAACAGTATTGGCTCAGAATGCTATGTGGTCATAACCCTCGGACGAGCAACTATCTAAAGTTTAGAGTTTAGTTTAGATTCTAAACCATATCCAGGTTATCTCAAGTAGAGCTTGCAACCGGTTTAAAAAAATGTGGGACGCTTACAGAAATTTTTAATTTATATATTTTTGCACAATGACATTTTTTAATTACATTTAAATATATTAGCTAGTGAAAATTTAAAAATAATTACAAATCATGTAGTTTAATAGTTATATACTTTAAATAAGCTATTAATAGTTATTAAATAAAAATAAAACATTTATTAAAAAAAGTATTTGCGAATAATTCATCATCCACGTTAGTTGATCATTAACTTTTGTTAATTCCTGTCTCCATTTTACTGTTACAGCAGGAGTAGGTAGGGCGGTGAAACCAGACCCGGGTGAGACAATACAGAACTCTACCACCTAGTAGCCACGAAAGTAGTGACTCGCATAGTCAATCCCTTGCGTTAGATCCCGATTACACTTTAATTAGTGTGAGTGCGAGTGTTTAGTGCAGGTGCTTGGATTAAACAAAAAAATACGTTAAGACAGCCGTTGATCAGTGAGAGTGATTAATAATCAACGTAGTAAAAGTGTATAGAAGCTGATTACTAATCACTAAAAACTGAGCACCTGTATTAAATACTCGCACTCGCATTAATCAAAGTGTAATCGGAGCCTTAAGCCCCTTTTTCACTTTGATTAGTACGAGTGTGAGTGTTTAATGCAGGTGCTTAGTATTAAATCAAAAATACGTGAAGATAGCCGTGGATCAGTGCGAGTGATTCGTAATCAGCGTAGTAAAAGTGAATAGATGCTGATTACTAATCACTCGTATCATAACGGCTGTCTTCACGTATTTTTATCTTGATAGTAAGCATCTACATTAAACACTCACATTCGTACTAATCAAAGTGAAAACGGGGCTTTATACGAAGTGTGGGTAAAACAATAGATGCTTGGACCAACACAGGGGTTTGCATGACTTGGGATTCGAAGTTAGAACCTCCTACGTATATACCGAGACTGGCTAAATAAGGCGCAACTTGAAACTTTAGCACTTGTTTTAAAATACAACAGTTTGTCGTCCTGGGATTGGACATTATAATAAAAGTTTACTAACATTCGCCTTTGTAATGGCGGAATATCGCGGGGAATGGGGTTTCCCTGAGGACAATGGAAGTTTGAAGGACTAAGTATATATTCAAAAAAAGACTTATTTTAAGCTGGTTATGTATAATATTACGTAATTAGGTGGTCCGGGCCCTTTTAGAAGAATAGATCAATTCTTACCTGCTAGGCATTCCGTAAAATTTGAGAGATAATAGGTATGTGTCTTTAACAGTGTCTTAATAAGGACTATTGGTGTAGTTCTGTAACGTCTTGATCGAGTTTAATACAGATTAATTGTCTTGTTGCTTTTTCCCCGTGTGTGTCCCGGGTTCTTTTGAAGAATAGGCCAACTGCCATTCTGCCAGGCAAGTCGTAAAATGCGACCTTTATGGTTATGCGAGTCACTAGTATCGTGGCTACTAGGTGGTAGAGTTCTGTATTGTCTCGCCCGGGTCTGGTACCACCGCCTTATCTATTCCTGCCGCAATAACGTCTGTGCTCGTCGCTGTCGTGTTCCGGTTTGGAGGGTAATGCAGCCGGTAAATTTACGCATGTGGCATTAGACCTCGCCACAAGATAGCAACGCACCATTAACATCTTTGATATCTATAGGCGTTGGTTGACTCTTTCCATCAGCAGACCAATCCACTTGTTTGCTATCTTGATATAAAAAAAATATAAAAAAAATGTTAGGCATCTCGTTTTACGAGATCAGAGTTAATACGTGTCACTAACGTCGTGACTATTGACTATGTAGTACAGTTCTTTTTAGGTTTATCCCAGCATTGTGCTGTGTGTCCCTTGGTTTTTACAATTGTGTGGTTATTTAAACACATTTAAATAACCAAAAAACAAATAAATATTACTGGACAAATTACACGAATTGAACTAACCACAAAGTAAGCAAATTATTTGCTTGTGTTATGGGTGTTAGTCAACGATACTAATACATAGAAATACATATATAAATACTGTAACATATCTAATAAACACCCAAACCCAGAAATACAAACATCTGTGCTCATCACACAACTGTTTGATTCATAGTTTGGTTCGCTAACCACTCGACCAAACACGAGCTGCAGCGTGCAGCCCGCTGCATTACAAGTTTTTGGTGAATCCCGCGGGATTACCTAATTTTTCCGGGATAAAATGTAGCCTATGTGCTATTCCAGGTCATCATCTACCTGTGTGCCAAATTTCATTCAAATCCGTTCCGCAGTTTTTGCGTGATTGAGGAACAAACATCCAACCAAACGTCCATCCAAACATCCAAACTTTCGCATTTTTAATATTAAATATTAAATATAGATACTTAACTACTAAATAATGGAACAGTACAAGTGTATTAATTGATAAATATTTTATCACATATAAGTTACACCGCATTATTTCCATAGCGATATCTATACATATAATAAAATCGTAGGAAAGTCAATGTATGTCCGGGGTAAACTCAAAAAGTACTGCATGGATTTACTTCAAATTTTGCATGAATATTACTAACAGGTCGGGTCAAAATATATGCTACATATTTTCACGCTATCACCTACGGGGGAGGAGCAGTGCGGAGTAAACGAAGTCCGCGCGGACGAAGTTGCGGGCAACAATTAGTGCTAACTAAAGGGATTCCTATTTCCTTGTAAATAGCGATTACCTTTTTAAATATGCCACAAATTAGGACAATCTTACGATCGTTTGTAAATTAGACAAGTCCAAATCCGCTTTGTATGTAGTTAAAACCACGTAAAACAGCTAGTGCAGAAATATAAATCCTTTATTCGCGTTGCGTACTCAGTAATGAGCTATAAGCACTCATTTGTGAACGACACGATTTAGGTATTACAGCAACTTTCCCCGTAATCGCCGGAGCGAGCGGCCCGGCAACATGGCGATCACGAAGTCAGGATTCAGAGCAATCTTCGCGGTCCACGGAGCGGAACCTCTTATAACATTACCAAATACGTTACATATTTGCAAATTGATATTATAAAGTAGGTGATACGCGTAGCTTCGTCCGCGTATAGAGTATTACAAATACAAATATTGTAGATTTTTGATTTGATTTTATAGAAAACTTACGAGTATACAATAGTACTATGCGTTCCAACTAAGAATAGGATCGCGCTTGTTATCAACTTCATACCACAAGTGTGAAATTAGTAATGTCAGCAAAAAACATTTGTTCAAAAAATATTGCTGGTTTATTGAATAACAAATGACGTTTTAATAATATTATTTTCATCAATAAAAATTTATTAAATAACATCAGTCTAGCTGTTCATCTATATATTATATAGAAAATTCGTGTTATTTACGCCACTTAATTCAAAAACGACGGGGCCAATTTTGTTGCGATTTTTGTGGGTTTGCGCTGTCTTTGCCCAGGATAGGCTAATAAGTATTAAAGTATAATATTCATCAATAAAAACAGTAAAATATATAAGTCTAGCCGTTCATTTAAATATACGTGTATATAATAGTCGTGTTAGTTATTTTACCCCTTATTTTAATACATCGTTACATAATTTGATGGAAATCTAAATAAAAGATATACCAATTAGAATGAAATTATTTTTTTAAAGTATTTCTTTGTTAGAATTTTTTTGCACACCTTACTCATCACTTACAAAGTTTTTGCAAAATGCGGAGCAATATGTCATCCTGACAGTTCTATTCTTATTTGGAACGCATAGTACGACTGTGATATTTTTAAAATTTTATTCTTATCTACTACTTTTTTTCGAAAATACTTTTATACCATACACTATCCCGATGGAAGTACTTTAAAAAATATTATTTTCACTCCAGTTCCCTTGCAGGGTAGACAAGGTGAACAGAACATCTACAGGCTTTTAGATTTACGATGATTCACCGGTTCGTTAGAAGACGGCGTGACGAGTAGCGAACCCCATTGTCGTAATTTTACTTATGACAGTCCTATTCTTACTTGGAACTCATAGTAGAATTATTGGCATGTGCGTGAGGAACGTGTATCATAATTAAACACAGTTATAAGTAACTGACCCACCTATAAAGAGTAGTAATAATATAACTTGAAATGTAAAAAATATGTTAAGATATTATAAAATATGTGTAAAACATCCCTGATGATGCTTTAATAAGCGAAACCGGTTGGATGTGAATAGTAAAAAATTAAAAATATACGTGAACTGGAAGTACAAGTGAGTTTTGTTGTAATACATAGTTTAAAATGCAGTTTCACCAAGTGCCGACGATGGAAACAATCCAATTTATACGTAACTGACGCTGACAGTATATTTATGCAATGCCAAAACGATCTCGACCCGAACCGTGTCGGATGTGCATCATATGAATTTCATCTATGACTTTCGGATTTTTCTACTAACCGATTTTGTTACTTTGTTATTTGAGACTAGCTGTTGCCAGCGACTTCGTCAGCGCGAACTTCGTTTACTCCGCACTGCTCCTCCCCCGTAGGTGATAGCGTGATAATATGTAGCGTATATGTTGACCCGACCTGTTAGTAATATTCATACAAAATTGAAGTAAATCGATGCAGTACTTTTTGAGTTTACCCCGGACATACATACAGACAAAAATTCAAAAAACTATATTTTTTGGCTTCTATATCGATTGTAGATTATTAAGTATTCTTTTAAAAAAATATTCAATGTACAGTTTTGACTTTCTTACGATTTTATTATATGTATAGATTATAGCATTGAATGCCGTTCAAAATATCAAAATCGTTGTGTTCAAAAGTTACAGCTTTTCAAAAATTAAATTAGTGTCGCGATCCAAACTTTAGATTTTTGAACTTCTCGAACTTTTTCTCTTTATTGATTTACAAATGGCCGGTTCTCGAAACGCATATTAATTTTAACAAGCAATTAATCTGTGTTTAACATAATTTTTACAAGCAAAGGATCTATCAAACACAATTTGATTGCTTGTTAAAATAAATTTGCGTTTTAGAAACTGGACGAAAGTCTTTTACTTTTAAAATTGATCCAGGTAAGTATCATCTCCCCGATATTCGGTTTTCATGTTAAAAAATATAAGAGCAAAACTCGGTCGCCTAGCTAATGTGAACTTTAACTAACTTTACCTTTAACTGTTTTAAAAATGCTAGCTAATGTGGTCAGTAAGGCTTCACACGTCATTCTCTTTTCTTTATAAGATAAATACTCAAGGGACAAATTACACTTACGGATCTAACCCCAAAGTAAGCAAATTATTTGCTTGTGTGTATGTTAGTCAACGATACTAATACATAGAAATACATATATTAATACTGGAATATATTTAATGAACACCCAAACCCGGAAATACAAACATTTATGCTCATCACACAAATGCTTGTCCACGTCGGGGATCGAACCCGAGCCCCGTCGATTGCGTAGTAAGCGTCGCTAACCACTCGATCAACGGGGCGGTGTTTCTTTATTTTTTTCTAATGTCTTATAATCTTAATCCTAGTCTTATTATCTTAATCTTGAACCTGTATTATCTTATTCCAATGAAATAGCTATTTAAAAAAATCCACACGTATCTAGCAAATCTATTACAAGTCGAGAATCCCTCTGGAATTCCTTAATAATTGAATTAGAGCGTTTGACCTACGGTAGGGTTGTCAATTGCCATAAAACCGAATAAATCACAACTTGACCGAATTGTGGGGATCGAGACTGGCCTGATTTATTGTGAGGACAGAATTGTGTCAAGATATTCAAGAACTGTTATATCCTGTCTTAGTTTCTATGTAAGATGTTTGTTTTGCATCTTAAGGTACATTTTAAGTTTCTCCGTACGTGTCAAATAGTCTTGGTCTATTTTTAGCAAAAGGGTTTGGTACAAAATCTTTGTATTTAAATATTAATTATATATTCTAATATAAATATTGATATGATTTGTTTTTAGAATTCGTACATATTTTTAGAAAGTGCTATATTAGTGTAATGGATAAAACTCCATATTGATTATATATTATAAATATTAATATTAATATTATAAATGTGAGAGTCTGTCTGTTTCTCTGTTAAGCTTTTACGGCTAAACCACTGAATTGATTTTGATAATATTTAGCATAGAGATAGTTGACGATCTAGGCTCATGCAACTGTTTTTCAAAAATCAACGCCCAAGGGATTGAAAGTATTTATGAAAAACTAATCGGCGACGTGTTAATTTACTCGCCGGCGAAGCAGCGCGGAAGGAGAAGCAGCTAGTGTATTATAAATACGAAAGCCTGTCTGTTACGTTTTGTCGGCTAAACCACTGAATTGATGTTAGGAAGCTAGTTAAAGACCCCGGCTAGGCATAAATGAGGCATTAAACACAAAGGCCTGAAACGCAGGCTACTTTTTTCAAAAATCGACCCTTACAGAGCTAAAATAGTGTATGAAAGTGTGTTTGAAAGTTCATATTGATGGCATATTAATTTAAAACACAATCGGTTTTGCATAATACAGCATCGTCAAATCATACTTCTTTTGACGCATTATAAAAAATAGTGAGAATAAATTTTCATGACACGCGCAAAATTTACCGAATTAAGTTACTCACAAGTCTCTCTTCTCATGAAAATCGTTGGAGCCGTTACCGACACTTAGATTATATATTTATGTATATACAAGAATTGCTCGTTTTTACGTGGAAGTATGTGAAAACGCCAAACTATCAACATGTTGATGTTTTTCAGCCAGTGCACTAGTTGGATTTCGGACACTATTGTCGGAAACAAAGATGTTGACAATGGATGACGTTTACTAGCCAACGATGTGCATGATAAAAAATAACAAAAAACGCCCATGTCTAGAGATAACGATCGCTAAAGATACTGAAAATAATGGTGTGTCTCTACGTGTGGCAAGATGGTGCATAAAAACAGCTACCTTTCCATCCTCCAAATCGGAACATAACAGTGACAAATATTGACGCTATTGCGGTAGAATAGGTAAAGCGGAAGTATTAAACCCAGGTGAAATTCAGAACTCAAATACCCCTGAAGAAATGTTGGTAGTGAGGGTGACACGTACAGCCAATCGTTTGCTTTTTACGAACTGCCTTGTAGAATAGCAGATTGTCTATTTTTTGATTCGGCCGACGAACACGAGGAAAACTTTAATAACACTTAATCGGCCCGGAGATTGAACCTGGAGCTTCATGCACTCTACGTAATATGTTAACCGCAAGATCATTAGGCAGTCATGGTTTGTAATACAAGGTTCACGTTTTTAAGTGTGGTAGCCCTAGGTTGAGGATTATCGAGTGAGGGCGGTAGTTAATTAAACGAACAAATTCTTTAACTCTCGGTTGGAGGCGTAGTTACTATTATAAAAATTCACTTAGGGAGTTAGTCGTTACATCTGATTATTTCATTTCCATTTAATTACAATTCTAAATTTATACTTTAAACACAGTACTGCATGAACCAACTCCCACATACGAAGCACTGATGCTAGAATATACATAGAAATTATATAAACTAGCTTTTACCCGCGGCTGAGCTCGCATCTGAGATTTTTTTAAATAAAAAGTATACTATGTTACTTCTAATGCCTCCAAGAATATGTATACAAAGTTACATGATGATCGGTTAAATAGTTTTCGTGTGAAAACGTAACAAACTTACATTCGCATTTATATTAGTAGGGATATCCGCATTGGGAACTTTCTTCTTTTTGATGTTAAATAGTACTAACTACACACACACACACACACACACACAAACACAATATGTCTTATTAGCTATCATATGATATAGAAAACATGAAGCTGTATTGTATCTGGAGGCAGCACTTCTAATATCTACTTGAAACACAACTTTAAATACTGCTGTCATATTCTGAGGTCTCACTCTCTCTTTCTAACACAGCTGAATAAAAAGAGATGGCGACACCTCATAGAATAAGATATAATGTAGGTATTTGTTTCAAGTGATTAATATGAGTGCTAGCTCCACCTATACCTATTACTTCATGATAGAAAGTACTAACGCTATCTCTGTCTTGTTAGCCTTATTATGATATAAAAGTACTAACGCTATTCTGTCCTTTTAACTATCTTATGATATAAAAGTACCTACTAACGCTATTTCTTTCTTGGTAACTATCCTATGATATAAAAGTACTAACGCTATTTTCTGTCCTGTTAATTGTCTTATGATATAAGTACCTACTAACGCTATTTCTATCTTGTTAATTATCCTATGATATAAAAGTAGTAACGCTATTTCTGTCTTGGTAACTATCCTATGATATAAAAGTACTAACGCTATTTCTATCCTGATAACTGTCTTATGATATAAAAGTACATACTAACGCTATTTCGATCTTGTTAATTATCCTATGATATAAAAGTACTAACGCTATTTCTTTCTGTCTTGGTAACTATCCTGTGATATAAGATACCTACTAACGCTATTTCTGTCCTGTTAACTATCCTATGATATAAATGTACTAACACTATTTCTGTCTTTTTAACTATCCTATGATATAAAAGTACGTAAGTAAATTTACCTCTGTTGGTTCGGGCCCCTTTGGGGAATAGACTAACCATACCATCCTGCTAGGTAGTTCATAGGAGGCAAACCATTGAATATACTAGTCACTACCATCATGGCTACTACGTGGTAGAATTCTACATTGTCTTGCCCAGGTCTGGTGCCACTGCCTTACGTATTCCTGCCGCAAAGCGCGTTTAAAGGGTATAGCTGGTAAACTGATGCAAGTGGCAATAAGACCCCTTACCCTACCATAGGCTAGTAACGCATTATTAACATCTTTTGTGTCTGTAGGTGATGGTAGCCGTGCTTGTTTCCTATCTTATAAATTAAAATATAAAAAACTATGTCTATTTTGATGGCTATACGATATAAAATGTACCTGTACGAATTCTCATTCCTTTTTTATTGAAAGATCCCGCTTGAATAAAAGTAACAAGGACTCCTTGAGTCCTCGCCCGGTGCTTGAGTTGTGGCTGAGTAACTTCAGTCTTTTATTTAACATAGGTTCAAGGATATTGAGTTGTCCTTAATTCTGTGACCGATAGCGGAGAGAGAATATACATTCGGGTCCATATTATAATCGGATTTTTGAAGAAATAAGAGCTCTGGCGTAATCTATACATATTATAATAAAATCGTAGGAAAGTCAAAACTGTAAATTGAATATTTTTTTAAAAGAATACTTGGGGCGTGATCTATAATCGATATCGAAGCCATTAATATAGTTTTTAGAATTTTTGTCTGTTTGTCTGTATGTATGTCCGGGTAAACTCAAAAATAACTGCATGGAATTACTTCAAATTTTGCATGAATATTACTAACAGGTCGGGTCAACATATAGGCTACATATTATCACGCTATCACCTACGGAGGAGGTGCTGTGCGGTGTAAACGTCCGCGCGGACGAAGTCGCTGGCAACAGCTAGTATTAGTATAGAAGTATTAAAAATTCAGCTAGCCTCGCTCATCGCTGCAGAGTGGCTAATCTATCGGTCTTTTATCGGATACCCCCGTGTTGGTTCCGGGCTCCTTTGAAGAATAGACCAGCTGCCCTTCTGCCAGGCAGGTCGTAAAAGGCGACCGATTGGCTATGCGAGTCACTGCCATCGTGGCTAATAGGTGGTAGAGTTCTGCATTGTTTCGCCCGGGTCTGGTACCACCGCCTTGCCTATTCCTGCTACAATAGCGTCAGTGCTTATCGCTGTCGTGTTCCGGTTTGGAGGGTAAGGTAGCCGGTAAACTTATGCATGTGGCATTAAACCTCGCCACAAGATAGCAACGCACCATTAACACCTTTGGTGTCTCTAGGCGATGGTTGACTCTTTCTATCAGGAGACCCATCTGCTTGTTTGCTATCTTATGATATAAAAAAATACTCTTTGGAGAGTGCGCTGCGGAATCACACGACTTAATTCCAACATCCCCATTTTTCTATCGATCGTCGAGGCGCACATATGCTAAGCATCGTCGTATGGTGGACGTTCCACGTTCCCGGACAAAGCAGTTTGACTCGACATTCTTGATCCGAACCGCAAGGGACTGGAATATGCTTCCTGAGTTTGTGTTCCCCGACGGGTACTACCTGGGGACCTTCAAGAGAAGAGTGGACAGGTACCTTCTAGGGAAGCGCGTTCCATCTTAAGCCGCATCTTAGCTTACCATCAGGCGAGATCGTGGTCAAGCGCTTCCCTATCTATACAAATAAATAAAATTGGAGTGTCTGTTTGTAATATTAAAATAACCGGTTTTAACAAAATACATATGGATGTATACACGGTACACATACCAAAATAACACTTTTTACGATTTTTGTCTGTCTGTCTATCTGTTTGTTCCGGCTAATCTCTGGCACAGATGGAGCGATTTTGACAGGACTTTCACTGGAAGAAAGCTAATATAATAAGGAGTAACTTAGGCTACTTTTTTTAAAAAACCCCAAGCGGACGAAGTCGCGGGCACAGCTAGTCGATGATAAAAAAAAGTTCATCAGCGGCACATAAGTTACATTTTATCCCAGTTCTTTCGCAGGAATTATGGGGGTGATACCGCGGGATACGGCAAGTTTTACAATTTAATAATATAACTTCAAAAACACTAGGGGTGTTGAATCATGGTAACATGGTAAACATTTAACCCTGCAAAATTTTATAATCCGTCGTTCGCGTTATTGTCTTAAAAAGGTGTGGTGTATATTGTACGGTAGCACGGAACCCATTGCATACAAGTGAGACTCATTCTTGGCAGGTTTTTTAGTAGACACGTTATCTCCAACTCAGTAACAAACTTCACGCGCCAAATAATGTTTAATCTCAGTTTAATAATCGAGGATTACGGACGGGATGAGGATTGCGGAATTGATAAAGTTTCAAACCGGTCTCCACTATTATGTTTTTATCTGATGAGAACGGAATGGATTGCAAAATAACTAGTTTCTGTCCGTTACTTCGTCGAAGCTTTAAAATAGCAATATACACATTTTTAGTGAGAAGAGAAAGAAAACACACATATGACATATAGTCTGAAAGAGTGAATTTTTGCATTTTTTTTATATCATAAGATAGCAAACATACAGATGGGTCTCCTGATGGAAAGAGTCAACGATCGCCTATAAACAACAAATGTGTTAATGGTGCGTTGCTATCTTTTGGCGAGGTCTAGTGCCATATGCATAAGTTTACCGGCTACCTTACCCTCCAAACCGGAATACGACAGTGAAAACCACTGACGCTATTGCGGCAGGAATAGGTAAGGCGGTGGTACCAGACCCGGGCGAGACAATGCAGAACTCTAGCACCTAGTAGCCACGATGGTAGTAACTTGTGTAGCCAATCGGTCGCCTTTTACGACCTGCCTGGCAGAACGGCAGTTGGTCTATTCTTCAAAGGAGCCCGGAACCAATACGGGGATTTTTTTTAAATGTTTCGTTTTTTCGCTTAAACTTAAAACGTATATAACGTAATGATTAATTTTGACCGGAGGAGAAAAAGTTATAAAACCTTTTGATCTAAAATTATAAGTTCTATATATTTTATTTCAAAGTTTTTTGTCTTACCGTTTTAGAGTTTTTGCAACAAAACACTATTTTTTAGCTTTTGCTGGTGGTTTCCGACCAAAAAACGCTTACATATAATTCCTATATCATTAAGACTACATTAAATCCTAAATGCGAAGAAGTGTGATATGATTTAAAACCTTATTTTCTGGAGTAATATACCTATATACTATTTAGTTTATGGTAAATAGTTGTCAAAGTTTAAAGAGATTTAAATACAGTTTGTGATGAAGCTTACGGTCGAAATTCAAACAGTGGGAGATCGCTAGTTTAATCAAATTAGTAAACACAAAATCACTCTTCATTTAAAATGCTTTCACTGTTGAGATATATGCTATGAGATTACGTACGAGTAAATCAAGTTGATCCAAATGTTGGTAGATGGAGATGATAACATCCAACACAACATAACAAGGATGATGAGTAGAGATACGTTTCAAAACTTCCAAAATCCTTAGACCTCTTACGGTTCTATTAATGATGGTTATCGTCCATTAAATAATGTTCTTATAACCCCCATCGCCCAGGTGACACGTGGTGAAATTTCAGACTACCCCCCACTCCACTCCAATATTACGTGTAGTTTTTGGCATAAAGAATATTATGTTTAAATCTATATTATTTCTATATTAATATTATAAATGCGAAAGTTTGTATGGATGGATGTTTGGGTGGATGGATGTTTTTTACTCCAATCATGTAAAAACTACTGAATGACTGAACGGATTTGAATGAAATTTGGCACACAAGTAAGATGACGACCTGAAATAGCACATATAAATAAATAAATAAATAAATATTCATGGGACCATTATACTTACTTATCTAACCCCAAAGTAAGCAAATTATTTGCTTGTGTTATGGGTGTTAGTCAACGATACTAATACCTAGAAATACATATATAAATACTTTTACATACATAATAAGCACCCAAACCCGGAAATACAAACATTTATGCTCATCACACAAATGCTTGTCCCCGTCGGGGATCGAACCCGAGTCCCGTTGATTGCGTAGTCAGGGTCGCTAACCACACGACCAACGGGGCGGTCCACTACTACTACGGCGGTATGCTACTTTTATCCCGGGAAAATTAGATAATCCCGCGGGATTCACTAAAAACTTTTATAATGCAGTGGGCTGCACGCTGCATCTATTTAAAGGTAATAAAATTGTTAGTATAATCAAATTTAATTTTGTATGTCGCGGCGGAGGCGGGAAAATTGTTGACGGCAAGTCAGACATGTGACACTTTGCCGTTCGAGTCACGTATTCAACGAAAAAGTAAATACACATGATATTTCACTAAACCCCCCCTCCCCCTTCTGATGTTTCATGATATTTTTCGAACCTCTCCCTCTCCTTCTTTCGAGCGTCACGTGAACAATGGATGATCTGATGCGTAGTCGGTAGACTTTCACAAAAAAAAAATCACAAAAAAAAAATAATTTTCACAAGTAGATGAAGATAGCATCGCATAATTAACATCTTTGCTGTTTATATGCGAAGGTTTCTCTTTCCATCAAGAGAGCCATCTGCTTGTTTGCTATCTTATTAAAACAACCGACGCTTATTGCGTATGATAAAAAGAGATGTTTACTACCATTTTCTAGAATAAAAAAACTGACTACGCACTGTATTAGACCGGAGATTTTGCCCTAAAATTTAGACATTATCTTTAATAATCAAACACATTCGGTATTATTTCACTCATTCACTTACAAAAAGCCTAGCAAAAGCCGGACAGGTCGGACAAATATGTATTTTTTGTAGATATGTGTTTAGCCATATCGATCGTCGAGGCGAACAGATTCTAGGTATCATCATATGGTGGACGTTCCACATACCCGGACAAAGCGGTTCGACTCAACATTCTTCATTCGAACCGCAAAGGACTGGAACATGCTTCCTGAGTCTGTGTTCCCCAACGAGTACAATCTGGGGATCTTCAAGAGAAGAGTGAACAGGTACCTTTTAGGGCAGCGCGTCCCATCTTAGGCCGCATCTTAGCTTACCATCAGGCGAGATCTAGGTCAAGCGCTTACCTATCGATAATAAAAAAAACGACCTCAAAAAAAATCCAAAGATCTCCTAATCCAATCCAATCAAAACAGACGGCAACCTTAATTATATCAAAAAATATTTACGACTTCCATTTACCTCAGCCCAGACTTACCCCTTTTTACAATATTGCACCCCCTTCTTTGTGCGGAAAATTAATAGGCCGTCAAAATTTATTACGGTGATAGGTCAGGGTAATTTATATGTCAACTCGGGCGTTTACATTATATAAAGGTCATATAAATGTCACGAGGGAAACTGGGAAATTACGTTATAGTCATGTAAGCTTCGACTCGCGACTCTCTGCATAATTTTTTTTGTTGTGAATTAGGGTTTTTTAGAGTTCCAAAGTAAACTAGGAACCCAAAGTTTCCCTATGTCCGTCCGTTCATCCGCAGTCTCCACGACACTACACCGTCGTCGCCGGTCTCGACGACGAAGATTTTTCTATTGCCTCGCGCCTAACGTGCGGCGCAATGCTACGACTCCATCCACAACTTTAAGTCCAAACGCCGCACTAAGCCGAGGATCTAGGAGGCAGCCTTTAGCGCGGGCGTTAATAGCCACAATTTTAATTTAAGTTCTGGCTAAGCACTGTGCTCGTCCAAAAGTCCGATGACGCAGTAATGCCCCATAAGTTAAATGTAATAATAGTCATTTCGAAGAAAAAAGTCGCAGTCTAGCGCGGAGATCCTAAGTACTAGAAAGCTATAATTTGGCATGTATATACATATTAGTCACGTCAACAAAGTGGTAACATGAAATCTTAAAAAATATAGTTTCTTCCCCTACATGTAAAGTGGGGATGTTAATTTTTTTCCCTCATGTACCTCATAGTGCGGGATATCGTTAGATGGATTTAAAAAAATATTAGGTTTGTGAAAACAATTTATCGATTAAAGCGGGGAATTCACTGGACGGATATGCCCCCAGGCAAGCCTACAGACATGCTCGTCGGATTTTGCCGCTATAGGCCGGACCGCCCACGTCGGTAATACACTTGACAGATATTTGCACAGACCAGGATTTTGATACCACCGCTCTGTATGTGTGTCTGTCTCAATCTGTTTTGAGTAAGGTAGCCGGTAAACTTATGCATACATTCTGCCACCATATGATGGGTAAAACGTCTGGTAAATGTTTCATAATTCGACCGCCCGGCAGGCGTATCACCTAACATTTGTAACCCGTCAGCGCTCAGCGATGACTCTTAAACGTACCGAAAAAATCGTCAAAAATTTTGCCAATTACTTGCTGGTCACTGAATGCACCTCTTAGGATGTCACAGCTCCATAAATATTCAAGCAGCAACGACAGTCACTAATATACAACGCTATTATGTGTCTTGCAATAACTAAACGATTACGATAATTTCGCATTGCGAGATACTGATAACCCCGCCGTTGATTGAATAGTTAGCGACACAGACAATTGCAATCGAGAGGTTGTTTTTTTTTATGTCATAAGATAGCAAACAAGCAGATGGGTCTCCTGATGGAAAGAGTCAACCATCGCCTATAGACACCAAAGATGTTAATGGTGCGTTGCTATCTTGTGGCGAGGTCTAATGCCACATGCATAAGTTTACCGGCTACCTTATCCTCCAAACCGGAACACGACAGCGACAAGCACTGACGCTATTGCGGCAGGAATAGGTAAGGCGGTGGTACCAGACCCGGGCGAGACAATGCAGAACTCTACCACCTAGTAGCCACGATGGTAGTGACTCGATAGCCAATCGGTCGCCTTTTACGACCTGCCTGGCAGAACGGCAGTTGGCCTATTCTTCAAAGGAGGCCGGGACCAACACGGCGAGAAGAGAAGAGAGAGAAGGTTTCGAATGTAATTTCCGATAGGGACGTTTTTATGTGATATATACTAATGTTTACATTTCTGTTTGAATGTTTATTAAATACTAGCTGTTGCCCGCGACTTCGTACACGGACTTCGTTTACTCCGCACAGCCCCTCCCCGTAGGTGATAGCGTCATAATATGTAACCTATATGTTGACCCGACCTGTTAGTAATATTCATGCAAAATTTGAAGTAAATCCATGCAGTACTTTTTGAGTTTACCCGGACATCCATTGACTTTCCTACGATTTTATTATATGTTTTTTTTTTATAGAAGAGGAGGCAAACGAGCAAGAGGTGCACCTGATGGTAAGTGATCACCGCCGCCCATGGACATCTGCAATACCAGAGGACTTGCAGTTGCGTTGCCAGCCTTTTAAGAATGAGTAAGCTCTTTTCTTGAAGGTCCCTATGTCGTATCCGTTCGGAAATACCCCTGCCGGTAATTGGTTCCACAACAGAGTAGTGCGAGGTAAAAAATGTCGGGAGAAACGCACAGTTGTGGATTTTCGGACATCGAGATGTGAGGATGAAACTTCAAGTTTTGACGCGATGTCCGATGGTGGAATTCGGCGGCAGGAATTAATCCAAACAACTCGTCGGAACACTCTCCATGATATATACGATAAAAGACACAGAGAGAACCTACATCTCTGCGCAATGCCAAAGAGTCAAGCTGTTTCGAAATAGCCTGGTCGTCAGCGATTCGAACCGCTCTACACTGAATGCGATCAAGAGGAAGAAGCTGGTACTGGGGAGCTCCGGCCCAGAGATACGAACAGTACTCTATGTGAGGCCGAACCTGTGCCTTATAAAGTTGAAGGCGATGGACCGGCAAAAAGTACTGTTTCGCTCTGCTGAGCACACCGAGCTTTTTGGAGGCTAGTTTAGCCTTGCCTTCCAAATGACCGCGAAACTGAACGTAATTCGATATGTCAACTCCCAGGATTCCGACACTAGCTGAGGCTGTTAGGAGAATATCCTCAAATCGAGGTGATACGACAAAGGGCGTCTTTTTCGCGGTGAACACGCAAAGCTGTGTCTTCTTGGGGTTAAAAGTAACCAGATTTTGGCGACCCCATTCCGAGATATCGGTAAGTCGATTCTCGACTTCAGACACAAGCTTGTTTCGGCACTCTTCAACGTGTTCCCGAGAAATACTGCTTCGGCCGGAGTATGAAGCATCACCAGTACTGTCATCCGCATAGCAATGTATGTTGATAATTCGCATCATATCATTGATATGCAGAAGGAACAGTGTCGGTGATAGCACGCAGCCTTGGGGAACACCAGCATTGACAGATTTAAGGTCGGAGCACGCACCGTCGACAACGACCTTGATGCTTCGGTCAGCCAAAAAACTGGTGATCCACGCGCACCATTTCTCAGAAAGCCAATAGGAAGGCAGCTTCGCGAGAAGCGCTTTGTGCCATACCCGATCAAAGGCCTTCGCTATGTCCAAATTAACTGCCAATGCCTCCCCCTTGGACTCAACTGCTTCCGCCCGTCGATGAGTTAGGTATACTAGAAGGTCACCAGCTGAGCGGCCGCGACGGAATCCGTACTGACGGCCGCTAATCAGCTGGTGCTCTCCTAAATACTTGAGGAGCTGAGAGTTGATGATTGTCTCCATAATTTTGGAGAACAAGGAGGTTATGGCTATGGGCCGATAATTAGACGGGTTAGAGCGATCTCCTTTTTTAGGGATGGGATGCACCAAAGCTGTCTTCCATGAATTCGGTACCACGCCGAGTGAATAGGAGAGCCGGAATAGGCGTGTTAATACTGGTGCCAACTCTGGAGCACACATTTTTAGCACAATCGGAGGGATGCCATCCGGCCCACTTGACTTGTGGATGTCCAAGGAAAGTAGTGCTTTACGCACAGATGACTGATGAATGATGATGTGCAAGGATGGAAGAGAAGGCTGTGAGAAATTCCCTAAGACAGCCTTGGCGAGAGACCAGAACGCACGAGTGCCCGAAGGAAGGCGAACTAACTTCTCACCAATTCTGCCAATGTGTTCCGATTTTGCCTTGGCGATAGCTCTTTTGAAGTACCTCGAGGCGAAATTGTACTTCCTGCGTAATGTGCTGGCTATTTCATCACAAGATGCAGACGCTGCAGCCCAAGCCCGGTAGCACTCCTGCTTGCGGCGCGAAGCCGTTTTACAGGAGCGACCAAACCAAGGCTGAGACTTACCACCAATTGGTACCGCAGAAAATGGAATGAAAAGTTCCATTATATTTTCAGGATTTCTATATATTAGTATCGTTGACTAACACCCATATGTCAAAATAATTAATCTGCTTATTTTGGAGTTAAATCGATTCGTGTAATTTATTCCGCGATAATTATTTACATGGCCATTTACATTTACTGCAGCGTGCAGCCTGCTGCATTATAAAAGTTTTTGACGCAACCGCGGGATTAACTAATTTTTCCAGGATAAAAAGCCTATGTGCTATTCCAGTTCATCATCTACCTGTGTGCCAAATTTCATTCAAATCCATTCAGTAGTTTTTGCGTGATTGAGTAACAAACTTCCATCCTACCATCCTTTTCATCCAAACATCTAAACTTTCGGATTCATAATATTAATTTAGTTTAATATATATGGATAATGTGAATTCATTACATGCGAGTAAATCCGCATCCCTCAACCTGTACTGTATATTTTCAGCGTGTATGCCTATAAAGTACTTAAAATACTGTCCATCGTCGATGGCGTCGCATTCCTGCCGTAAATAGCCACCCCGCGCCTTCCCATTCTCGGGCCGGGACGAAATCGATATGATATTCTAGGAACGTTATTAATATAATAACTTCAAGGACTATATATCTCATACTATTGAATGAGCAATTCTTGCGTGTATGTGTGTGTGTTTGTGAGAGTAATTTGTTAGTTTCTAAAAATCGCCTATTTTTATTCATTAGATAGTAAATGAGCACACAGTAGACAGATGACCCTGGTGATGGGAAAAGATAACCATCGCCTTTATACACCAAAGATGTTAATGATGCGTTGTTATCCATGTGGCAGGAATGCAAGGCTATATACATACATTTATCTGCTACCTTACCATCAATATCCAAAACGGCAATTACAAGTATTAATGTTTTTGCCACTAAAATAAAAGAAGGCAAAGTCAATATATAAACATTGCAGAACTACGATTTAGTGTAGAGTTACCAACCGACTTGATTTCCCAGGACATGTCCTGGATTTTTAGTATCCTAAGCTGATTTAAGTTGTCCAGCAGGATATTAATAATTCAACTCGGTATTTGATACCTACAATGTCAGTATATTTTAGATGTTACTATGTCTTGTTTTGAAACTGGATTGTGCTGGGTATTTCAACTACGAATATTAGCTTTACATTTAACATCGGGGGTTTTTAAGAAAAGAGCTTATTCATTTTTAAAAAGTCGGCAAACGCAAATGCTGACCTGTTGCTGTATGCTGTTGCGAATATATATTTTTAATATATACATATATCTTTTTTAATATATGTATATATATTTACTCGTATATATCATAAGATAGCAAACAAGCAAAGCAGATGGTTAACCTGATGGAAAGAGTCAACCATCGCCTATAGACACCAAAGATGTTAATGGTGCGTTGCTATCTTGCACTTGCTTAAGTTTATCGGCTACCTTACCCTCCAAATCGGAACACCACAGTGACTAGCACTGATGCTATTGCGGCAGGAATATGTAAGGCGGTGGTACCAGACGGAGAACTCTACCATCTTATAGTAACTTAACATCAGGTGCACCTCCTGCTCGTTTGCCTCCTCCTCCATAAAGTAAAAAAATGAGTTTTTAACTCTTATATAATCGCTACAATGGTAGTAACAGCTTTAATTATAATTTTCCTTTTACAAAATGTCGAATGATAGGAAAATGGTTTATCTATACACATAATAAAATCGTAGAAAAGTCAAAACTGTACATTGATTATTTATTTAAAAGTATACTTGGGGCGTGATCTGCAATCGATATCGAAGCCAAAAATGGTTTTTAGAATTTTTGTCTGTTTGTCTGTTTGTCTGTTTGTTTGTCTGTATGCCTGTTTGTCTGTTTGTCTGTATGTATGTCCGGGGTAAACTCATAAAGTACTGCATGGATTTACTTCAAATTTTGATGAATGAATATTTATCAAAATTTATGAATGAAATTCAAATGAATATTACTTCAAATGAATATTACTAACAGGTCGGGTCAACATATAGGCTACATATTATCACGCTATCACCTACGGGGGAGAGGCAGTGCGGAGTAAACGAAGTCCGCGCGGACGAAGTCGCTGGCAACAGCTAGTTCTTCAAATAAAATGAGATAGAACATCTTAGAGAAAGAACAAGGGACTGGAATCAACACAACGAATTTAAAATTAAATCTAAAATGGCACTAAATATTTGAATAGAAATTCCATATGCTAAATAGGTATAAAAGATTCAATTTATCCATCCAACGAATAAATGAAGCGTAGTATTCTGCTCGTATTCAATGTAAATTTCGCGAAAGCTATACTCTATGACAGAATACGTGGATTGTTTACTGGATTTTGCTGAAGACACGACCATCTTTGTTTTCCATTCGTCAGGGAAGTAATACGACTATAGAGATATTATACAGTATGTAAAAGAACCCCTTCCGATAGTCAAAGGCATTATTTGGTAGCTTAATACAAACATATCTGTGTCATTATTTTATGAATATCTATTAATATAATAAAATCATAGGAAAGTCAATGTATGTCCGGGGTAAACTCAAAAAGTACTGCATTGATTTACTCCAAATTTTGCACGAATATTACTAACAGGTCGGGTCAACATATAGCCTACATATTATCACGCTATCACCTACAGGGGAGGACTGTGCGGAGTAAACAAAGTCCGCGCGAACGAAGTCGCGGGCAACAGCTAGTTGATACATAAATTCTCAAAATATTTGCTTCATTTAAGGGGAAGTTGTTCAATGTTAGTACTAAAATTGTAAGATATTTTTTTTTATATCGTAATAATAATTTTTTTTTTGATAATGTCATTGACCTTCCTATGTACCTCTTTCGGATCGGACAGGGTTTTTTTTACACCTTGTATATGAAGTAGCGGAGACATAAGCTTCTATGTACATAAGTGAAAATATTATTTATCAGGAGAGCCATTGCTTGTTTGCTTGTTATAGCGTCTGATGAAGTTATTCTATCACCGGTGTTGACCACATGATGTTCCGCATTTGATTCCCGGATTGGTTATTCACAAATGTGTTTTTCAGTTTTCCAATAAAAATCGCCTCTGTGGTCTAGTGCTCCAGAGCTGGCGTTGACCACATGAGGTCCCGGGTTCGATTCCCGGGTCGGGCACATAAAAAAGTGTTTTTTCAGTTTTCTGAGAAACAGAAAGTTGCCCGGGATTGGAAAGTGCCCGGTATTGGAAAGTGCCCGGGTGGCGATAGGCTTGCCACCTATCACATTATGGGACCAAGTATCTTCGGCTAATCGTGGGTGCACTTGTTGTACCTCTGCCTACCCCTTCGGGGATATGGGCGTGAAGATACTTGTGCTGCCAATAAAAACAATTGGCCCAGGATTGGTAAGTTGTGCCCGGTAAGCGGTAGGCTTGCCGACTATCACATTGTGGGACAGTGTCTTCGACTAAGCGTGGGTTATATCTCTGTCTACCTTGTCAGGGATAAAGGAGTGAAGATACTTAACCAAATATGACCGCCCCGTTGGTCGAGTGGTTAGCGGCCCTGACTACGCAATCGACGGGGCTCGGGTTCGATCCTCGACGGGGACAAACATTTGCGTGATGAGCATAAATGTTTGTATTTCCGGGTTTGGGTGTTTTTTAAATATATTACAGTATTTATATGTGTATTTCTATGTATTAGTATCGTTGACTAAGTTTGATTTAGTATTAATTATTTTTTTACGGGTTAGATCAGTAAGTGTAATTTGTCCGGTGAATATTATATTATATTATTTAAAAAAAATATATATCTATCCTGGCGTGACATTGTGAAACTCTACCACCAGTAGTCACAGTGGTAGTGACAATTATAGCGGATCGTTCGCCTTTTACAAATTGCCTGGCAGAGTAACAGATAGTCTATTTTTTAAAGCTGGACCGCGTTAACATCATTCTGCTAGGCAGTTCGTTAAAAACGGAAGATTGGCTATACTTGTCACTACCATCGTGACTACTAGGTGGTGGAGTTTCGCAACGTGTCTCCCGGGTATACGGTACCACCGCCTTACCTATTCCTGCCGCAATAGCGTCAGTGCTTGCCATTGTCGTATTCTGGTTTGGAGGATAGGGTAGCCTGTAGACTAATGCATGTTGCATTGCTATCCTGCTAGTCGAAGAACAACGGACCACTAACATTTTCGGTGTCTGGAGACGATGGCTTCTCTTTCAACAATAGAGCCATCTGCTTGTTTGTATGTATATATATGTAGCGTCTGATAAAACTATTCAGTCAGATATCTGAAATCGTTTGAATAAAAATTTAAAGAGACTATTCAAAAATATAGAAAAGATATTAAAAGTTCTCAACTTCAAAGTTGGAACATTTAGATAGGAAATCATTTAGATAAAAGGGTAATTAAATTAAGGATGTTCTTTTAGCGAAGTTAGTTAAAAATGTGCTGATGATGATGATGACATCCCAACTTTCATATTATTAATGCGATTGTAAGTTTGTTAGTTACGTTTTTACGCGAAAATTACTTAACAGATCAGTATGAAACTTTGTACACTTATACTCGGAGGTATTAGTACTTCTAATGCCTCCAAGTATATGTGTACATAGGATATTTTTTGTTTCAAAATGCGAGCAAAACCGCAGGTTAAAGCTAGTTAGCGTTATAAAGAATGTAAGAGTGTACAGCGTACAGCGTACTAAACTATCTTCATCGGTGGCTGAGAAGCCATTTAAGTTGTAATAATGTGTTCAGTTGAGACCAAATTGACCTTGCGACTAACGTTAGTAATAAATACATGGTGGCTAGAAGAGACATCTTTGACATAATTTTTTAACGCAGTAATACTGCTGAACGACTTCCCATTTACTGTATTTCAGGAACCCTGTGTCAGATCTTCACCAACGGACCACCCGGGGAGTGTACCCTCTGAAACAATAAAATAATTTTGAAATTTGGTTCATAAATGAACGAGTTCTGAGATAAGAAACATAAAAAGATAAAAAATAAAAAAAATACGACCGAATTGATAATCTCCTTTTGGGAGGTCGGTTGAAAGAAATAAAAATATAATAGGTTACAAAGTAATGGGACTCCAGCCCAACTATAAAAGATTATTGCTTGACATTTATAAGGGTCGACTCATGGGGTTAAAATGTTCATCCAATAAAGAAATTTATTTAAATCTTCGTTTATATAAAGCTTCCTGTTCCGTTACTTTCCGTGTTGTTCCAGGCCTCCTTTGAACAATAGATCAGCTGCGATTCTGCCAGGCAGTTCATAATTTTTTTAATTATTTATTTATTTATTTATGTATAAAAAAGTCTACAGCTCTTAATCTATTTTAAATTTTACTTACTAGAATTATTCTAAAAGACAATTACGGACTTACAGTTTTGACGTGACAACGTCTTATAATTCGATAGAGCTGGCTGCACGCACGAAAAAACATGACTCATGCGGCGTTACCTCGCTCTGAGGCGTTCCGTTTAAGGCTTGGAGTACAAGCGAGAGCTTAAGACGTTGTCACGTTCAACTATCGTCTGTAAACCAACTTTACAGACAACCGATTTTTTTTGACGTGACAACGTCTTATAATTCGATAGAGCTGGCTGCACGCACGAAAAAACATGACTCATGCGGCGTTACCTCGCTCTGAGGCGTTCCGTTTAAGGCTTGGAGTACAAGCGAGAGCTTAAGACGTTGTCACGTTCAACTATCGTCTGTAAACCAACTTTACAGACAACCGGTTTTTATTAATATCTTATATATAAAATTCTCGTGTCACAATGTTCGTTCCCGTACTCCTCCGAAACGGCTTGACCGATTCTCATGAAATTTTGTGAGCATATTGTGTAGGTCTGAGAATCGGCCAACATCTATTTTTCATACCCCTTAGTGATAAGGGTTGCCCGCCCTTAACATTTTTTACTTAGAAATAATTTATATGGCAAAACAAAGTTTGCCGGGTCAGCTAGTTTATATATAAGTACGTCACTAAGTAGTATTGATGTGCGTGAGAGTGTGTGTATATGGACATGCGTGTACTTGAGTGTGAGTGTGCATGTGTATGTATGTGCATGTGATGTAAAATGTGGTTAAAATATACATATAATTATTTTACATACATATTATTAGTTTTATCAGAAGCTCGGTTATTCGAATGGTTAAAGACACACATTATCTACACAATCTCCTTCTAATTGAATACATTAAGAATAACGCTTCTTTAACTTAGTTGGATAGGCAAACTGGCAGACGTGTCACCTGATGGTAAGTGGTCGATGTCGCTAATGAACATAAACTAGTTTACCTGGAACTGGCCCTGGTAACTCATTTATGTGTTGCCTATCCTGAGACATAAGATGTTAAGTCTCGGTGCCAGTAATTACACTGTCTTTCTTGCCCTTCTCTCCAAAACACATCAAAGCTGTTTCACAGGAGAAAAGAGATGGTGGTATCCATGCAGCCGGGAGCGCGTACAACGCATCCCTCCCATTGGTAAACACAACACATCCCTCCCACCGGTAAACTTATTCCCTTAATTCCCTTCAATAAAAAAGCACGACTTCAAAAAACTTCATTACGGCTGCCATAACTGCATTATCTTTATCTAACTTAGTTCCACAAATGTACCTACGTCTTCAGTTTTGGGAATAAGTGAAAAATACTGGGAGCCAGGTCAGAAAAATATGGTGGGTGGTCAAGGGCTTGGAAGTCAGCTTTGCCTATTACCTTAATCGCTATTTCCGTTCGACGCACTGGAGCGTTTAATCGTGATGAAACAACATGCCCGATGACAGTTTTCCACAGTAGCGGTTCAAGCAATGTGCAAACGTTACAAGAAAAAATAATAAAAAATAGGAAATAATGAGATTCAAAATAAAAAATCCTGAATCGCGATATCACAATTATTTATCTTACGAACATTATATACAAGTTTCAACGCTTGTCAAATGAACTTCGGTCCCTAGGCAGTACACGTTTTCTGGCTCCCGGCTGGGAAGATCTTCCCTCCCCTGCCATATCCTTCCGTGGCGTCTTTAACCTTCACCGTGATGAGTGATGACGTCATCCCGACGTGATCGCCACTACTTCAGCCACTAACGCGTCACGTTTTTTTATAATTGCTTAACGCGCTTTAGGAATCAAACTTGCATAATAGGGTCCACTAATTGACAATTATTGTCGCTCTTTAGGCAAATATCTATACATACAAATAAATAAAATTAGAGTGTCTGTTTGTAATATTAAAATAACAGCTTTTTACTAAATGCACATGGATTTATATACGGTACATATACTAAAATAACATTTTTTACAATTTTTGTCTGTCTATCCGTCTGTCTGTTTGTTTTGGCTAATCTCTGATACAGCTGAACCGATTTTGACGGAACTTTCACTAGCAGATAGCGGATATGATAAGGAGTAACTTAGGCTACTTTTAATTTCGAAATTTTCCACGCGGACGAAGTCGCGGGCTCAGCTTTTTTTTTTATAGAAGAGAGGGCAAACACCTGATGGTAAGTGATTACCGCCGCCCATGGACATCTGCAATACCAGAGGTCTTGCAGTTGCGTTGCCGGCCTTTTAAGAATGAGTAAGCTCTTTTCTTGAAGGTCCCTATGTCGTATCCGTTCGGAAATACCCCTGCCGGTAACTGGTTCTACAACAGAGTAGTGCGAGGTAAAAAGTGCCGGGAGAAACGCACAGTTGTGGATTTCCAGACATCGAGATGGTGAGGATGGAACTTCAAGTTTTGACGCGATGTCCGATGGTGGAATTCGGCGGCAGGAATTAATCCAAACAACTCGTCGGAACACTCTCCATGATATATACGGCTACATACTATATAGCTAGTCAACAATATGAATAAATTGATTATAGGTGTTAATAAATTGGCTACACTTGTCATTTGCCAGTTTTTTTTTAACTTATGCATGTGGCATTAGACCTCACCACAAGATAGCAACGCACCATTAACATCTTTTGTGTCCATAGGCGATGCTTGACTCTTTCCATTAGGAGACCCATCTGCTTGTTTGCTATCTTATGATATAAAAAAAATAAAAAAAATATGTACCGAAATGGCTTGATTGAGGGATTTACTAATAGAGGGTCGGGATTTCGAGTAATGAAGGTTTAAGTGTTTTAAGGGAAGGGAACAAAACATTTTTTCGACATCTGAAGGTTTCCAACTTATCGAAGTTCGACCTAACGAGGATCTACTGTATTAGATAAATAAACTTACATACATACATACTTATCTCCACAACGTAACAAAAATACCATAACATGTCCATAAACAAACAAAAAATTCAAAAATATTTTTTCCTTTGTTAGTTTAGATTCAGTTTTGCATATGTTATACTTAAAACACTGTTACGGAATTGACAGTACAAAAGAAATGAGCTTAAACAAGTCGCTGTGACAATCACCTCGTTCCACTTCCCACGGTGAAGGTCGGCTCATCAGAACAAAACCGCCGGTGTCGCAATGTCATTGTTACAACGGCCTTAATGTGGTGGTCAGCGAAATACAAGCTTTGTGGTAACATTCGTGATGAAATGCGTATTCTTCTTCTTCGTATCGGTCCAGATACCTTTTGAAGAGTAGACCTGCGTTTTTTTAAAACAATTCATAAAATGCGGGCGATCGCCTCTGCCAGATATGCCAGTATCATTTTTTCCCGTGTTGGTTCCGGACTCCTTTGAAGAATAGACCAACTGCCGTTCTGCTAGGCAGGTCGTAAAAGGCGACCGATTGGCTATGCGAGTCACTACCATCATGACTACTTGGCGGTAGAGTCCTGCATTGTCTCGCCAGGGTCTAGTACCACCGCCTTACTTATTCCTGCCGCAAGAGTGTCAGTGCTTGTCACTGTCGTGTTCCGGTTTGGAGGGTAAGGTAGCCGGTAAACTTATGCATGTGGCATTAGACCTCGCCACAAGATAGCAACGCAACATTAACACCTTTGGTGTCTATAGGCGATGTTTGACTCTTTCCATCAGAAGACCCATCTGCTTGTTTGCTATCTTATGTTATAAAATAAAAACAGTATACTGAAGACTAACAGTAGTCAATCTACATACATGTGATACTCGTCAACGCACACATAGACACCTCTCATGGACGCGATATCTCGGAATGGAAATCAGAAATCAGAAATACTTTATTCAATAAAACTTTTTACAAGTTATTTTGACAGTGGTTCGGGACAGTTTGTTCCGTACCATTCCGAGATATCGCGTCCGTGAGAGGTGTCTATGTGTGCTGTGCTCGAATATTACTTTTATGTAACATTGACTTTTGTTAGTCTCTAATTATTCTGTGACGAAAGAGGTAAATGGTGGTAAAGATAAAACGGTAGTATTAATCCCAGTCGAGATGTAGAAGCCTACCATTTAATATGTTGTCACAATTTACGTGGTAAGTACATGTGTTCTTTCGGGGTCTTTTTTCAAGAAATAACCAGCTGCCGTTCTGCCAGGTATGTCGTAAAGGCGACCGATTGGCTATACGCGTCGCTACAATTGTGACTACTGCGCAACGTCTCGCTTTACCTATTTTCTTATTGACACTCACATTTTGGTATATTTTTTTTATAGAAGAGGGGGCAAACGAGCAGGAGGTGTATCTGATGGTAAGTGATCACCGCCGCCCATGGACATCCACAATACCAGAGGTCTTTCAGTTGCGTTGCCGGCCTTTTAAGAATGAGTAAGCTCTTTTCTTGAAGGCCCCCAAGTCGTATCCGTTTGGAAACACGCCTGCTGGTAATTGGTTCCACAACAAAGTAGTGCGAGGCAAAAAGTGCCGAGAGAAACGCACATTTTTATGACATGATTTTAACGACTGATTGTGATAGATTTTTTTATATATCATTGATAATTCCTTGTATTATCTAAAATTATATAATTATTACTTTTGTCACTGACATTCAAAATCATCAATTAAATTTTAGATGTTTCTTTTGTAATAATTCAGAATTTCAAATAGTTTAAGGTATTTAAATTATTTCTTTTTTTAGAATATTGTAATACGTTTTTTTCTGTGACGATAGTTTTGACGCTCAAAAAATGTATTTTATATACTCATTTTGAATAAAAATATATTTTGCTCTATTTTGTTCTGCTCTATTCTGTTCTATTCTGTTCTGTTCTGCTCTGTTCTGTTTTGTTCTATTCTATTCTGTTCTATTCTATTCTGTTCTATTCTATTCTATACTATTCTGTTCTATTCTATTCTATTCTATTCTATTCTATTCTATTCTATTCTATTCTATTCTATTCTATTCTATTCTATTCTATTCTATTCTATTCTATTCTATTCTATTCTATTCTATTCTATTCTATTCTATTCTATTCTATTCTATTCTATTCTATTCTATTCTATTCTATTCTATTCTATTCCTGCCGTAATAGCACTAATTCCTGCCATCGTTATGTTCCGGTTTGTAGGGTAAGGTAGACGGTAGACTTATCCATGTGATACTGCAATCCTGCCACATGGTGTCTATAGGCGATGGTTTTTCTTTCCATCAAGAGAACCATCTGCTTCTTTGCTGTCTAATGATATAAAAAAGTATTTGTTTCCTCTCGTTATTGACGAGATGCCTAGAAGTAAGGTAGTAAATCTATTCTAAAACAATGAGCCTAGATTTTAATTTAATATTTTGAATCCTGTATCTAAATTAGTTTTTTGTTGTCCTTCTTATATTTTTATAGTTAACGTTATTTTAATTAAACAACATTTCCAAACAGTCTTGCAATTCTTTATTTGTGAATTTTAATTTTTTGTGTGATTACGTGATTACATACTAAAGTAGGCTGAATAGGTTTATGTCTTTGCCAGGTATAGAAAAAGAATACATATACAAAGCAAATTTAATTATTTTTGTACATGGAAAGCGATAACAGTTACTGCTTAGTTAAAAAAAGAATTTAAATCGACGGAAGCCGTAAATAATAGATTGGTAGGAATATAATAATCACAGAGGGTCTATGTTGTTTTTTAACCAGTGAACCATTAAGTTCATTATTAAACAAGTTTTTCTAAGTAATCTAAGTAGAGCGTGTATCTTGTACGTGACAGAAAAACTAAAGAAACGCTACCTTGAACTTAGATAAAAATCACGTAACTTCTGATATTTGGACAAAAACAAGCTCTATCACAATGAAATGAAGCTTTTATTAGGTTTACATAAAACCTCATCATGCACAAATATCGTTAAGTAAAAATACACCCTATTGTTTTGATCTTAAGATTATTTTTACTTTAACTGGAGTTTTCGGTTTAATAAAGCTATTGTTTTATAAAGCTATTGGCACAGTTTTATAAAGCTATTGTTTTAACCGACATTATTAAAGAGCATTAGCATATTAATGCTCCATAGTCTCGGAGTAGATTCGACTTAAATTAGTATTAATACTAGCTGTTGCCAGCGACTTCGTCCGCGCGGAGTTCGTTTACTCCGTACAGCCCCTCCCCCGTAGGTGATAGCGTGATAATATGTAGCCTATATGTTGACCCGACCTATTAGAAATATTCATACAAATTTTGAAGTAAATTTGTATGAATGAGTTTACCCCGGACATACATACAGACAAACAGACAAAAATTCTAAAACAATATTTTTGGCTTCGATATCAATTGTGGATCACACCTCAAGTATTCTTTTAAAAAAATATTCAATGTACAGTTTTGACTTTCGTACGATTTTATTATATGTATAGATTATTGAACTCAATTTAGGTTAATTTAGTTGACAAGCAGGTCGAAAAAGCGACCAATCGGCAACATGTGTCGCTACCATCGCGACTACTATGGTATAGTTTAGTAGAGTGATTGTAGAGTTCCGCTACGTCTCTCCTGGGTATGTTACCACTACTTTTTCTATTCCTGCTGCAATAGCGTCAGTGCTTGTAAAAGTCGTGTGTCGTTTTGAAGGGTAAGGTAGCCGGTAAACTTATGCATTATATACTTATTTGCATTACATTAAAACCTCGCCACAAGGATAGCAATGCCCCGTTAACTTTTTCGTGTTTATAGGTTACTAGCTCCAGCGTGCAGCCCGCTGCATTATAACAGTTTTTGGTGAATCCCGCGGGATTACCTAAATTTTCCGGGATAAAAAGCCTATGTGCTATTCCAGGTCATCATCTACCTGTGTACCAAATTTCATTTAAATCCGTTCAGTAGTTTTTGCGTGATTGAGTAACAAACATCCATCCAAACATCCAGAGTTTCGCATTTATAATATTAAATAAATATAGAATATAGATGATATTTATCTCTTTCCATCAGAAGAGCCATTTGCTTGTTTTCTATTTTATTGTTGTGAATATTTTAGACAATAACATTATTCACATGAAAAAAAAAACATAAATATCCACAGACCACATAAATACTAATAGACACGCCATTGGGAAGGAAACATGTCACCGCGAATATTATAGTAGGGAGCCCAAGAGGGGATTTTGGGATTTACTCAAGCACATCAGGTTAACATTGCATACTGTTGAGAATCTAACTATAAGCCCGTTGTATAGAGGGGTGTAACTAGGGCAGAAAAAAAAAATACAACTTCGGCTTGTGGAAATTGTCAGATTATATTATTTTCGTTATTCTTACATCATTTCCTCCATAATTAAAGAAAATTCAGACGCGCTCGAGAATGTCAAGACGTGTTCTTTGCAACTTTGTGACCCTCCCACTCCTTTGCGGTACACTTAAATCGACAGATTTTCTAAATTTTAGCTGGCAATTTATCCACCATACCCTAATCTGATGCGCTGCAGTGTTTCCATGTCGCTGATTTTTTAAAACTTTTTTTTAACTGTAGATTTTTTCCCCACCATTGAAATGAAAAACATTATATGACCTTTTATTTTTCTTATAATTTAATCTACAAAATCCAATAGGTCCTTACGACGCTCGAGTGACTACTCATTTAACATCTTGGACTCTCCGTCTCCTGTTATTAGCAGACGCTCCTATTACTGTCAAAAATATCATACATTGGTAGGTTATACTATATTGTGAAAAATAGAAATAAACTTTGTTATACTGTTTAACTCACCGAATGAGCTGACAAGTTTTAAAAATTACCTTTGAAATTATTTTATTTCATCCATAATTAGTATACCTCTGCATTTCTATGTGTAAATGCAAGAAACATTGCTATACTGACAAATTAAGAAATTGTCTTGAAAGGCATATCTATTCAATCCGTGTAAATATCCTTTATTTCTTCTTTTAGAATTAAGATGTTCTCTTCCTTAGAAGTGGTTTGAACAGTGAAAAGCTCTTTTGTTTCTATGCTTTCTCTTTTGTTAAGGTTTCGGTGGCGCCTCTGTCACAAACATTCGTCTAAATTCCTTATGTATTTATATTTTTTATTGCAAACCCTTGAATAAATTTAACAAGGGATAGCTTTTGTTTTTTTGTGGAGGACTCATTATATTTTAAAATGGACGCTGCGAAATAATTGTTTTCTGAATTCGAAATTTAAATCTAATCCATTGAGATACAAATTTAGCGCAACCGATATGCTTCAGTTTGTATTATTTAAGTCTGAATTATGCAGAATGAATAATTAAGATTAATTTAATAATTCCGTCTAGTGACTATTCTGTTGTACCCTATCTATGTTTACAATTAATAGCGTAAATAGCTAAAACTAATTAAGTGATACAGAGATAGTTTATAACTAGTACATTTTTATATTATAAGATAACAAACAAGCAGGTGGGTCTCCTGATGGAGAGTCAACATCTCCACTAAAGATGTTAATGGTGCGTTGCTATCTTGTGGCGAGGTCTGCATGCATAAGTTACCTTCCAAATCGGAACACTACAGTGATAAGCACTCACTACAGTGATAGGCAGGAATAGGTAAGGCGGTGGTTCTAGACCCGGGCGAGACAATGCAGGACTCTACCACCTAGTGGCCACGATGGCAGTGACTCGCATTGCCAATCGGTCGCCTTTTACGACCTGCTTTACAGAACGGCAGTTGACCTATTTTTCAAAGGAGCCCGGACCAGCACGCTAGAAAATTATATAGATTGAGTGTTAGGCTGAATTTACATCGCCGCGGAATGGACTGGAAGCGAATTTTCGCAATAAAATTGTACATAGCATTTTATGTCAATTGTATAGGTAATGTACGAACTAAATACGAGCCAAAAAGATTTGTTCCGTATTCGCCCTAAAGTTTTGTCCCCAATTCCATAAATTTCCGTATTCGCCTCACATACGAAATATTTCCTGTTTCGCCCTACTTGTATAAGGTCCTAAAAGTACCATTTACAAATACACAAAATTTTCAAGAACGTCGTCACTTCTGAAACATAAGATTTCCTTCGTGTAATAAAATTATCAAGTAGGTATGTATCAAATTTGCTGTTTCTCGTATTATTTCTAAAGGAGTTATTAGATTAAAATATTTTACCTACAAATTATTTGAATATTTTAGTTATTCTAATAAAACAATACATAAATAAAAAATATGTTTTATTATAAAAGTTTCATATACAATTCTAAATCACAATCAAAATCACAGATTCGGTTTTATTAATTACAAGAGCTAATAACTAACTCAATCTAGGTATCTAATATATCTTTACAAAATAATTAACTGAGATTCCATAATAAAAGTGTTACAAATCTGTTAAATCAAATGGAAAAATTAAAGCGTAATAAAAAAATATAAAAACGTAAAATAAATAAAAAAGCAATATCAGGATTTTACTTAAAAAACAAAAGGACACATTTTTTCCAAACAATGGCCTGAAGAAATAGAACCATTTAACATGGACTGTATTGAATCGTTAATTATTTTATCCATCTTGATGTTTTCTAGGCGCCTTGCATTTCCTTGTCGTCGGAAACGAGTTTGATTTAGGTCGGTCAGCATCATTTTTCATAGTTTTTAAAAACTTAATAATATCCAATTTTTCTGTAAAAGTTCTGTTATATATATATATATATATATATATATATATATATATATATATATATATATATATATATATATATATTTAACTGTTATGACATGATACTGATATGATATCAATACTTGAAATTGTTTATAAAAACAACTAACCGACGAGGTTAATAAAGATCAATATTGACGCAAGAGTGAATGTAAATTGAAATAGATATTAACTTTAATTATTCACTAGTCAAAGTAAGAAAAACAACAATTTAATTTTATTGAATAATTTATAACTTACCCCTCTTAAATGTCGTAATATAATCTCCAGTTCACCTTACACTCTAAATGCTATTGCAAGCAACGTCCTCATAAGTACGTAATATTTTTGTTTCTGACCTTACTTAAAATTATTAATAAAAACAAACGAGGCAAAACAAGCATAAAATCTGGGGCGAATCAGAACTAAATTATAATAATAATTAGAAAATCATTTTTTAGGACGAAACAGGAATAAAGTGTAAGACGAACACGGATTTCTGACGTGGGGCGAAACTTTGTAGGTTGAATGCGGAACAAATCGCCAAAAATGGTCCCGCGTCTTTTGGGGAATCCTTGCGCATTCTCGAAAATTCCACAAGCTACTAGTTTTTATTTAGTTTGTTTGTTATACAATTGACATAAAGTTCATTATGTTATGTACAATTTCATTACCAAAATTCGCTTCCGTTTCATTCCGCGGCGATGTAAATTGAGCCAAAATACTGTACATGTACATATTAAAGGACATGATAGTTAATGGTAATGCTATGTGTTGCAACTGAGAATAGGATCGCTTGGACGCTTTCAACACGCAGCCACCGTCGCTTTTTCAACTCACCTTACTACCATATACAGCTTTCTGTGTAGGGGTGATATAACGACCGCGCCGGGTGCTAATACGCCATTGGCCATCTACTTGTTTGCTATCTATAAATTCTTTCATTATATATTATAATGAAAGAATTTATTTCCTTTGAATGTAATGTTAAAATCAATTTCAAATCAATTTTTATTACCTTGTTCAAATCAATTTTTATTAACTTGATGTGTCTCAGTAAAAATCAGGAGCAACGATTTTGTATATTTTTGTAACAAGTGAAGTTACGATACATGGAAAACTGTCCCACTCCTGTCCTGAATTATGTAAAACTGGTTACATGATGTCAATAAAGGTCAATGTCACCGACCACACAGCCTATAGACGGCTAATGTTTGATTTTCCGTATTGAATGCATTCTGGCAACTAGCTGAGGTAAGACGAAGTGGGGTTTCAACGCCGTAATTGGCTAACTCAAGGCCACAGTGAAAGATAGTAATGTACAGAGCATCTGATTGGTCGACACTGATTACCCAATCACTACTCATTGGCGCGTGGACATTTACGTCGGAACTATAAGTCGGATGTGTTGACACAAGTCATTCGCCTATTATTAATGTATTACCAACTTTGTGCGGCATTGTTGTCATACGCAATGTATGAAAATACCATTTAAGACCTTTTTATTGGGACAACTAATGAATTAATATCCATAAAATAATTACACATATATATTAAATACACGTATTGCGGTACCAAATAACACCTTTAATTATCCGACAGGGTTTTCTTTACACACTGTATATAAAAAGTCGTGTTAGTTACACCACTTATAAGTCAAAAACGACGGGTAAACTTTTATTTCGATTTTTGTGGGTTTGGGTTGTCTTTGTCCAGAATAGGCTAAAAAGTATTAAAATGTAATATTCATCAATAAAAAAAAGTAAAATATATCAGTCTAGCCGTTCATGTATATATGTATATATAAAAGTCATGTTAGTTATTTTACACCTTCTTTTAATACATGGTAACGCGATGGGAATCTAAATAAAAAATATACCAATTAGAAAGAAAATATTTTATTAAAGTATTTCATTTTTAGAATTTTTTTGCACACCTTACACATCATTTATGAAGTTTTTGCAAAATTCGGAGCAATATGTCATTCTGACAGTCCTATTATCTCTGAGACCTCTCTGAGATGGAGGAAAAAGGCAGGGAGGGGGGCAGATGCTCCCGTGGATAAAAATATAATCTTAAAATTTTATGGTTCGGCTGAAACTGAAACAGAAGCTGAAGTTTCGTTTTCGTAAAGTCCAGTTTCGGTTACTATTTACTATTACTATGTGATTTGCCATTTTAACTGACAAGTGCCGCGGCGGAAAATCGCTGTTGGTAAAAAATGGATTTCGATATACATAAATGCGAGGGCAGATACCCTATTATATTATATATATTATATTATAGATATTAAATATTTTTATTGGATAACTTGGTCAAAACTTAAGTATCTATTTTTTACATTTTCTGTGTGAGTACAGAATGCGGAGGGTATTCGGTAGGTACTCATATTCACACGAATAAGATAGGTACATTATTTAAGCAGTCAATCTATAAACTCATTTCCAGTAAACGGTGTGTTTGTGTTAAATATTTATTGTTAGCATGTATTCGGACTGAACGTTAACTGAAGCTATTTCCTTTCAGGTCGCAAAGGGTCGCTGGTTACCATGGACGCCGGGGTAGAAACAAACCCCTAATTTAAAGGGTATGTATTCTGGAAATACGCTATATTTATATATTTTATTTTATATTTTATTTCATTGCCTCTAAGGTCTAATGGTCCGGTGTAAGTTATGAGCACATGAGGTCCTGGGTTCGATTCTGTGTTGGCAATTTAAAATGTGTTTTTTCTATATTCTGATAAAAACAACGTTGCCCGGGATTGGATAAGTACCCGGTTAGCGATAAGCTTGCCATTATCCCATTGTGGGAGTATCTTCGACTAATCGTGGGTGCATTGTTGTACTTCTGTCTACCGCCTCGAGGATACGGGTGTGAAGTTTCTTTCTTTTTTATTTTAGAGACAGCAAATATTGCATATAATTGAATGATCCTCCTGATGAATAGAGATAACCCTCGCCTATAGACACTAAAAAATTTAATGTTGCTTTGTTTTTGTGTGAAGTTGGATTGCCATATTCATAAGATTAGCAATTACCTTACCCTCATAACGGAAACACAGCTGTGACAAGCTCCAACGCTGTTGTAGTAAGAAAAGTGAAGGTGGTGGTACCAAAACTCGGTCGAGACGTTGCAAAAATCTAACACCTAATTAGTAACCACAATATTAGTCTCTATTCTTCTTTTCTTCTCTCGCCTTTTACTAGTTGCCTAGCACAAAAAGTATCGTCCGGATATTTGGTACCACTGCCGTAATAGCATCAATTCTTGACATTGTCATGTTCAGGTTTGAAGGGTAAGGTAGCCGGTAGATTTATGCATATGACATTTCCAGCCCGCCACACGGATAGCAACGCACCATTATCATATTGGTGTTTATAGACGATGGTTTCTACCCAAAACTGTACATAGTGCTACTTATTATTACTTAGTACTAAGGCTGGTTTTAGTGTCACGCTGACCACACGCTGACGGTCGGCGCTGATGGGTCAATATGTATGTACTCATAGAGTCGCGCTGACCGCTCAGCCACAGAATACTTAGACACTAACAGAAGTCAATGTTACATACAAGTAATATGTGAACATAGCACACATAGATACCTCTCACGGACGCGATATCTCGGACTGGTTTGGGACAGTTTGTTCCGCACCAGTCCGAGATATCGCGTCCGTGAAAGGTGTCTAGGCGCTGAGCCACAGTATACTGGAGACTAACAGTAGTCAATCTACATACATGTGATATAGGAGCAACGCACACATAGACATCTCTCACGGACGCGATATCTCGGAATGTCTCGGGACAGTTTGTTCCGCACCAGTCCGAGATATCGCGTCCGTGAGAGGTATCTATGTGTGCGTTGCTTGTATATCACATGTATGTAGATTGACTGCTGTTAGTCTCCAGTATACTGTGGCTCAGCGCTGACGGCTGTCAGACTATATACGTAGTCATCATCAGCGCCGACCGTCAGCGTGCGGTCAGCGTAACACTAAAACCAGCCTAACTAGGTTTCATTTTCAGAAAACGTCGTTTTTACTAAAAAGCAAAAAAAAAAAACGAGCAAATCTCGGTCATGCAGGTATTATCTATACCTATATTAAAATTACAAATGCGAAAGTTTGGACGTTTGGTCGGATGGACTACTCAGTCAAGCATAAACTATGAACGGATTTGAATAAAATTTGTCACAGGTAGATGATAACCTAGAACAGAACATAGGCTATTTTTTATCACGAAAAAATAAGGTGATCCCGCGGGATTCGTCAAAAACTTTTATAATGCAGCGGGCTGCACGCTGCAACTAGTTTACTAATAAAACAATACCGCGTAAGTTATTACTAAACTGACCATATAGGTTTTATCTTAAAACGGGACACTAAGTTTATTTAAACTACGCAAACAATAAATTATAGAAGTAATGTTTGTAGGATGTATCTATTTTCATAAGAATAATATAATAAATAATAAATATCATCCCGGTAGGGAAATGGTCGCAGGTTCAAATCCCGCGTGTCGATATTTTTCTTTGCTGTTTTTAAAGGTTTTGCTAGATTCCCAAGCACGGGGTGAGTGCTATAACACAAAAAAAATAAATATCACATAAAGTAAGCAAGTTATATGCTTGTAGTATGGGTGTCAGTCAACGATACTAATACATAGAAATACATATATAAATACTCTAATATATTTAATAAACACCCAAACTCAGAAATAGAAACATCTGTGCTCATCACACAAATGCCTGTCCCTGCCGGGAATCGAACCTGGACCCCATTGATTGCGTAGTCGGGTCGCTAACCACTCGACCAACGGGGCGGTCAAAATTGAATATATATTGAAGAAGAAAGAAATTGAATATCGGTGTTAAGTTAGATCTACCAAAAATGTTGAATATTTGGAAACAAATAATTTTCCTATTGAAAATTAAACATTTTAAGCGCGATTTCTATGTTCGGCTCATATCTAAGCAAATATATGTCCAATTAAATAGAATTTTTGATGAATTGGTATGCAATTTAAAACTTCTTAAAGTATCTTCACGCCCATATCCCCGAAGGGGTAGGCAGAGGTACAACAAGTGCACCCACGATTAGCCGAAGATACTTGGTCCCAAAAATGTGATAGGTGGCAAGCCTATCGCCAACCGGGCACTTTCCAATCCCGGGCAACTTTGTGTTTCTCAGAAAACTGAAAAAACACATTTCTTATGTGCCCGACCCGGGAATCGAACCCGGGACCTCATGTGGTCGACGCCAACGCTGGACCACTAGACCACAGGGGCGATACTTCTTGTGTCTTTATTATGTATATTTTTCGGAAAACGTAACATTTTTACGTTCCTGAAATATACTTAGGGACACTGGAACAGAGTACTTGAAAATGGGACAGTCTCGTTCAAAACGAGACGTATGGTCACGTAAGTTATTACACGTTTACAATTATAACGTAGTTAGGTATTTTATTAGCAAATAAATTTGACACACTGACCAGACTAGGCTGAGAATTAAAATTAGTTAATTAGTCTGAAGATTAACTGTTCCGAAGTCTTATTTAATCATTTTGTACCAACTCTGTTACCCCCCACAAAATAGTCTTTATACCCTAGCGGGGGTAAATCGTAATTACCAATAGCTTCGGTGCAATTGGTGCAATGGTCTAAAGAAATTAGTTATATTACAAAAACTACATAAAAAGCTGGACAATATATTTGTTTTTACATTAGAATGATCATCATCTACACATTAATTAAAAGCAGGTGTTGAAACCGGTTTAAAAATACCGGTTAATAGAGATATTTATCGGTTTTTATAAAGGGTTCGCTCGGAACGTCTCTGAGATGAAAGCGCTTCATAAACCGGTTTAATCCAAAACCATGGTATTTTACGTCACGCAGCAGGAAAAAAATACGTGAAGACAGCCGTTGATTACTGCGTGTGATTAGTAATCAGCGTCTATTCACTTTTATTACATTACTAATCACTCGCACTAATCAACGGCTGTGTTCACGTATGTTTTGCTTAATACTAAGCATCTACATTAAGCACTTGCACTTGCACTAATAAAAGTGTAATCGGGGACGTAAGCCCCGTTTTCACTTTGATTAGTACGAGTGTGAGTGTTTAATGCAGATGTTTAGTATTAAGATAAAAATACGTGAATACAGCCGTTGATCAGTGCGAGTGATAAGTAATCAGCATCTATTCACTTTTACTACGCTGATTACGAATCTTCACGTATTTTTGACTTCATACTAAGCACCTGCATTAAACACTCATACTCGCACTAATCAAAGTGAAAACGGGGCTGTACGCACAGTGCGGACAAAAATTGTGAGCAGCAAACATCAAATTAATATTTTTTAAAAACTTCTATAAACCGGTTTATTGATCCAAAACCTTTACAATTTTGCTCCATGAGGTGCCAACCGGTATTTTTGAGGTTAAGGCAGAGCTAAACCTTTACAAAACGCTCCTTATGTATTTGTGGTGATTTAGGTTTGAAAATTAACCGGTTAACAAGCCCTGGATAGAAGCAGCATGTTTAGCGAAACGCGCTGCTTGTTCACTTCATCGCCTGAGGAGCCTTTAGGAGATAAAAAATCTATATTTACAGATACTAATAAATGTTCATAACAGATGATCCGAAAAACTAGCTCATCCGGCAAACGTTGTTTTGCCATATAAATTATTGATCTAAAAAATGGGGGGTAGGGTAGAAGGTTGAAAACTTAGGATTGTATGTATTTTTTAATGTCATATTGTAAAAAAATTAAAATTTTGTCCAAAAACTAAAAAAAATGTTACGGGTAGACCAAGGGTTGTCCACCCCTTACATTTTTTCTAATATTACTTAGGGGCATGAAAAATAGATAGTAGCTGATTCTCAGACCTACTGAATATGCATATAAAGTTTCGGAGGAGTATGGTAACTAACATAGTGACACGAGAATTTTATATATAAGATAATGATTTCAAAAGATCATTTTCACGCACGAACCGACAATGTAATTTTATTCTTGTGATTACTGTGTTGGACATAATTTGCTCTAATTATTCGATCAAGATTGTTTTTGTGCGATAATTATTCAAGTATCAAGATTTCTAGAGCAAGAGAAATCCACTGTTATTTTAACTAATTTTAAATTCAAATCTGCGTCTAGTTACCGACTTACTGTAAATACGTAATACTAATATTAGATTTTGTAAATTTTTGAATAATACATAAATTATTTTTATTTAGACTTAACAGTCTAATAAAATTGGATACAAACATATTTTTTTCATATCATAAGATAGCAAACAAGTAGATGGCTAAATCGACATCAACGATGTTAATGCTGCGTTGCAATCCTCGTGGCAGGATGGTAATGTTACATGTATAAGTTTACTGGCTACCTTACCTTCCAAACCGTAACCCGACAGTGACAAGCACTGACGCTATTGCGGCAGGAACAGGTAAGTACCAGACCCGAACGAGACAATGCAGAACTCTACCAACTAGTAGCCAAGTAGTGACTAGCATAGCCAATCGTTCGCCTCTTACGAAATGCCTGGCAGAGCTGCGGATAGTCTAGTCATAGGGAACCTGGACCAACACGATGAAAAATAAGGTGGTAATTTATTATAAGTTTTATAAAAAAAATATTACTAAAATGTGCTTATTTTGTATATTACATATATATATATATATATATATATATATATATATATATATATATATATATATATATATATATATATATATATATATATATATATATATATATACACACATATATATATGTGTGTGTGTATGTACGATGTACGTCTATAGACCAGTTCACCAACATTCACCGGCTTGTTTATTGGCGAGATAAGTGGTGATGGTGATCCCCATCACCGTATTTTATCGTCCTGATAACGATTATCGACTTCTAGCATTAACCAAGACCGACGGCTTTACGTGCTCATCCAAGGCACAACAGTGGTAACAAACTATTCCCCACAATCCAAGCTGTTACTGAGATTTTGGATTTTCGAGAAAACCCCAAAAACCTCCATAACATTTTTGCCCGACCCGAACCCGAGAAGCTTTATCTATATTTTAATATTATAAATGCAAAAGTTTGGATGTTTGGATGGATGTTTGTTACTCAATCACGCAAAAACTACTGAACTATTTTGAATGAAATTTGACACCCAGATAGATGATGACCTGGAATAGCACATAGGCTACATTTTATCCCGGAAAAATTAGGTGATCCAGCGGGATTTGTAAAAAACTTTTATAATGTAGCGGACTGCGAGCTGCAGCTAGTATAAAATATATTCAGCGGCATGTTGTTTAATTATTCGAAACTCACATGTGTAAACCTCGATAAGAGATGTCGATAAAATTCGTTTTCAATTTCCAAACAAATCTAAACTTTAAGGTGAAGCTCTACAGCATATTTCTGTATGTATTAATACAGTTTTAAGCGAATCGTAACAGTTTTATTTACACAAATGTAGAGATGGCCACGTCCTTGCGTATTTATTTATTTATTGTGGAATTTGGGTTAGAGCAATATCACTCGAACGTACAATAAATATTTTGCCATCAAATATATTTCTGGTGTATTTTTATAGTGAGTTACGAAAACCCTGTCCGATCCGAAAGAAACATAAATCAATTACATTGTTAAAAACAAAAGATTCCATTTATAAAAATATTAAGATAGAAAGGATGGTAGATGGGAGGTTAATAAAACAGATATCCAAATGCGTTTTATGCAATGGTGGTTAATATAACGCATAGCGCCATATTATAGCTCGCTATGTATACTTAAAAAAAATATGTTTTTTTCAGTTTTCTGAGAAACACAAAGTTGCTCGGGATCGGAAAGTGCCCGGTTGGCGATAGGCTTGCCACCTATCACATTTGTGGGACCAAGTATCTTCGGCTAATCGTGGGTGCACTTGTTGTACCTCTGCCTACCCCTTCGGGGATATGGGCGTGAAGATGCTATGTATATTCAACGTAAAGCGTACGCTATATAGATTCCCATTCGGCGTTCTAAAATAACGCCACGCTATATACCTAGCGGCTAGCGTAGGCCGTAGTTACAAAACGCGCTACCCATCCCGTAGGCGTATCACCTAACGTTTGCAACGTTTGCGATCAGCGATGACTCTTAAACGTAAGAAAAAATCATCAAAAACGTCACCAATTGCTTGCTGGTCGCAAGACGCATTTTTTGCAATATCACAGCACCAAAACTAATCAAACGGCAACGACTGCCACTAATATACAAGGCTGTTATGTGTCTTACAATAACTGCACAATTACGATAACTTCGCATTGCGAGTTACGTGATAACCCCGCCGGATAGCGAAAGTCATAGCGGTCAAACAGCGAGCGCTCGCACGCGGTGACTAAACTTGCTTATAAACTGAGTGCCAAGTGTGAGTTTTTCTTTTCGCATTCGATCGTGAGCGCGTTTCGAGTTTACTAGGAATTTGTATGTGATTTGCACAGCGCCACCTAGTGGTAAACTGGTTTCTCACGTTTACCACTGGTGGCGCTGTACAAATCACATAACGTACAAATCACAAACGCGCTCACGATCGAATGCGAAAAGAAAAACTCACACTTAGCACTCTGTAAACTGTTATAAATTATCGTCTCTGTGGTCTAGTGGTCCGGTGTCGGAGTTGACCACATGAGGTCCCGGGTTCAATTCCTGGGTCGGGCAATTAAAAAATGTGTTTTTTCAGTTTACTGATAAAAACAACGTTTTCCGGGATTGGAAAGCGCCCGGTTGGCGATAGGCTTGCCACCTATCATATTGTGGGACCAAGTATCTTCGGCTAATCGTGGGTACACTTGTGCCTCTGCCTACCTCTTCGGGGATATGGGCGTGAAAATACTTTTTTTTGTTATAAATTATAACGCCTAGCGTCTTGGTAGCACGTTTCAATTATTGCTCGCTAGATCGCGTATTTCGTATCTTCGTATCATAGTTTTCCAGCTACACGTTATAATATAGTCTATTACATCTAGTGTGTTAGATGTCACAACACGGTTTATTTATATTTCTCCCTATAGGGAGATGGTCGCTGGTTCGAGTCTCGCGTGTTGACATTTTTCTTTGTTGTTTTTAAAGTTTTTCAACGTTATTATGATCTACACTTACCAAAAGTTATCAGATTTCATGTAGTGCCAAGTTTAGAACTCTACAATGCTCGACACGCAATAACTCTACAAGTCCTAAAACAAACTCTACACCTTAGTCGAAATAATTACATAATTATTCGCTTGGCCGTTTCGCTAACATTTTTTTTTATATCATGAGATAGCAAACAAGCAGATGGGTCTCCTGATGGAAAGAGTCAACCATCGCCTATAGACACCAAAGATGTTAATGATGCGTTGCTATCTTGTGGCGAGGTCTAATGCCACATGCATAAGTTTACCGGCTACCTTACCCTCCAAACCGGAACACGATGGGCGTATGATCAAAGTTTACTCACTATTTATTACTTTACTGTTATCCAATAACTTTTATAATAACTAACTACCATAGTAGCTTTACAATTTACAATTTGACCGCCCCGTTGGTCGAGTGGGTCACCCTAACTACGCAATCGATGGGGCTCGGGTTTGATCTCCGACAGGGACAAACATTTATGTGATAATCATAAATGTTTGTATTTCCGGGTTTTCTAGAATTAATATATGTATTTCTATGTATTAGTATCGTTGACTAACACCCATAACACAAGCAAATAATTTGCTTACTTTGAGGTTAGATCAGTAAGTGTAATTTGGCCCGTGAATATTTATTTACATTTATTTACAATAGTAGAGCGACAAATATATATTCCTGATGATGCGTTAATACACGAAACTGATTGATATGAATATGTTGTAAAACAGGATGAATGTATTTAAAAATTTATACATATAATAAAATCGTAGGAAAGTCAAAGCTGCCCATTGAATATTTTTTTAAAAGAATACTTGGGGCGTGATCTACAATCGATATCAAAGCCAAAAATATAGTTTTTAGAATTTTTGTCTGTTTGTCTGTATGTGTGTCCGGGGTAAACTCATTCATACACATTTACTTCAAAATTTGTATGAATATTTCTAATAGGTCGGGTCAACAGATAGATTTTTTGTCTGTTTGTCTGTATGTATGTCAGGGGTAAATTAAAAAAGTACTGCATGGATTTACTTCAAATTTTGCATGAATATTACTAACAGGTCGGGTCAACATATAGGCTACATATTATCACGCTGTCACCTACGGGGGAGGTGCTGTGCGGAGTAAACAAAGTCCGCGCGGACGACATCGCAGGCAACAGCTAGTATATAAATAAATCCCCGTGTTGCAAGTGTCTTACAGCCAGGCATCTTGTAAAAGCATCCTTCAATGTTTCGACCAGTTTTGGTATAAACGCCTCACTTATTCCTACCACAATAACATCAGTGTTTGTAACTGACGTGTTCCGGTTTGGAGGGTAATCTTATGCATGTAGCATTCCAACCCCGCCATTAAACATCTGTCTATAGGCGATGGTTATCTCTTTGTATTAGAACTATATGCTTGTTTGCTATCCTATAAATAAAAAGTAACTTCGCATGATAATGTGTCCCTGACATAACAAGTATTGGTCTAGAATATTGATTTATTGCTCCTGGATGCTCTCTACATGTAGGTCAAGGTGCGAATATAACACATTTTCGAATGCATGCGTTTCATGCAGGTGTTAATGAAATCAACTGATGCGGACACATGTATGTAGATTTGAATTGGGGATATTTTCAACCGACTTTTCAAGAAAGACAGTGGTTCTCAATTCGGCTTCATTTTTTTAAGTTTGTTATCGAATTCGGTCATTTCGGTAATTTGATTGGCTATCGAGTCACTACCATTGGCTACTAGGTGGTAGAGTTCTGCATTGTCTCGTCCGGGTCTGGTACCACCGCCTTACCTATACCTGCCGCAATAGCGTCAGTGATTGTCACTGTCGTGTTCCGGTTTAGAGGGTAAGGTAGCCGGTATACTTATGCATGTGACATTAGACCACGCCACAAGGTAGCAACGCACCATTAACATCTTTGGAGTCTATAGGCGATGGTTGACTCTTTCCATCAGGAGACCCATCTGCTTGTTTGCTATCTTATGATATAAAAAAAAATTATCGGTTTGGAAAATTAATGTTAGTGAAACTTAAACCAATATTTATGACGTAATTTAAAAATTAATGTATATAGAGACTACAAATTAAATGGATACGCCTATCAAGACAATTTCTTAGTTTGTCAATGCAGCTTGCAATTACATACAGAAATACAGAGTTATACTACTAATTATGAAATAAAATCATATCAAGGGTTACTTTTAAACCTTTTCATCTAATTCGGTACGATAAAACAGTACACTATGGTTTATTTCCATTTTTTATGAATTTTTAATGAACTTTATGAAATTTTTGACAGTAATATTAGCGTTTACTCATATGCGCGGCACATATTAGTATTCATGTGGTATAGTAGTATAAATTATTGATTATCCATATTTACTAATATAAATCTGAAAGTCTGTCTGCATTCATGGCTAAACAGCTATACTGATTTTCATGAAATTTAGCAAGGAAATGTTTGCAAGACTCTAGGTCAAACTCGCCTGAGTTTGACCTAGAGTCTTGCAAACATAGTACAACAACATACAAACAAAGTAATAAAAGATTCAATTTAATCTATTATATTTCCGGGTTCATTAAATATATTCTAGTAATTATGTATATATTTCTATGTATTAATGTCGTTGATGAACACCCATAACACAAGCAAATAATTTGCTTACTTTGGGGTTTGATCAGTAAGTGTAATTTGTTCCGTTAATATTTATTTATTTATATTTATTTATCTATACTAATATAGTTGACCCAGCAAACGTTGTTTTGCCATACATCACTTGTATTGAATTTTTTAGTGGAGTACTTGAGAGGGGAGGGTTGGAGGGTTATTTACAAAATTTCAATGAAATCGGTTCAATAGTTTCCTAGGCCCTCGCGGACAGACAAAGTGACACGTAATTTATATATATTAAGATTATAATGAGAAAACATTTGTAATTTTTTATTTTTGTACGGTTGCTCAACTCAAAACTACTGGACTGATATTAAAAATTATTTTGCCATCAGAAAGTTACACTATCCAAGAGTGACATATCATTGCTGCGCCTGCCAAATTCCATATGTGTATTTTACATTTTTTGTGCTAAACATAATCTGAGTGCTAAGTGTGAGTTTTTCTTTTCGCATTCGATCGTGAGCGCGTTTGAAGTTTACTAGGAATTTGTACGTTAATTGTACAGCGCCACCTAGTGGTAAACGTGAGAAACCAGTTTACCACTAGGTGGCGCTGTACAAATCACATACAAATTCCTAGTAAACTCGAAACGCGCTCACGATCGAATGCGAAAATAAAAACTCACACTTAGCACTCTGTTACATTTTCACGGCTAAACCACTGATTCGATTTTGGTCAAGCTTGGCATGAAGATAGTTGAATATTCAAATCAAACAACGACTAACTTTTTTCAAAAACGGCCCTTATGAAGATAAAATAGAGTCTTTGCGGAGCTCTACCACCTAGTAAACACGATGGTAATGACACGTATAGTTAATCGATCGCCTTTTACGACCTGCTTGGCAGAACGGCACTAGGTCTATTCTTCAAAGGAGCCCGGACCAACACGTTGATTTAGCAGGTCGTAGATATAATTTTTGGGGCGAAGCTGCATATCTCGTTTGGTGCTATATAATATTTGTAAAGGTCTGTCCCTGGTTTACAGAGAAGAATATATATAGAAGATTAAAAGTCGTTTGGTGAATTTTACTCCGTTTAAATAATTTAATGTAAAATTAAACTGATTCAAAGAAGCAACAATGGTATTTAATTTGCAAATCTTCCGTGATATGTTACATGGAATTGCCAAGAGGTAAAAATTTGAGAAGACCACGGGAGATTTGAGAAGCGGGAAAATAATCCACCTACTTCCACCGCACTTTCTTCCACGTCAGAAGCAAATTGCAAAGGCAGTAACACACAAATTATATACTCAACGCACGTTTCACTTCTCAACCGAAGCATCTTCAGGATAGTCGAATAGCACTTTACTCTATGAAGGGTGAAGCATTCAATGTTAATAATGCTTAATGCTTCACCCTTCATGGAGTGAAGTGCCATTTATTTCTTTTAATGGAAATAATATTCAAGAAATGAGCTTACTCATTCTTAAAAGGCCGGCAACGCAACTGCAAGACCTCTGGTATCGCAGATGTCCATGGGCGGCGGTGATCACTTACCATCAGGTGCACCTCTTGCTTCGTTTGCCCCCTCTTCCATAAAATATATATATATATATATATATATATATATATATATATATATATATATATATATATATATATAGAATAATATATCAAAATTGAGTAATTTTAATAAATTAGTTATTAATTTAATAATTTAAATTAGTTAATTTAGTTACCTTTGGTGTCTTTAGGCGATGGTTGTCTCTTTCTATCAAGAAAGTCATATGCTTGTTTGCTATCTTGATATAAAAAAGAGTGTAGGCTCCTTAAAAAGAAAGGAGAGATATAGCTCATTTGATCAAAAGCTCATGAAAGATCGAATCACTCTTTTAGCTCTGGGATTAATTGCTCCTCATAGCAGTCTCATAGTAATTATAATATATTATTCATAAATACATTGTAATTGTAATTGTAAAAACATTGTTTAAAAAAAAATGTATATGCATAAAAAAAGACAAGCCCGCTGAGTTTCTTCCGCCGGATCTTCTCAGTGTGTGGCCGCGTTTCCGATCCGGTAGTAACTCAAAAAATGTTGACTCGTCAAAAGTGCCTGTAAAGGATAATTTGAATAAAAATGTTTTGACTTTGACTTTAGCTCATCTAAAGAACTAGTGTCTTTATCTCTTTGAAATCGTTCAATGTCTGGACTACGCGCGTCGCTTACGGGTCGCTAGGCCGTAAGTTCGACTAGTTCATTCTATGCGACACGCGTCGCTAAGTGACTATAGTTCATTCAATGAACTAGTCGCTTAGTGACGCGTACGCAACACGCGTAGTCTGTGTGTGTTACCTAATACCTAGTGCTAATTTATATAGTTCTCTATTCTTCGATGATCGGGGAAACTCGTGCTCTTGCTCGTGCCTACTACGACGCGCTGTCGGCTAAGCTCGGCCGGCTAGCGTTTCAAAGAGCTGATTGAGCTGTTGGACTATTAACTAAGTGACTGAGCTAATTTGGAGCTAGATTGAAATCAAGAGCTAGTTCATTTGTATCTCTCATTCAGGAGCTACCCAAGTCTAGTAGACGTTATTTATCCTTCAATCAAGAAAGGCAGCAACTTCTTTGCTTTTCCATGCCATAAAATAATCTAAAGATCTACCTAGTGTATATGCTTACCCTTACCCTACCTTCATAATATACTACATAAAATTGATTACATTCGTTATTTTATTTCCAGTACATTATCATCAGTGTCACATGTACTAAGAATTACATTTTTCATACCCCCATCTCATTTCCACATAGTAGTATTTGTATCACGCATCCCTGTCTTACGCAGCATCCATATCGATCGTCTAGGCGCCCTTGACCTTCGTCTGTGTGGGTAAACAGAGTCCTGACCTTGCATAAAGGATGCTTTACACTTGGGCAACGGGCTCATGGGTGAGCTGTTTTGATATATCGCTCGCGATATATTTACGCATCAGTTGATCAAGTTTTATTTGAATGGAAATTAATTTTTATTTGACACTGAAGGGGGCTTATGTATATGCTTATGTATATTGATGACATCAAAACAATAATTAAATGATTCTATTTATTTGAAAAAATTTGATATTTTGAAATCCTTGATGTATTTAGCCTTCAATTTCGCTAAAATTTAGCGAATATTTCAAACTGTACAAACTCCGTTTAGTAAACGGGCTAGGTCTGGTCGCGTCTGTGTCTGTCGCCATTTTTGTACGGCATTTTGTTTGCCATAGTAATAATAATAATAATATTATTTAATTTATTTTGGGAAAATAACCCACTACCATAAACAATTTTGGCGTCAGATAAAAATTATTCAATCGTGTTTTAAAGTTTGATAGCGATATAAGCGATATTTTCGGGCTACTTTAAAGTAAATGCCAACTGCCGTTCTGCCAGGAAGGTCGTAAACACCACCTATACGTGTCACTACCATTGTTACTACTAGATGGTTGAGTTTTACAACGACTCGCCCGGACATTTGGTACCACCGCTTTACCTATTCCTGTCGCAACAGCGTCAATGCTTTTTAATTATTGTCGTGTTCCGGTTTGGAGGGTAAGGTAGCCAGTAGACTTGTGTGGCATGTGGCACATCCATCAAGCCACATGGGTATCAACGCACCATTACCATCTTTGGTGTCTATTGGCGATGGTTTCTCTTTCCATCAGGTGAGCCATCTGCTTGTTTGCTATCTCATGACAAAGAAGAAATTGTGGTATTTAATTTGCAAAATTTCCGCGAAACCTTATATGGGATTGCTGTGATGCAACTGAAATGAAAGGTAGTGCAAGGAATGGGGCTAACTTATCCAAAAGGTGCAGATTTGAGAAGACCACAGTGGTACTATAATCCACCCACTTCCACCACACTTCCTTCCACGTCAGAAGCAAAGACAGTAACACGTGGAACACACTGACACACAGCTAGTTAAAGGAAGTGACATACAGCATACCTAGCTCTCAAACATATTCTAGCGATTATAAATCTGGGCGATACGAAGATAAATAATTATATATATATATATATATATATATATATATATATATATATATATATATATATATATATATATATATATATATATATATATATATAACTCGTGATTTTACAATCCCTATGATTTCAACGAGCAATTCATGTAACCCTTTTTTTGTAAATTTGATTGATGAATTTAAATTAGTGAATTTTCATGATAATGATGTTGATGCTAATGATGATGTTGATGTTTCCAGGCAGTGCGGATGTCGGGTGGCGGCGCGGGGCTGATGTCGTGCGTGCGCGAAGGCTCCATCGAGCCGCCCTACCGACCGCCGCACGCCGACACCAACAACCATGGTCAGTACCATGTCACCACCATATTGTACCATCACATTTTTTTATATTTTCCGAATTTTTTGACCGCCCCGTTGGTCGAGTGGTTAGCGACCCTGACTACGAAATCAACGGTGCTCGGATTCGATTCCCGACGGGGGAATTTGTTTGATGAGCATAATTAATGTTTATATTTCTGTGTCCTTCTAGTGTTCTAGTGTTTATATATTTATTCCTATGTTAATACATACTACTGTATCTTCGACTAACATCCATAACACAAGCTTTGAATAATTTGCTTACTTTGGGGTTACATCAGTAAGTGTAATTTGTCCCGTGAATATTTACTGTACCGTGAATCCTGGTGATCTTTTACTGGTCTTTGTATTACACTCGCATTGAGTGAGGTAGTGTTCGTTTCTCCTGAAGATGCTTCAGCTTCGAAGTGAAACGTGCTTTGAGTACATAAATTGTGTGCTTTTGTGCTTGGTGCCGATGGGGGTGAAAGTGGGGTGGGTGTGGGTGGATAATTGTGCCGCTGGGGTCTTCTTTTTGTCTGGACCATCAGTGAGTTTTATCCATTTATTAAATCGGCATCTGTCTTTTCGATGCCATCTCAGAGATCACATAGAACAAGTTCGCGGATAATAGGAAATTTAATTAAATTCACCTTTTTAAACTTAAGAGCCTTGATACTAAAGTGTTCCGTGACCGAAGACCCCAGCGGCACAATTATCCACCCACATCCACCACACTTTTACACCCACGTCCCGCGCCGGTACCAAGCACAAAAACACACAACTTATGTATGTACTCAACGCACGTTTCACTTCGAAACCGAAGCATCTTCAGGAGAAACGAACACTACCTCATTCAACAAAAAAGAATATTTACTTTGTAAATGACCAAGTTCTAAAGTAACAAACATAAAAACATAGAGTCGAATTGAAAACCTTCTTCTTTCGAGACGTCGTTTGACTAACAAATCTTGCCTGTTTATAATATTAGTATTAATTTATTTTAATACTACCTGCAACGGGCAGCCCGCTGCATTATAAAAGTTTTTGGTGAATCCCGCGGGAACAGCTCATTTTTGCGGGACAAAAGGTAGTCTACGCTCTATTCCAAGTCATCATCTACCTGTGTTCAAAATTTCATATAAATCATAGATTTTACACTTTTAATCGTCGGCTCTTGGTGTAAATCCATTATTTTAGTTGAAACCAGTTTATAACACACTTGTACTTTCGTTACTCAGGGGTTACTCAGGGGTCAGGGGTCAGTAGAGAATATTACGTCCTGAAGATGCTTTAAAAAGCGAAACCGGTCGATAAAATTAAATAATTTAGTATAATAATAGTGAAATGAAAGTACATGTGTGTGGTAAACTAGTTTCAAAATCAGTTCAGTAGTTTTGGCGTGATTGACAAACATCCATCCGTCCATCTATCCATCCATCCATCCATCCATTCAAATATCAAAACTTTCGCATTTGTAATAATAACGCAAACGTTATCTTGGCATATAAATTATTGGTGGGGTACGTGAGAGGAGTGAATTTAGATAAAAACTTTTTGGTTCCGGGCTCCTTTGTAGAATAGACCAACTGCCGTTCTGCCAGGCAGTTCGTAAAAGGCGATCGATTGCCTATGCAGTCACTTCCATCGTGGCTACTAGGTGGTAGATTTCTGCATTGTCTCGCCCGGGTCTGGTACCACCGCCTTACCTATTCCTGCCGCAATAGCTTCAGTGCTTGTCAGTCACTGTCGTGTTCCGGTTCGGAGGGTAAGGTAGCGGGTAAACTTATGCTTATGACATTAGACCTCGCCACATGATAGCAACGCACTATCAACATCTTTGGTGTCTATAGGCGATGGTTGACTCTTACTATCAGGAGACCCATTTGCTTGTTTGCTTCCAATCTTTTAAGTTAGACCAAGCAGTAGATATCTAAAAAATTCAGTGAAATCGGTTCAATATTTTAGAAATCCATAATGGACAAAAAACGTGACATGTAATTTATATATATTAACATTTATAACATTAATATAGATATTCTGTTTTCCAGGCGAGGGTCGCACTGGCAGGTTCCTGCGGGGGTTGCGGCGTATGTTCAAACGCCGTGGCGCGCGAGTCGACAGCTCACCTGACCCCAAGAGTAGCTCCACCAGTGAGTTACTGGATGCTGACCGGCATTCGAGGAGAAAGTACGTTCTTTATATTGTGTTCTTCAATACTGCCGGAATAGAAAACAGATCCGAAAACCCCGTCATCTGAGCCCAATACATTAACCATTAGACCAGTGGTTCTAAACCGGTGGTTCTAAAAAAAGGATAGTTACGCATTCTTACCATCTTTGGTGTCTATATTATCGCCTCTGTGGTCTAGTGGTCCAGCGTTGGCGTTGACGACATGAGGTCCCGGGTTCAAGTCCCGGGTCGGGCACATAAAAAAAGTGTTTTTTCAGTTTTCTTAAAAACACAATGTTGCCCGGGATTGGAAAGTGCCCGGTTGGCGATAGGCTTGCCACCTATCACATTTGTGGGACCAAGTATCTTCGGCTAATCGTGGGTGCACTTGTTGTACCTCTGCCTACCCCTTCGGGGATATGGGCGTGAAGATATTTTGGTGTCTATATGTCACATGTCACGATGTCACGAACTCGGGTTTTGTTACCAACGCCTTACTGATTCCTGCCACAGTGGCGTCGATGTTTGTTGCTGACGAATTCCGATTTCAAGGGAAAGGCAGCCGGTAAGCTTATACATTATCGTCCCGTTATACGGATAGCAACGTACCAGCAATATTTTTGGTGTCTATAGGCGATGGTTGTTTCTATCTATCAGAAGAGCCATCTCCTTATTTTTTTTATGTTAGTTGCAAGTAGGCAAACTGGCAGACGTGCCACCTGATGGTAAGTGGTCGACGTCGCCCACGAATATAAAATAGTTTACCTGGAACCAGCCCAGGTAACTCGTTTATGTGTTGCCTATCCTGAGACATTAGGCAGGGTCGGATCTACTTAAGATAAAAGGCCCCTGAATTCCACTAAAAAAAGGTATAAGATATTGTGAAAAAAAAATTAAAAAAAATACAATCCGACCATTGACTTGACGATGAATTGAATTTGGTGGCGTGCCAGAAATAAACCCGTATGAGCGACTGTTGGATATAAAAAAAATAATGTCTTATTTTTTTTGTAATATATTTTTAACATAACTATAGAAAACAATGTTTTGACTTCATGTTAATAAGTAAAGAAATTAGGAAGGCTCCTAAGTAGAATTAACCCGGGGCCCCACAATTTCACGATCCGCCCCTGACATTAGGTATTAAGGGCGGCTTGCACCAAAATGCTTAAATGCATTGAGTCCCTTAAACATGTATAGAAAATGTCAAAACGTCTTAAAAGCTGTCACTTTAAACGTATTTAGTGATTTAAAATGATTTAAGCATTTTGGTGCAAGCCGCCCTAAGTCTCGGTGCCAGTTATTACACTGCCTGCTTGCTCTTCTCTCCGAAACACAACAAAGCTGTTTCACGGAAGAAACAAGCAAAATGGTGGTTTCCATGCAGCCGGGAGCACGGCACAGCGCATCCCTCCAACCGGTACAAATTATTTGCTATCTAATGATATTAAAAAACTACCTATTCTTGCCGGAATAGAGTCAATGCTATGCACATTCGGGTTCCGGTTTGGAGGGTAAGATACCATTAAACTTACGCATGCATATTACCTGGAATGGATAGAGAAACAATCGCTTATAGACACCTAAGAATTTACTACTGCGCACCCACACACATGGCGGGATATTAATACCGCACGCAAAAGTTCATCGTCTTCCTACTACTCTCCAAATTGGAACACAAGAGTAATAAATATTGCGGTAGGTATAGGTGAAGGCCCCATTCCCTAAAAACTGCTAAAACGAGTGTTGCGGTTTTCAAAATTCCTTAATGAATATACGGAATTGCTTTCTAAAAAAATTCGGTGATAATCTTAATGAAACTGTTAACAGTTTCACCGAGAGATATTTTCAAAATATTTCTTAGTTTTGTAGAAAAAAAATCGTAAACTTCACCCAAAACCTAAAAATCGACTTTTTCCGTTTGCAAAAATTACAGTATTTGTTGGACAACAATATAAAAAATTTTTACTATTACTGTTTAATAAAGAACTATATTATACTTTCACCGTCTTAGTTTTTTATTAAACGACCTTATAAAAAAGTAATTTTAATACAAATATGCTTAATATTTTTGTCCACCATCTTCCATACAATTTTATATGAGGAATTTAATCGGTAAAATGTCAACATGAATTTTTAAAAACGTCCATCAAACATTTCAGTCTCCCCCCAGAATCAAAGGCGACAGCACGTCAGTTTGAAATTAATTTTCTGACGTAAATATTCCATCAGGGTGGGTTGCGAGTGTAATCAATCGCTTATGCTTACTTAAACTCTCATTATAGTATTATTATGAAAATATTAAAAAATTATGAAAACATTTTTCACGAAAATTATTTATAATTATAAGCCTGTAATAAGCAACAATTTACTTTTTTTATATATCATAAGATAGCAAACAAGCAGATGGGTTTCCTGATGGAGTCAACTAGCGCCTATAGATACCAAAGGTGTTAATGGTGCGTTGCTTTCTTGTGGCGAGGTCTAATACCACATGCATAAGTTAACCGGCTACCTTACCCTCCAAACCGGAACACGACAGTGACAAGCACTGACGCTATTGCGGCAGTACTAGACCCGGGCGAGACAATATAGCACTCTACCATCTAGTAGCCACGATGGTAGTGACTCGTATAGCCAATCGGTCGCCTTTTACGAACTGCCTGGCAGAACGGTATTTGGCCTATTCTTCAAAGGAGCCCGGGACCAACACAAGGGAAGACTTACTTAAAGATTTTTTATTTTAGCAAAATAAAGTATATTTTGCAACAAACCTTTCATAGCTTGGTAGATTTCCACAACGTCTTGCACGGGTGTTTGGTACCACCGCCTTACACATTCCTGCCGCAGTAGCGTCAATGTTTGTCATTGTAGTGTTCTGGTTTAGAGGGTAAGGTAGTCTAGTTAGACCTATCCGTGTGGCATTGTCATTCTGCAACACGGATAAAAGTGGATAGCACCATTAACATCTTTGGTGTCTATAGGCGATGGTTTCTTTTTCCATCAGGAGAGCCATCACTTTGTTGCTATCTTTCGAATAAGAAATAGAGAAAAAAAAAATTTATTGCTTTATAAAAAAAAAAACAAACACGCTATTAAATTGACATAAAATACGAAACAAGTGAAAGAGTATGAAATTCTAGAAATAATGAAAAACCCGGTCGTGAGACCGTCCGTATTTTTGGTAGTTATCATGATCCCTATACAATAAATAAACACGTATATGTAAATATTTTTTCAAACTTTTTGTTTCAAAATATGTTCTGTGGAAATAACTACATAAAATAATTTTTAATGAATATAAATAAATTAATTAGTGTTTTCTTAATTTAGGTCGACTCCTGTCACAGTATTGTTGCGAATAATCTTGCGACCAGTGTAAAGCGAAGTCACCAGTGTGTAATACAGTGAATAAGAGAAGTGTTTAGTGATACAGCGTAGGCGGTTAAGTTCGGTGATAGTACAGCGAGTGTGACCAGTGTGTATAGTGTATTTACGTAAACTTATCAGCGTATTTACGTATTTCATCGTAGTGTATTGTACCTTAGTGTTGTAAATACACGTTTTAATATAGGTGGCGTTTTCTTACAATTACGAACCCGATGCACGTAACAGTATAAATGAAAATTGGTGATCATAGAAGCATTTTAAATTTACTAATGTGCTTGATTTTGAGGAATCGGAAGTGAAACACTACTTCAAACGCTTTGAGTTAAGAGGCGTGCAAAATATTTATAGTATTTTAGAGTCATATGTAATATTCAAATTCCTATATTCATAAAAAATTGTAAATTGGTTAACTCTGCAGGCCATTTCTGAAAATTTCTGCTAAATTGAGGTTTTAAGCTCGAAGAGTTAAAAAAATAACAGTTTATAAAATTGACAGTATTTCAATTTTTTAAAAGCTGGTTATTTTCAAAATGATGGTCGATTTTAATCTTTTGAATACCATTGAATGCCTTAAATGTTTTACTAACTACAAAATCAATTAGCTGAAAAACGACAAAGAAATATAAAAAAAATTTTTGTTAAAAAAAAAATGCTATTGATGAATCCCGAATGAATTAATCGATTTTATCCAAGTTACAGTTTTAGACAAAGTTTTTTTAAGTAAAAGAGCTGTTTAGGTCTAGAAATTAGTCTAAAATTTATTTTACAAATATGAAATGATGTTCTTGTAAACAACAAAAACTTAATATTTGTAAAGCAGTAACTTTTATAAACTTGGTTCGATATTTGAAATAGTATTCGTAGTTTTTTACGCACTAAATTATTGTAAAAGGTCCAAAAATTATTAGTTCAATTTATAGAAGGGACGCAGTTTTTTGAGGAAAAGAGCTGATTAGATTTCGTATACAGTCGGTACATTAACCTAGAAGTTAAGTATCTTCACGCCCATATTCCCGAAGGGGTAGGCAGAGGTACAAGTGCATCCACGATTAGCCGAAGATACTTGGTCCCACAAATGTGATAGGTGGCAAGCCTGTCGCCAACCGGGCACTTTCCAATCCCGGGCAACTTTGTGTTTCTCAGAAAACTGAAAAAACACTTTTTTTTGTGCCCGACCCGGGAATAGAACCCGGGACCTCATGTGGTTAACGCCAACGCTGGACCGCTAGACCACAGAGAATAATATTTTTTTAAAATAACCTAGAAGTTATTTTAAAAATATGTTATTTAACATTTTTTTAAAATAACCTAGAAGTTTTTTTAAAAATATGTTATTTCGTCAAATTTTTTTTGAGATTTATTCCAAATTTCTCAAAATTTCCTAAATCAAATTGGTTCAAATTTTCAGAAAGTCTAAGTTGATTGAAGTCCAACTGAATGCCATCAACCTCTTTTCGATAGGTCAAGCCGTTCAAAAGTAGTGCGATGTTTGCACACACATATATACATAGACATACTGACGTCGTTTTAAACTGTGAAGATCTAGTGAAAACTCGATTTTTGAAAACTGGGCAAAATGAGTAATTTCTATCTAGAATTTAAAAATATTCTTAAAATTTTCTACTGTCACTGTATTATATTAGCAAAGTGTTTTTTTTTTTAAATTCTTCACATACCCTTGTATTTATAAGAGAAATTTTAAAAATTGCTTAAAAAAAGTGAACCAAAAATATGCAGTCACTTCACTTATATGACTTCATCCAATTTTCCCCTACATATTCGTGCAAGCGTAACAGTAGCATAATATTGAATAATATAACGATGCTTCAAAATTTATGCGCCAATACTTAGAAAAATTGCAATGTTAATTGAGATTTAATAAATTTACAAACCCACAGCATTTTTTGAAGAATATAGTTGAAAATATTGTTAATAATTTGAAATGGTGTACATAATGAAAGCATGAGATTAATGCGAAACTCATCGCATTAATCTACTAGTTACACTGTTTCACTCAGAGCATGGGCTCCCTTGTTTGATTAAGTCAAATTTTCAGTAATAGACCTATTAAAGTTGGCAAATGGGGCGATGAGAGAAACCACCTGTTATACTGAATGACTAACTGGTGAGTCCTAGTAAATTTAAGAATCGATCAACATTCCGAGGTAAATTTTATTTTATTTTAATTATGAAATACTTATAAGCATAGGTACCACTTGGATGGATTATTTAATTACAAACAAACTTTATATCAGAGTAATAAAAATAATATCGGTATATAAATTACACAAATTGACCTAACCACAAAGTAAGCAATTTATCTGCTAATTATGCGAGTGTTACTCAATGATATGAATACATATATAAACACTCAAATATGTTTATTAAACACCCAAACCCAGAAATTCAAACCCTATGCTCAATATATGAATGCCTGACCCTGTGGGAAATCAAACTGAGCCCCAATGATTGCGTGTTAACTATTTGAATAACAGAGCGGTCACCAATGGCTTCACACACATTAAATAAAAACTTAAATTTAACCACAAATAAGTCGTGTTGTAAGACTGTGTACTCTTATGTTACTGAATATATGTACATATTTAGATACGTAAATTACTATACTCCCTTGAGAAGATCGGTTCCGATTTGATTAATTTTGTGATACATTAAAAAAATTGAATACTTTTGGTCGCTTTTAATATACATTTAATTTACATACCATGGCCCTGTATCATATTCTGAAGTATTAATTATTTAAGTAATTAAGTATTAGTACTTAATCGCAGTTTAATCAAAATTATACGTTATCAATCAGTTGTGAATAACAATCTATTACTACACGTAGAGCGCGTTCACTATGGCTCCACCTTGACTTTTGCCAAATTAATGAAAAATAAAGACATTGCGGTTTTTGTAAGTGTCATTACGTATGTCGCAGAAGAAAATCCGCAATGAATACACAATTTTTAGGCCTAGCGCGGGCCTTAGTGTGACACATGGTCGACGTATATGATTAGTGAAATATATGGATGTGTGTGTTCAATTTTAAATTCCCACGGTCGGGGACTAGCCTCTTAAGCGGTGGTACCAAACTTGGGTGAGATATTGTGGAACTCTGAGGGCGTCGCAATTCTCTGTGTTGGTCTGTACCCCTCTAAATGAATTTGTGGACAGTTCGAAAAATCTAACCAATTCCGCACGTGCCATTTCTGTCGTGACCACTAGGTGGTAGAGTTAGGAATATTTGGTCGGGTCTCGGTAATACTGACTAGCTTTTTTCTGTCCCAAGAATGTCTTTTGTTGTTACTGTTGAAGATTTTGAGTAAAAGAAGCCGGTAAACTTGTGCGTGTGGCATTAGACCTCGCCAGAAGATAGCAACGCACCATTAACATCTTTTGTGTCTATAGGCGATGGTTGACTCTTTCCATCAGAAGACCCATCTGCTTGTTTGCTATCTTACAATATAAAAGAATGGTAAGTATGTGTTTTGGCATGGCCCGGTACAGATATCCTTTCAATGAAAAATAATCTTATAGTTACATACATTCGCATCATGTTAGTGTTTTCCGCCGTGTTGGTCCAGGCCTCCTTTGTAGAATAGGCCAACTGCCGTTCTGCTAGGCAGGTCGTAAAAGGCGACTGATTGGCTATCGAGTCACTACCATCGTGGCTACTAGGTGGTAAAGTTCTGCATTGTCTCGCCCGGGTCTGGTACCACCGCCTTACCTATTCCTGCCGCAATAGCGTCAGTGCTTGTCGCTGTCGTGTTCCAGTTTGGAGGGTAAGGTAACTGGTAAACTTATGCATGTGGCATTAGACCTCGCCACAAGATAGCAACGCACCATTAACATCTTTGGTGTCTATAGGCGATGGTTGACTCTTTCCATCAGGAGACCCATCTACTTGTTTGATCTAATAATATAAAAAAAAGGTATACCCATAACATTCTATAGTTATAAAAAATCCTATTTTGACCATTCACTGAAAGCACTTACTTATAAAGGTTCTTCTCGTCCCAACTTTGACAATTGATAGCGGCCATCTGGATCTGGTTGAAGCTACGTCTGTCAAATTGGATGTAATTTATTTAGTCTGTTTTGCCATTCACCATTGACGCATATAGCGTAGTGTTCAACAACACATGATAAATGATAAAATTGTTTCATCTGAATGGGAGTTTTGTTCGGGCAACGTTCCACGCTCTTCGCCCATTTTACGGTCGCCATAATCGTCCTACCGAGATGACTATTCGCACTGCAGGTCGCAGTGGTGGATAAAGAGTCCACTAGTTCAGTAAGTAACTAACCAACACCTATACGTTGACAAAATGCAAGATCTTCCGAAAACATCGCCGCTTTCTGTTAGAGTGTGCAGGGGAATCCAAGGAACCCGATTTCGTATCGCTCACAAAAACTCTGTTTTTCGCAGACAACTACGTGAATTTTGCGTTTTGACTTAGACCTGCATCAGGAGCTGAAAGTTAACACCATAGACAACGAAGTGTGTTTGCTGAATGAGCTCTAGAGCAATTGGCAACTAACTCTATTTTGCATTGAAAAATCATCTTCAGTGACGAGGCCCATTTCTGGAATGCGAACAAACAAAATTGCCGAGTTTGGGACGATATCAATTCACATGAGATCCAAAAACGTCGAATGCATCCCCAAAAAGTCACTGTTTGGTGTGGATTTTGAGTTGGCGATGTCATCGGTCTACGTTTCTTTGAGAACGATGTTGGTGAGGCCGTCAACGTCAACAGTGAGCGCTAAAGGTCGATGATTATCAACCGTTTTGGCCAGAACTGAGTGATATTAACGCCACATGGACATTCTGCATGATTGATTTGAGGGCATGGTCACCTCACGTGAAGGTGATATGAACTGGCCACCGAGATAGTGTGATTTGACCCCATTAGACTTTTTCTTGTGGTTTTTTCTTAACTCGCAGGTCTATGCGAATTAGCCACAAACCACAGCGACCACCAAAGCTAATATAACCAAATTAATCCTGATATACGCGCTAGTCATGGAAAATTGAAAATTTCGGATGCGCGCGCGCCCCGTAGAGAAGCCCCGGCGGACATTAACGATGTTATGTTCCACTCGTAATGACCTCGATAGGCCTTTCAAACGAATAAAAAATTTCGATGACAATATCTCACTCGCTCTTTGTTTTACTTAAATTTAATGTTCGGGAGTGCTTACTGTAAGACCCTTTAGATACAAATATATTTAAATTAAACATAGACAACAATGTTCTAAATAGATTAAATTAAATAATAAAATATCACATAAAGGATTTTCTTGAAAAGGTATTTAAATTATTTTTGTTTTTATAGCACTCACCCCGTACTTCGAGTCTCGCGTGGCGACATATTTTTTTTTTAAAGTTTTTCAGTGTATTTAAAAATTTTCAATAAAGTTATTCTTGAGCTACTTGTAGATATATTGTCTATATACAAATAACACTAGTAGCAGTTATCCTATTAGGTTCCAAGAGATTTATTTTTCCTCCATCAAATTACAAATATTCTGATCATGGAATATAGAGGTAAGGACAACTCTGTGGATAGAAATATCCATCAAAAAGCATCCAATATTGGTCCAACCACCGTCGCATTTTTAGAAATAAAGCAGTAAAAGCGTTTTTAAATAAGTTTCCAGTTAAGTTTTAAAATAGTGCGACATGCGTTATCTATGTTCATATAGCAGAGGGGGCAAACGAGCAGGTGGTGCACCTGATGGTAAGTGATCACCGCCGCTCATGGACAACTGCAATACCGGGAGTCTTGCAGCTGCGTTGCCGGCCTTTTAAGAATGAATAAGCTCGTTTCTTGAAGGTCCCTAAGTCGTATCCGTTCGGAAACACCCCCGAGGGTAATTAAAAAAAAGCGCACGGTTGTGGATTTCCAGACATCGAGGTGCTGAGGATGGAACTTTAAATTTTGACGCGATTTCCGATCATGGAATCTAGCTGCAGGAATTAGTCCGAATAGCTCTTCGGAACACTCCCCATGATACATACGGTAAAAGGTGCAGAGCGAACCTACATCTCGTAGTTTATGCTACGCCAGCGCCATTCTGGTAAGCATGTGAAACTTTATTATCAAGTGAACAGCTGGACACTTTTACAACTTCCCCCTTTTAAAGTTAATCTTCCTTATTTCTGTTCTCCATGGTTATGATACTTGCCTACTACAATGACAATCATAAATGGTTAATGCAAGGGTGTTTTCAGAGAGGGCGCTTACGGCAGTGGTCTCTCAGTGTCGCACGACTCCGTGTTCACTGGCGAGCGTTCCGGCGATGAGTCCAGCGACGAACGACCGACTCCCGCTCATGGGCTGGCTCAAGTCGCCACATCGCATAGGGTAAGTTATTTAGTTATTTCTTAAACTTGTTAACCCTGCAGGCCATCCCTGAAAATTCCCGTTTAGTTTAGATATCAGAGTGCTAAGTGTGAGTTTTTCTTTTCGCATTCGATCGTGAGCGCGTTTGGAGTTTACTAGGAATTTGTATGTGATTTGTACAGCGCCACCTGGTAGTAAACATGAGAAACCAGTTTATTATAGCAAATAAGTCTATTTGTATACAGTTTTTTAATCAACAGCTTTGTCTGTTGAGATGATTCATTGCTATCAAATAAAATATCTTCAGCCTTTTCAACATCACGAGCATTTTCTACTTGATGAAAGGCGTAAAGCAACTTATATAAGCCTGATCTTTTTTTATATTATAAGATAGCAAATAAGCAGATGGCTCTTCTGCTGGAAAGTGAAATCATCACCTATATAGACCAAAGATGTTAAAGGTGTGTTGCTATATGTATGGCGGAATAGTAATGTCACATGCATAAGTGCACCGTCTACCTTACCCTTACAAACCGGAACACGACAGTGAGAAACATTGAAGCTATTGCGGCAAGAATACCAAATACCCTGGCGAAATATTGCGGAACTTAACCACCTAGTAGTCAAGATGGTAGTGACACTTACAGCCAATCAGTCGCCTTTTATGACTTGCCTGGTAGAACGGCAGTTGGTCTTTTCTTCAAAGGAGCCCGGACCAACACGGTGGGATAAGATATTTGATACTCTGTTACTTTAATGGAAGGATATTGACTTGGTGCTACAGGATTCCCATTCGAAAATCATCAGTTCTTTTAATCTTTTGCTCTGAAAATAATGTACATTAAGCAGGAAGGTTGTCTGATAAGGAACGTGTCGGAGGTTTTTGATTTTTATTAAACTTTTAATAGTAGATGAAAATGAAATTTGGAAAAAGGCTCTACAGTCAGTGTTCCAGGTACAAATAAACTATATGTCGTAAAATGACTATTGGTACCACGTACCGCCAATTTCGGTGTTAAGATATTGTTAAATTACTGTCGGCTGTGTGTGCTGCCCCTTAAGGCTCAAACATCATATTATTGTGGGAAATTTCTGTCACATCTCAACCTTTTTTTTTTTTTTTTTTTTTTTTTTTTTTTTTTTTTTTTCTTTTTGGCATGGGCGTCATCTCAACCTTTACTTTTGAAAGTGCACATAATATTATGTAGTTCAAATATACAGTAAGAGATGGCGCTACAATACAACAAAGGCACTGCCCCATTTATAGAAAATATGTACATAGGTAGGTACTTAAGATCCTTGGTATTGTCGACATATTTTGGTAAACTTTTTTAAAATATGTGTAATATTAATTTTATTGAAATAAAGTAAGAAGGTTGTCGCTGTAACATCAAAATTTTAATCAAGGATTTATAACGTTATAATATTGATATGTTTGCGTTATCGTGATTGGTTATTGTATATGATATTATGACGTTGTCTTCTAGCGCTAGTTGGCGAACCAATCACAAAACAGCATAAAACGCGCCAAACCAATCACGAAACAGCAAAATCCTTGGTTTTGATCATGAAGTATTAGGTACAAGGAACTTATATATGATAACTGGAATTATTACGAAGCAATATTTGAAAAATAAAAATTCGTCACTTATAAAGTTGACATTTGTTTCTTATTTAACAGAAGGGAAAAACGTTCCGAGCAAGACAACGACATGGGTGGATGTTGTCCCTTTCTTGCAATTGCCAGTGTTTAAATAAAACTACTGATGGTAGATTTTTATATATTCGGCAATCGTTAAATCCCTTTTATTCATACACATCGATAAATACATTAGCATAAAATGTATTGTAATTAACATAGTGAGTTCTAAAATGTGCTTATTTTAATTATTACGTAATTACTTATACAATGCAAAGCTGTTTCTCAAATTAGTAGAATTACTTAGTAGTAATTTGCGAACTATGCATGGCCGCACTTATTAATGGAGATTGGCGCTTTATTTAGTAGAAAGAGACACACTCCACCCATGTCGTGGTACTCTTCGGAACGATTTTGAAGCGCGTGTGAACATTGCGGGTAGAATGTAACTTCCTTGATTAGGAATAGGTGGAGCTAGCACTCGTATTAATCTCTTGAAACAAAATCCTACGTTATATCTCACTCTCTGAGGTCTCCCCATCTTTTATTATACAGCTGTGTTAGAAAGAGAGGTAGAGAACTCAGAAGATGACAGCAGTATTTAAAGTTGTGTTTCAAGTAGGTATTAGAAGTGTTGCCTCCAGATATATTACGGCTTCATGGTTTTGATATAATATTAAAACGTAGTTATTGTACACTCTTTGTATAATATAAAATCAAATACATACGATGTGAAACAAAATGAAAATACAATCAATAGATAAATAAATATTTTGTTTAATATCTTAGTTTTTGTACTATTTGCATATAGCACAGAGCATAATAAAATTAGTTCATGGCTATGAAGTGTATGTTATGTAGAAAAATCAAATGGTCAGAATATTTTTTCCTTCGAAATTACACTTTATTAAACAAAACAAAAATTACACAATTACACAAAAAACTGAAACAAACTTTTGTATCTCGGTTTCATATAAATAAATCATACATCATCATAAAATTAGACAGCAGCATACGATTTTAAAACTAATACTAGTTGTGCGCACGACTTAGTCCGCGTGGAAAAATTGTAAAATAAAAACTCGCATAGGTCCCGTTCCCGTGGAATTTCCGGGATAAAAACTATCCTATGTCCTTTTTCGGGTCTCAAACTATCTTTGTACTAAATTTCATCCAAATCAGTTCAGTGGTTTAGTCGTGAAGAAGAGACAGACATACAGACAGACAGAGTTACTTTCGCATTTATAATATTAGTGTGAATAAGAAGATACTTGTAAATTCTTTCAGTTATACTAAACTCATTTTCTGACCACTCATTTTCTTGTAGGCTTAAGGATTCGGTAATACAAAGCTACAAATTTTATGCCGTTTGTTTATATTGTAGGACTAGCTGTTGCCTGCGACTTCGTCCGCGCGAACTTCGTTTACTCCGCACAGCACCTCCCCCGTAGGTGACAGCGTGATAATATGTAGCCTATATGTTGACCTGACCTGTTAGTAATATTCATGCAAAATTTGAAGTAAACCCATGCAGTACTTGTTGAGTTTCATACATACAGACAAACAGACAAGTAGACAAATAGACAAACAGACAAACAGTTGTGTGATGAGCATAAATGTTTGTATTTCCGGGTTTGGGTGTTTATTAAATATATTCCAGTATTTATATATGTATTTCTATGCATTGGTATCGTTGACTAACACCCATTACACAAGCAAATAATTTGCTTACTTTGGGGTTAGATCAGCAAGTGTAGCTTGTCACGTGAATATTTATTTATTTATTATTTTATTTAATCCGTGGGTTTAATACAAGTACTTATTGGATCCAGATGATTCCATCACAGTAATTTACATACACACGCTATAGTCGCCGCTGGCGGCGACTCAGCCCACTGTTTCGGCCTCGAGACGCCGGTCAGGAGTTATTAACGAGTCGAAATCCTGAGTGCTAAGTGTGAGTTTTTCTTTTCGCATTCGATCGTGAGCGCGTTTCGAGTTTACTAGGAATTTGTATGTGATTTGTACAGCGCCACCTAGTGGTAAACTGGTTCCTCACGTTTACCACTAGGCGGCGCTGTACAAATCACATACAAATTCCTAGTAAAATCCAAACGCGCTCACGATCGAATGCGAAAAGAAAAACTTACACTTAGCACTCTGATGCCACTTTCGCTCCCACTCATCGTCATGATACTGCCTTAAGCCGAGGCTCGGTCTCACAAGAGACACCCTTAGGGCTGACTCTTAGACCCTTTAATTTAAATTCTGGCTGAGTACTGCTCGCCCGAAACGCCCAGTTCCGCAGTAATGGTCATTAGGTCCAACTGCTTAAGTTCATTTCGAAAAAAACTTAAAAGTATTTGCTCATATGAGCGGCACCTACACCCTCCTCGTCTAACATTGTGTCCATTAGTATTTGTGTTGGCTGTGAGCGTAGCTGTGTGTGGGATTATTTCTAATATATTTTCCCCGTGTTGGTCCCGGGCTCCTTTGAAGAATAGGCCAACTGTCGTTCTGCCAGGCAGGTCGTAAAAGGCGACCGATCAGCTATATGAGTTACTACCATCGTGGCTACTAGATGGTAGAGTTCAGCATTGTCTCGCCCGGGTCCGGTACCACTGCCTTATCTATTCCTGCCGCAATAGCATCAGTGCTTGTCACTATCGTGTTCTGGTTTGGAGGGTAAGGTAGTCGGTTAACTTATGCGTGTTGCATTAGACCACGCCACAAGACAGCAACGCACCATTAACACCTTTGATGTCTATAGGCGATGGTTGACGCTTTTCATCGGGAGACCAATCTTCTTGTCTGTTATCATTCTGATATGACAAAGAAAATGTAATTGCGATTTTACAGAGACAAAAATTAATTATCACTTAAGTACCTACTTGATTTTCGTTGCCAGTTTCTTTAGCTTTTTTATTTTTTATTTTATATATCATAAGATAGCAAACAAGCAGATGGGTCTCCTGATGGTAAGAGTCAACCATCGCCTATATCGCCTATAGACACCAAAGATGTTAATAATGGTGCGTTGCTATCTTGTGGCGAGGTCTAATGCCACATGCGTAAGTTTACCGGCTACCTTACCCTCCAAACCGGAACACGACAGTGACAAGCACTGACGCTATTGCGGCAGGAATAAGTAAGGCGGTGGTACCAGACCCGTGCGAGATAATGCAAAACTCTACCACCTAGTAGTCACGGTGGTAGTGACTCGCATAGCCAATCGGTCGCCTTTTACGACCTGCCTGGCAGAACTGCAGTTGGTCTATTCTTCAAAGGAGCCCGGAACCCACACGGGCTAAATGTTTTGTTATTGTTTTTTTAGGTATTAATTCTTTTTCCCACAAAATTTTGTGAGATGTATTACATATTTACATTTGTTCAATACGTATGTGATTCGAATCTAATTATATTTTCCGAAAACGATAAATTAAGACAAAACTACCGAGCTAAGCTTGTTTGTCTAGGTAGGTACTTTAATATTACTAGCAATCGCCTATGGCCGAAATTGGACCATAGATTAAAAAATAAAATGTCTTAAATTTGACCTCTGACTTCAGCCGTATAGAAAATTCGAGTAGTCTACGTGTGTGTTAAGCTAGTTAACCCATTAGTGGCCAAAACTAAATGAAAAGCATTTCAAATAAAATATGTTTCTTTTTTTAATTGATAAATGAGTAAGAAATAGTCAAATGAACAAAAAACAATAAGTTTTAGTTTTTTATATACATCGCCTCTGTGGTCTAGTGGTCCAGCGTTGGCGTCGACCACGTGAGGTCCCGGGTTCGATTTCCGGGTCGGGCACATTTCTGAGAAACACAAAGTTGCCCGGGATTGGAAAGTGCCCGGTTGGCGATAGGCTTGCCAGCTATCACATTTGTGGGACCAAGTATCTTTGGCTAATCGTGGGTGCACTTGTTGTACCTCTGCCTACCTCTTCGGGGATATGGGCGTGAAGATACTTTATATATATTTTTAGGTATACATATGAGTACAGTGGCCATTTTTCCATACTATTATTATAAATGCGAAAGTCTGTCTGTCTGTCTGTTACGCTTTCACGGCTAAGCCGCTGGACCAATTTTCATGAGTCATGGAAGTAGTTGAAGAGCCGGGGGTCAAACATAGGCTATTTTTTTTCAAAAATCAATGTTTAAAGGGTTGAAATAGGGGATGAAAATTGTATGAAAAGCTATGTTGACGACATCTTAATTTACTCGCGGGCGAAGCTGCGCGGGTCAGCTAGTGATTGAATATTTTTAAAACAGGAATTTTCTATAACAAGTGTTTTAAAACATTTTTGCATTCCCTGAGATTCTTGATTGGCAAGAAAAGCACAGAAACTGCTTTTCCAACTTTGAATGGTGACATGATCTACATGATAGATCCCTTCAACAGTTAAAAAGGTAGATTGAGCTTATTTTATGCGATTCTTAACAAATATATAGTACCTTGCAATACTACGTTGAAAATAGAGCTAATCCATGAGATTTTCTTTACTCATAATATCTAAACGCCAGGCATTCAAAGCCATAACTACCATATACGTGAACAAGACCCACCACTTTTTCGCAATGAATAACGGCTCTACAAAGCGATATAGATTGGTCTAGTTCATCCACGCCACCAATGCTTTAGTTGTTATATTGGAACAAAAATGTATGCTTACAGCAGCCTTTTTTTCCACAGTAGTTTATCATTTAACAGTGTCCATTGGTTCGAGATCATATGGTTAGTGCCACAGTGCTAACCTTATTTTTTTCCCATCTAATCAATCAACAAGAGTTCAATATTTTAGGCACATCTGTATTTGAATGTGTGATTGAGGCTCAGGCATTTTTCCATCTGTTTAGTAGAAGTCAACAAAAATTTCTCGGTGCTAAGATATTTTATTGATTCAGTTGTTACTTTGCGGAAATCCATTATTAAAAAGGTGAAATTAATTAAATTTGCTATTATCCGCAAACTGTTCTATGTATCCTCCGTCATGGTACCGAAAAGAGAGACGTCGGTTTAATAAATGGATAAGACTCACCGATGGTTCCGATCAAACGAAGACCCCAGCGGCACACTTATCCGCCCACATCCACCACACTTTTACAACCACGACTACGCCGGCACCAATCACAAAAGCACACTATTCATGTACGTACTCAACACACGTTTCACTTCGAAACGAACACTACCTCACTCTACGCGAGTGTAAGTAATACTGATTCGCGCCGGTGTTTGACAGGCTTTTTATTTTATTCGCAATGTGTGGCCAACCCAAACGCTCTTTTGTAACAGGGGTGAATTTGAAAGATTTGTTTGTTCATTTAACAATTTGATTGAACCGTTATTATGTTTTATGATCTCTAACTGCTCTAATATATTTAATTTTAAACCCTTATCACACGTATGTAATACTTCAAAAGTATGATTCGCTGTTAAACTATGAACTATGAAAAGGGGTCTAAAATTTTGCCTTCATCTATTTTCTATAATATAAAAATAAGTCGGATTTTCCTTCCTGACGCTATAACTCCAGAACGCACGAACCGATTTCCACGGTTTTGGATTCGTTCGAAAGGTCTCGGGCTCCGTGGGGTTTATAGCAAAGAAAATTTAAAAGCAAAGCAAATCAAAGCCATCTGGTGGCGAAACGGAGTTTGCCGAGTTTGCTAGTTATTATATAAACCTGTATTTACTGTTCTGCATGCGTCACAGGACTGTAATTTATTTTCGTGTCTTACTCAAAAACTTTATGGCTCCAAGATGCAAATAGCCATTTTGTAGTTACAAATGAATCATATAAAAGCTTTCAATGTTTGGAGTGGATCAAGGTGTTCAAAATAAATACAGATGATTCATTGAGTTGTGATTATTGAGCGGTTATAGCGTCTCTACAAAGGCAGAAGTATGGCGCCAAATTGGCATTAAACAACTAATATAATCATTGATATAAATATATCAATGAATATTAGACAGCAATTTAATACATTTAAAGCAGGGGTCAACAAATGGCACATTGAGGTGCGGGTCAGAACTTCCGCGTGTGCAGACTAGGCATGGATCATTTAAGAGTTAACATATTAAATTTCGTACTAAATTTTTTTAACAATTAACAACTGTTATTTATATTAGCAAATACTGTAAAATGTTATGCATCACTAAAATTACCAATAACTTCATATAGGATAATAATGTTATTAAAAATATTTGAGCAACCTTGATTTATGATAATAATAATTGTTAAAAATTATAAAACTAGTCCCGAGGACCTTTTTTTTGTCGATGACTCGACGGCGGACCTTTTTTTTTTGGTCGCTAACTCGACGGTTTTGCGTTTTTGCTGCTTCTAATACTTATTATAATGTATAGGCTACTACTGATATAACATAAATAAATAACTGTTAAATATTAATTAATTTTAACAACATACCAGTTAACATAATTTAACAATAATATCAATGCTTAGTGCAGACCTTGTTATGTTAAAGTCTACATACCTATATTATTATAGGTATTATGCATATACTAAAAAGAAAATAAAATCAAGATGTATATTAGCCTACAAAACCTAGGTGCCACAGTTTTAAAATTGCAATAATTTTTAAAGTATCGTGTAACTGAGCTCTCGGGTTCCAATTCCGGGTCGGACAGTGTTTTTGAGTATTTTTCTAGGTTTTTCTCGAAAAATCCAAAATTTCAGACGCAGCTCGGAGTCTGGCAAGTGGTGAGCTACCACCTTCGTGCCTTGGGTAAGCACGTTAAGTTGTAGGTCCTAGTTATGGTTAGAAATAGGTAAAATTACGACAATGGGGTTCGCTACTCGTCACGCCGTCTTCTAACGAACCGGTGAATCATCGTAAATCTAAAAGCCTGTAGATGTTCTGTTCACCTTGTCTACCCTGCAAGGGAACTGGAGTGAAAATAATATTTTTTAAAGTACTTCCATCGGGATAGTGTATGGTATAAAAGTATTTTCGAAAAAAAGTAGTAGATAAGAATAAAATTTTAAAAATATCACAGTCGTTCTATGCGTTCCAAATAAGAATAGGACTGTCAGGATGACATATTTCTCCGCGTTTTGCAGAAACTTCGTAAGTGATGAGTAAGGTGTGCAAAAAATTCAAACAAAGAAATACTTTAAAAAAATTAATTTCATTCTAACTGATATATTTTTTATTTAGATAGAGAGATCAGATCATGTTACTATGTAATAAAATAAGGTGTAAAATAACTAACACGACTTTTATATATACATATATTTAGATGAACGGCTAGACTGATATATTTTACTGTTTTTTATTGATGCATATTATATTTTAATACTTTAAGTCTATTCTGGACAAAGACCGTGTTGGTCCCGGCCTCCTTTGTAGAATAGGCCAACTGCCGTTCTGCCAGGCAGGTCGTAAAAGGCGACCGATTGGCTATCGAGTCACTACCATCGTGGCTACTAGGTGGTAGAGTTCTGCATTGTCTCGCCCGGGTCTGGTACCACCGCCTTACCTATTCCTGCCGCAATAGCGTCAGTGCTTGTTGCTGTCGTGTTCCGGTTTGGAAGGTAAGGTAGCCGGTAAACTTATGCATGTGGCATTATACCTCGCCACAAGATAGCAACGCACCATTAACACCTTTGGTGTCTATAGGCGATGGTTGACTCTTTCCATCAGGAGACCCATCTGCTTGTTTGCTATCTTATGACATAAAAAAAAGACAACCCAAAACCACAAAAACCGCAACAAAATTGGCCCCGTTGTTTTTGACTTGTAAGTGGTGTAAATGACACGACATCTTTATAGATGAACAGCTAGACTGATTGATGCTTTTTAATAATATTTAATTGATAAAAATAATATTATTAAAACGTTATTTGTCTTTCGATAAATCAGCAATATTTTTTGAACAAATATTTTTTTGCTGACATTACTAATTTGACACTTGTGGTATGAACTTGATAACAAGCTCGATCCTATTCTTGGTTGGAACGCATAGTAAGTCTAAACATCTAGCGGAATGGCTGAAAAAACATTATAAACAAAAACACTTCAAATTGCCGTCTCAATTTTGTTTATATTTCTCGCTATGTATGTAGATAAGGAAGGAGCCATCTGCTTTTTGGCTATCTTATATTAAAAAAAAAACTCAAAATACTCAAAAAACTGCGTAGAATATCATTTGAAAATCAAAATCGAATCAAGTGATCAAGAATTACAACTTTATTATTGTTTTAAACCAGCAATAAACTTTAGATTTTTAAACTATCTAAAGTTTGTTGAAAATTTTTCCAGTTCAAAAATCTATGTTATATAAAATTTTGACTGTTTTGAGCTTAAGATACTTCAATTTTTTACATCATAAGGTAGCAAACAAGCAGATGTGTCTCCTAATGGAAAGAGCCAACCATCGCCTATAAACACCAAAGATGGTAATGGTGCGTTGCTATCTTGTGAGGTCTAATGCCACATACATAAGTTTATCGCCTAACTTACCCTCCAAACTGGAATACGACAGTGACAACTAATGACGCTATTGTGGCAGGAATAGGTAAGGTGGTTTTGCCCGACCTGGGAATCGAATCGAGGACCTCATGTGGTCAACACTGACACCGGACCACTAGACCACAGAGGCGACTATTTTGTTTTATATCATAAATAACCATAAATATTCAATTTTTATGTACATAAATTTTAATTTCTAATAAAATATATTAGCGAATTCTTTAATAATATTAGTGATACAAATTCGCATACATTATTAGTTTGATATAATTTGCGAACCGGTATAAGTTTTTGTTTTGCTGGCCGGTCTCGAGATGGGATGAATCACCAGTCGCCATCCTTCCGCGGCCGCCATCGCCGGCGTTCGAATCGATTCGATATTTAAAGTTTTAAATGTGCAGTGATTTTTATGTTGTGATTAATTTATAGCGATAATATTTTTAGAATATCGAAATTTTAAAATATATTTAAATTTCGAAGTGTAATATGAAAATTTTAAATATTTGTTAGTAATAAATATTAATTTATATTTCGAAACAGGATTATTAAGATATCAGCGAGGTGAACTTTTATGTAAATTTCAAAGTAGGAAATGAATTTATGTATTTTCCATGTGTAAATGCGTGGGCCGAATTTAATCAACCTATGATTAATTTCGGCCCACCAAGTATTTTTCGAACCCCCAGTTTAATCCCTAAGTCGAAGAAATTTTAAAAAACTTAACAAACGTCTACGTCATCCTTCTTTTATGTATGCTTTTTGCTTACTTCCAATCCGATCTATCTAAGAAAGACCGGAAATCAGTCAATCAAACACTTTTTAGTTATATACTAAATTAAAATATTTTTAGATGGGCAGAGGAACGTATTAAAACAAAGCTGTAAAAAAAGTTTAGAATAAAATTATTAAATTTCAGATTATATTAAGACAAAAAGCTTGAGATGATTGCCTCCTCATACTAATCTTTAATAACAATTTATTCTAATTGATTAAAAATTATTAACTTTATTAATTTGAATAAAAGCAGATAAAAAGTCAAGCCCGCTAAGTTTCTTCCGCCAGATCTTCACAGTGTAGCTTAATAAAGTTTGACGTGTTAGAATAATTCTTAAAAAGTAGGTATAATTGTATAAAGTACTATAATACTGCCACAGAATACTCCAGTATTCTGTGATTCTGCTGACCTGTCAGAAGTCCTTTAAAGATAATTAAAATTAAAGAAATGATTTAATTTTGAAGACGAATAGAACGTTAATAGATATGCTGGTTCACCACGATTCACTGATTTATTATTAGTTCTAACTAGTTTATAACGCACTTGTACCTTTATTTCACTGTAAGTATAGACAAAATTAATTAAAAGTGAAACCGGTCGATTAGTTTAAATTAATCGTCCGGTTTCGCTTTTTAAAGCATTTTTAGGGCGTAATGTTCTTTACTATTTTAGTAAAGATAAAAAAATAGTAAAGAACATTACACCCTAAAGATGCTTTAAGGGCGGCTTGCACCAAAATGCTTAAATGCATTTAGTCCCTTAAACATGTTTAGCAAATGTCAAATCGCCTTAAGAGCTGTCACTTTAAACGTATTTAGTGACTTAAAATGATATAAGCATTTTGGTGTAAGCCGCCCTAAAAAGCGAAATCGGTTAATTAATTTAAAATAATTTATTGTATACCTATAGTGGAATAAAAGTATAAAAGTGTATAGTAATAAAAGTATAAAATATAAAGTAAACTAGTTTCAACTAATAATAATCGAATTTCACTAAGTGTCGATGATTAAAAGTGTACAATCTATTCACCGATTTGTTGATAGGCGAGATGAGTGATGATCCCTATTTCCTTATTTTATCGACTTATAATAAACTAGCGACCTGCCCGCGGTTTCACCCGCGCAGCTTTTGTTCCTGTGGGAATATCGGAAAGGTTTATACACTTAAACCTTCCTCAAGAATCAATCTATCTATTAAAAAAACCGCATCAAAATCCGTTGCGTAGTTTTAAAGATTTAAGCATACATAGGGACATAAGGACATAGGGACAGACAGAGAAAGCGACTTTGTTTTATACTATGTAATGATGATAACGTTCACTCGTGGCCGTACCGGGACCGACAAGTCTACGTGCTTATCTGAAGCATGAAAGTAACATCTCATCACCATCAAACTATAAGCTGCTACAATTTCAAGGATACCTCCGAAACAATCCTCTGCTCGTATTGGTCCAGGCCCATTTTGAAGAATAGACCATTTGCCGTTCTGCCAGGCATTTCGTGAGAGACAAGATATGCGAGTCACTAACATCGTGGCTAATAGGTGGTAGAGTTCTGCATTGTCTCGCCCGGGTCTGATGCCACCACCTTACCTATTCCTGCCGCAATAGCGTCAGTACTTTTTACTTTCATCTTCCAGTTTGGAGAGTAAGGTAGCCATTAACATATTTGATGTATATAAGCAATGATTGTCTATACCCATCAGGGGAGCCATCTGCTTGTTTGTTATAATATAAAAAGTTCTCAGTAACACTTACCTGATCCGCGGATTAAACCGTAAATGATAAATTTGTAATTTAGGGTAACAAAGGGTCATAAAACCCTGTATTTGTAATTTAGAGTAACGTTGGTTTTTTGTGCTTTATATTTATCGTTATTTGAGTCCCGTAAGAAAAGATGTCCTTGATAGAGCCTTAGCCTTGAATTCTTCAATACTGAGGCTCTACTGCTCTTCCATCGTTCGTCTCTTGAAATTTTCATAGAAAACGGTCGATATAACAACGATAATATTTATACATCCCTACTATCCCTACTTATCCATACTAATATTATAAATGCGAAGTCTGTCCGTCCGTTTCGCTTTCATGGCTAAACCACAGGACTGATTTTCATGAAATTTGTCATGGAAGTAGTTGAAGAGCCGGGATCAAACATAGGCTATTTTTTTCAAAAATCAACCCTTGAAGGGTTGAAATAAGGGATGAAATTTGTATGAAAAACTATCTTGATGACATGTTAATCTACTCGCGGGCGAAGCTGCGCGGGTCAGCTAATAATATTATAAACGCGAATGTAAGTTTGTTTGTAACGGTTTCACGCGAAAACTACTTAACCAATCATCATGAAACTTTGTACACATATTCTTGGAGGAGGATACTTTTTATTAAAAAAATCTAAAATGCGAGTGAAGCTGCGCGTAAATGCTAATCTATATTAATATTATAAATGCGAAAGTTCGAATGTTTAGATGGATGTTTGTTATTCAATCACGCAAAAACTACAGAACGAATTTGAATGAAATTTGGCACACAGGTAGATAATGACCTGGAATAGCACAGCGTATGTGCTATTCCAGGTCATTATCCCGGAAAAAATAGGTGATCCCGCGGGATGTGCAAAAAACTCTTGTAATGCAGCGGGCTGCACGCAGCAGCTAGTACTTTACATATTTAAAATACTTTATATATTTAATTATATATATACACTTATTATTACTTAATTATTTAATTATATATATATACACTTATTATTACTTAATTATTTAATTATATATATACACTTATTATATACTTTATATATTTAATTATTTATATACAATTTACATATTTAAAATACTTTATATATTTAATTTTTAAATATATAGTACTTTATATATTTAAAAATTTAAAAGGGCTCTAAAAATTTACATACAAACGATTAAATATGTTTTTATATCATAAAAAAGCAAATAAGGTGATGGCTCTTCTGATGAAAAGAGATAACCATCGCCTATAAACACTTAAGATGTTAATGGTGCGTTGCTATCCAGCCGATGATGATGTGGACGGATGGTAATGTAATGCCATATGCATATGTTTGACGACTATCATACCCACAATTCGACAGTGTTAAACCTTGTGGTTATTGTGGTAGGAATAGATAGCGGTGGTACCAAAAGCAGGTAAGACGGTGCAGAACTCTCTACCACCTGGTAATCACTATGGTAGTGACATGTTCAGCTAATCATTCGCCTTTTACGAACTCGTCACCTAGGCGATTAGGTGGTAGAGTTCTGCATTGTTTCGCCCGGATCTAGTACCACCGCTTTACCTATACCTGCCGCAATAGCACCAGTGCTTGTCACTGTTGTGCTCTTGTTGTGAGGGTAAGATAGCCGGTAAACTTATGCATGTGACATTAAACCTTGCCACAAGATAGTAACGCACCATTAACATATTTGGTGTCTATAGGCAATGGTTGACTCTTTTCATCAGAAGACCCATCTGCTTGTTTGCTATCTCATCTATACATATAATAAAATCGTAGGAAAGTCAAAACTGTACATTAAATATTTTTTTAAAGAATACTTGGGACGTGATCAGCTACAATCGATATCGAAGCCAAAAATATAGTTTTTAGAATTTTTGTCTGTTTGTCTGTATGTATGTCCGGGGTAAACTCAAAAAGTACTGCATGGATTTACTTCAAATTTTGCATGAATATTACTAACAGGTCGTGTCAACATATAGGCTACATATTATCACACTATCACCTACGGAGGAGGTGCTGTGCGGAGTAAACGAAGTCCGCGCGTACGAAGTTGCTGGCAACAGCTAGTATACTTATAAAAAAAACGTGGAAGAATGACAGACGGTCTATTCTTCAAAGGGAGTCCGGAACAACAAGAGATGTTCAGAAACATACGAAAGATATAATTAATTCAATCTAGTAAAAATTGAAGTATCTACACACTTGCCTGATTGCATATCTCTTACTACTCGTTCAGGGTCCCAGGGTTCAGGGTCAGCAGAACAGTTCCGTGTCTGTCTCCGAAGACGATCATGCCTATTGACCTATGAGCGATACATTATGATCCAAATAACTTTGCCGCTGGCAAGTGTTATACCTGGTCTCACAATATCCACTAATTGTATAGTTTAACAGAGTCTTAAGCCCCGTTTTCACTTTGATTAGTACGAGTGTGAGTGTTTAATGCAGATGCTAAGTATTAAGTCAAAAATACGTGAAGATGGCCGTTGATCAGTGCGAGTGATAAGTAATCAGCATCTATTCACTTTTACTACGCTGATTACGAATCACTCCCACTGATCCACGGCTATCTTCACGTATTTTTTGCTTAATACTACGCACCTGCATTAAACACTCGCACTTGCACTATAAAAGTGAAAACGGGGCTTACCCTAATAACCAATCGTTTAGTAAAAGTAAATATGTTCTCCTATTCAAAAGCTATGGTACAAAAAACATGACATGATATTCAACATACCTTATTAACAGACATCGTGGTCCCACAAGCAACATTATCTTCCTTTTAATTCCTTAATATGGATATATATCACACGGAAACTATAATTGCACACACATGGTTAAATACAGAGACTATGTTCTATTTGTATGTGTTTTTTTAGTATGTTTAGCATTATTATTTTTTAGATTTTATTTTTTTACTAAAAAAGTATCTTCACGCCCGTATCCCGGAAGGGGTAGGCAGAGATACAACAATGGCACCCACGATTAGCCGAAAATACTTGGTCCCACAAATGTGATAGGTGGCAAGCCTATCGCCAACCGGGTACTTTCCAATCCCGGGCAACAATGTGTTTTATCAGAAAACTGAAAAACACTTTTTTTTTTTAAGTGCTCGACCCGGGAATCGAACCCAGGACCTCATGTGGTCGACGCCAACGCTGGACCACTAGACCACAGAGGTATACATGTAGATAACATATTAAAAGCTTTAGTATTTTTTTACTAAAGCTTTTAATATGTTATTTGTGTCTCACTGTCTTGCTAAATAAATGTTTCTTTCTTTCTTTCTTTCTAATCGAATTGGAAAACGGATTTTGTTCAAAAGGCATCACATATCGCCATATTTCAACGCTTACATACCAGTGAGTCACGGCCCGTGTAAGGCTGGGAATCAATATCCTTGGCTTTGGTGTATCTTTGACATTGGACTGAGAATGTAACCTTGTTTTTACTCCATAGTCCATATCGCTGCTTCCTTAACTTCCTTATTAATCATTTATAAAAGGCCGTACTCATCGCTATCAGTAATAGTTATTTTTTATATAAAAAATCGCTCAATTTGATGTAAAAAGACTGTAGTTACATTCATATTTAGTTTATTATTATTGTATACTATGTTTAATATCATGATAATTATGTTCTCAATTTTTCGAGCCAGCTGGAAGAAATTTATTTTATTGGAGATAGGCTCGCTGATTGTACTTTTGCTTTTAAATAAGGTTTTAATTATGTATATTTTTCTCAGTCTAATGTCAAAGATACACCACCTCTCTTTATATATTTTACAGTTTAAAATCCATGTATGTACGAAGAAAGAATATAATCAATTTAAGATGTATTTTGAATTTTAAGTCGATGTAATATGGCGATGTGCGATTGCTTTTTGAAAAAAAAAAACATTTTCAGGTAATCATCACTACATAGTATAAAACAAAGTCGCTTTCCGCTGTCTGTCCCTATGTATGCTTAGATCTTTATAACTACGTAACGGATTTTGATGCAGTTTTCTTTAATAGATTTTTAATAATAGTATTTTTTTATATCATAAGAAAGCAAACAAGCAGATGGGTCTCTTGGTGGAAAGAGTCAACCATCGCATATAGACACCAAAGGTGTTAATGATGCGTTGCTATCTTGTGGCGAGGTCTAATGCCACATGCATAAGTTTACCGGCTACCTTACCCTCCAAACCGGAACACAACAGTGACAAGCACTGACGCTATTGCGGCAGGAATAGGTAAGGCGGTGGTACCAGACCCGGGCGAGACAATGCAGAACTCTACCACCTAGTAAGGTTTATATGCATAATAATTTATACAGCAAAATAACGTTTGCCGGGTCAGCTAGGTTTATATAAAGAAAGAAAGCATTTGATAATTCAAAATGTATTCCAAATTTAACGTCGACAAATGGTCGACACACAATGTGTGATTGCCTTTTGAACAGAATACATTTTAAAATGTAATTACATTTTGTTTCCACGTGAAATAATTTCATATATTAAATTTTTTATTTTTATATTTACCATTTAATTCAGGCAACATGGCCCATATTATAAATACCTTATAGACTAACATACATATTAATATGAAATTGAAGCAGTATCTAAATATTTTACAATTTGGAACAAATGTTAAAAGGAAGGAAAAACCTATTTAATTTAAGATTAATTTTGAATTTAACGTTGATATATTATAGCGATGTGTGATTTGCCTTTTAAACAGAATCCATTTTCCTATTTAATTATTGTTTCCACGTGAAATAATTCCATAAATATTAAGGCTCTCGTTTTTTACATTTTACAGATAATTCTTATAGATATATACACTTGTATAAAGTATGAAAGAACTTAATTGATTGAAGATGTATTACAAATTTAACGACGTCATAATTATAGCGATACGTGATTGATTACCTTTTGAACAAAATCCAATTTAATTAATGTTACCACGTGATATAATACATGTCTTTGAGGCAGTATCTTTGCATAATTTAAAATTTATAACACATGGAGATATAGTAGAAGTAAGAGCATAATTAATCTATATATATATATATATATATATATATATATATATATATATATATATATATATATATATATATATATATATATATATATATATATATATATATATATATATATATATATATATATAAATCAATTGCTGTTCGTAAGTCTCGTAAAACTCGAGAACGGCTGAACCGATTTGGCTAATTTTGGTTTTGAATTAAGTGTTGAAGTCCAGGGAAGGTTTAAAAGGTGAGAAAATATAGACAAAAATAAGAGTAGTTAAAAAGGTAGAACAACGTTCGCCGGGTCAGCTAGTATGAGATAAATTTCAAATTTAGCGTTGATTAATAGCGATGTGTGATTGCCTTTTGGACAGAATCCATCCAAATCAATCCAAGTATAAGGGAAGAAAGAACATAATTATTATAAGTTATATTTGGAATGTAATGTTGACATAATGGCGACGTGTCCTTTCCAGACTATTCTGCAATTTAATTAATGTTTAAATTGAAATACTGCAATATAATATTAGTACATATAATATTACATTTGTGGTGAGAAATGCATGAATTAGTATTAAGAGCATTCCTAAATTTGTTAATTAATAGTGGCGTGTACATTTCATGACATAACAGCCTTTTCCGCATCTAACACGAGTTAAAAATTAATTTTCTTTCTTTCAAAAATATTATTTTTTCTGAAAGAAACATATGTCGTGATGGGTTAAGCCGTACTTATTACCATAACCGGAAATCTTATATCATAAGATAGCAAACAACGAATTGGCTCTCCTAATAATGTAAAGAGACAATCACAGCTTCTGGACACCAAATATGTTAATGACGAGTTGTCGTGTGACTTGGTTAGAAATTAGAATGACACATGCATGCATAAGTGTTACGGTTTTAAAGAAAAATTTAAAATACCAACATACAAGTTGGAACACGCCATTGAAAAGCAACAAGGCTTTTACCGCATGAATAGATATGTTGGTCCCGGCCTCCTTTGAAGAATAGGCCAACTGCCGTTCTGCCAGGCAGGTCGTAAAAGGCGACCGATTGGATATGCGAGTCACTACCATCGTGGCTACTAGGTGGTAGAGTTCTGCATTGTCTCACCCGGGTCTGGTACCACCGCCTTACCTATTCCTGCCGCAATAGCGTCAGTGCTTGTTACTGTCGTGTTCCGGTTTGGAGGGTAAGGTAGCCGGTAAACTTATGCATGTGGCATTAGATCTCGCCACAAGATAGCAACGCACCATTAACATCTTTGGTGTCTCTATAACATAGTATACCATCGCCTATGCGATGGTATACTCTTTCCATCAGGAGACCTATCTGCTTGTTTGCTATCTTATGATATAAAAAAAAGGCGCTAATACTAAAACCTCTGGTCCAGACGATGTAGAACTCTACCACCTAATTTGTAGTAACAAAGTTAATGACATGTATCAGCCTTTTTTAGGGTTCTGTACCTAAAAGGTAAAACGGGACCCTATTACTAAGCCTCTGCTGACTGTCTGTCCGTCTATCTCTCTGTCACCAGGCTGCATCTCATAAACAGTGTTAGCTAGAAAGCTGAAATTTTCACAAATTATGTATTTCCGTTGCCGCTATAACAACAAATACTAAAAATAAAAAAATGAAAATATTGGGGGAGTATAATATAATAAACGCTTTTTAAATATGATGGTACGGAACCCGTCGTGCGCGAGTCCAAATCGCACTTGGCCGGTTTTTTGCCTTTTACGAGATGCTTATCAGTAAGGCAGTTAATCTATTCTTCAAAACGGGGCCCGTATTAACACATGGCAATTTTTTTCTCATATACTAACATTGTCTTGTTTATTAAATTTTTATAAAAACAATGTAATCCTCGTGTTGATCTCGGGCTTCTTTGAAGAATAGGCCAAATACCGTTCTACCAGGCAGTTCGTAAAAGACGACTGATTGGCTATGTGAGTGACTACCATCGTGGCTACTAGGTGGTAGAGATCTACATTGTCTCGCCCCGGTCAGGTATCACCGCCTTGCTTATACGAGTATACCTGCCGCAATAGCGTCAGTGCTTGTCACTGTCGTGTTCCGGTTTAGAGGGTAAGGTAAAGTTATGCAAGTGGTATTAGACCTCGCCACAAGATAGCAACGCACTATTAACATCTTTGGTGTCTATAGGCGATGGTTGACTCTTTCCATCAGCAGACACATCTGCTTGTTTGCTATCTTATAATATAAAAAAGTAATTATGGAGTCTGACTTAAGGAATGGTGCCATAAAACGCCATATATCAGTGCTAAATATCGATGAGTCATACGTCGTGTGTAACCGGCTTCGAATCAATAATCCTTGGCTCAGCTCGTAGAGACTTGTTTGACATTGGATCGAGCATAAGTTGGAAACATTTCCTATTTCATAACCAACTGCTGTATTACTGTGTGATTATATTTGTGGCATATTATTATACGACAAATTACATTTGTGGCATATTATTATACGACAAATTACATTTGTGGCATATTATATTTTTGATTTCTTTTGTATCATAGTTAAAAAACATTGTAACTATTATGGAGTCTGGCTTAAGGAACAGTGCCATAAAACGCCATATATCAGTGCTAAATATCGATTAGTCACACGTCGTGTGTAACCGGCTTTGAACTAATAGCCCTTGGCTCAGCTCGTAACAGAGACTTTTTTGACATTAGATTGAGCATGAGTTTGAAAACATTTCCCATTTCATAACCAATTGCAGTTATTAATTAAACTGTGTGATTGATCATATTTGTGGCATATTATTTTATGACAAATTACATTTGTGGCATATTATATTTTTGGTTTATCTTTTGTATCATAGTTAAAAAAACATTGTAACTATTATGGAGTCTGGCTTAAGGAACAGTGCCATATCAGTGCTAAATATCGATTAGTTACGCGTCGTGTGTAACCGGCTTCGACCCAATAATCCTTGGATTATATTTGCGCCCTGTCACATTTGTAGATTATAATATTAAGGAATGGTGCTATCGTAATAGAGACTTGTTTGACATTGGATCGGGTGCAAGTTTGAAAACATTTTCTATTTTATAACCAATTGCTATTATTAAATAAACTGTGTGATTGTATTGTAGCATATTATATTTTAATATTATGGAGTCTGATTTAAGGAATAGTGCCATAAAAGGGGTAATCCACTTTGAGCATCCAGTTTTACGGCACCTGCATATTCAGCACCTAGCCTAGTCCTAGCACCTATTGATATTTTTGGCAGGTACTCAAAGTGGATACAAATTTATTTTTACATTTGTGTCCACTTTCAGCACCTACAATACAGCAGCCTAGTGAGGGCCGCTATTGTTTGTTCGACAAGATGATATTAAATGGAACATATCGATAAAAATCACTTGTACGTATAATAATTTCAAATACTTTTCTTTTATCGCCTCTGTGGTCTAGTGGTCCAGCGTTGGCGTTAACCACATGAGGTCCCGGGTTCGATTCCCGGGTCGCGCAGGGTGCATCCCATCCACCCCGGTCGTCTCGCCCCGGTAACGGGACGGTTGGGAAAAATTGATTATTCCAAAAATCGATTATTCCTTGCTGCAAAAAAAACGATATTTTTACGAATCGATTTATACTTTAAAAGAATAATCGATTATTTAAAAATCGATTATTTTTACTCAATGTCACATCCCTACTTGCCACCTATCACATTTGTGGGACCAAGTATCTTCGGCTAATCGTGGGTGCACTTGTTGTACCTCTGCCTACCCCTTCGGGGATACGGGCGTGAAGATACTTACTTATGTAAACACAAAATATATCGATGCGATATACATGAAGTTGGAAAACAATAAACATCTTTGTTAAAGTTATTAATCTAAGTTTGTAACAAAACTTTTTTAGTTTTTAGTAACCACATTTGTTGCATAATCAGTTTTGGTGAAATCTTACCTAATAGTAACTCTTTTTATATTTATTAAATATATAATAATTATATATTTAATAAATATATAGGAAACAATATCACATTCATTGCACAATCAGCCGTATTTAAATCTTACATAGTAGTAACCCCTTTTTTTACACATATCACATTTCTTGCAAAATCAGTCTCCTTTTAATTTCAACTTTACTACTATGTATTTAGGAAATACAAACATTTACGCTCATCACACAAATGTTTGTCCCCGTCGGAGATCGAACCCGAGCCCCGTCGATTGCGTAGTCAGGGTCGCTAACCACTCGACCAACGGGGCGGTCAATTGCGGTGCGGCGGTGGTGCTAAATATTTACCCTTATTCTGTTTACCTTCAAGGCATAATACCGAAGACGGTAATGAACTTTGTTTTGTGATTTAAAAAAGCACTTAGACACGTGTCCTTTGTTTTAATACCACTGTTATGTCACGTGCTTTGTTAAAGACTTCAATAACGAAAGGTTTTTGGAGTTTATTTTGATTTTGATGATCCAATCGCCTCTGTGGTCTAGTGGTCCGGTGTAGGTGTCGACCAAATGAGGCCTTGGGTTCGATTCCCAGGGCAATTCAAATGTATTTTTTCAGTTTTCTGTTAAAAAACAATGTTATCCAGGATTCGATATGTGTCAGGTTTGTCCCGGGCTCCTTTGAAGAATAGGCCAACTGCTGTTCTGCCAGACAGGTCGTAAGACCAGGTGGCTATGCGTGTCACTACCATCGTGGCTACTAGGTGGTAGAGTTCTGCATCGGCTCGACCGGGTCTGGTACCACCGCCTTACCTATTACCGCCGCAATAGAGTCAGTGCTAGTCACTGTCGTGTTCCGGTTTGGAGAGTAAGGTAGCCGGTAAACTTATGCATATGGCATTAGACCTCGCCACAACATAGCAACGCACCATTAACATCTTTGGTGTCTATAGGCGATGGTTGACTCTTTCCATCAGGAGACCCATCTGCTTGTTTGCTATCTTACAATATATAAAAAAAGGGTTGGCGATATGCTTGCCACTTATCATATTGTGGGACAGAGTATCTTCGGCTAAACTGGTTGTACTACTCCCTACTTCTTCGGGGATACGGGCGTAAAGATACTTATTAATTATAGAAAAATTAAAAAAAAAACGAAAATTAAAGAAATTTTTCTTTCTCTACAAAAAACGAATTAAACACAGTGTGTATGGTTGATATAAGCTCAAACTTTCACGGATGGTTGTTGAGTATAAAACAATAAATAAAGTACCAAGGCCTTCGTATTTACTATTTAAGATTAAAATATTAAATTATCATTCATGTACGTGTTCTTTTACTATTATATCAACACATATTTATGTACTGGTTTATACTTTTCATAAATAAATACTAAAGCTCCTTTTCTGACCGTCGCGTCTCGTGGGCACATCATAGAGGACTCACTGAAAATCAGTGTCATAGCAAATCCTTTTGGTATGATCACTTATAAAAAATTGCTTAAGATTACATTTTGTTAGCTTTTGTTTTTGTCTAATTTTTTTCCTGCGCAATATAGTTTAATTTAAAAATTTTATAATCAATATGTATCCTAAATATATTGTCTACTGTACTGCAATAGTTGTGTGAAAATTTGGTACCAATTATTATTATTATTATGGCTCAATATCTCAGCGTAGTGCTGGTTGTGCTAACCTATCACGGGCTAAGCTAAGTGTGTCGGTTAGTTATGTAATGTAGCAGGTGTTTGTGTTGTGGATGTAAGGAATCGCCGGACTATAGAGCAGGTATCGATGATGACTGATTTCTGTAGTGGTATGAATGTGTTTTTGTGTAAGCCTAATTCTTTAAGGGGTGAGTGTAAGGATCTTGGGATGAGTCCTGTACGTGAAAGAATGATTAGTAATCTCATGATGAAAACAGATAACCATTGCCTATAAATTGATGGAGAATAAATTAAAATAATGTACCTTGTTCTTCAAATTAAAACATAACAGTTGCAAGCATTGATGCTATTGCCGGAAGAATAGGTAGGGCGATGGTACTAAACCCAAGCGACATGTTGCCTAATGCCACGTGAGATTTGTCACGCACAATTAGTGTAGATAATATATTTGTTGATGTCGACAAATATGTTAAGACCGCGCGGGCGATAGCGGCACGCTAACGAGTCTAGTCATTGGATTGCCAAATCACTGTTTGTAAACAATGAACTTGGATATCTATGTGTGGGTAGATAACATTTTTATTGGATATTTAGGTCAAAATTTAGGACTTTTTTTATATTTCGGTATCTGAAACGAGTACTGAATGCCTTCCTGCAGTATGTAAGTACAGTCTTTTACTAATCACTCTGTATTCTGTAATATCCACACAACTTTAAATATCGCTGGAAAAATAACATGAATTCCTCTAACTTCAAAGTAAGCAAAGTATTTGCTTGTGTATATTACAACCGTCAGTCAATACATATATCATTATCATTTTTCATTATTATATAATAAAACTAAGTTGATAAATTGTACGTGCCGATAAAACTTAAAAAGGAGTCCCAGCACGATAAAGAGACTTATACAGTGTGATAATCCCCCCTCGAACAAGAAAGTTCCCGTTTTAACCTAAAGGGCGTGTTTTTAAAGATATAAGGGCTTTTCCAACCCTTCAACTTAGAAATTAATTGCAATGGCGCCATCTGTTGTCGAATATTTGAACTTCATTCAGAACAATGATTTTTGGGGTTGCATTTCGAAAGGCGCTGCGAGCAATTGCAGCATGTGTAGTAATGGCGCGAAATTTAAAATCCAATTTCAATAAGTCTTAAATTACATTTGTTATATTTCAACTACCATGATATCTCATATCAACTCCCGAGCGAAGCCGGGTATCATAGCTAGTAAAAACTAAAAATTTAATAAAGAAAAACAATAATTTATACTCATCACAGAAATGAATGTTCTTGCCGCGAATTTAACTTAAGCCCTATCGATTATATGGTCAGAGTCGCCAACTACCCAACCAATGAAGCAGAATTGTATTAATCTCAGACACTGTTGCCGTAATACCCATGTCTGATTGCCAAAGGCATTGTTTAGTAGCCTTATACAATAATCTATACATACAATAATAAAATCGTAGGAAAGTCAAAATTGTACATTGAATATTTTTTAAAAGAATACTTGGGGCGTGATCTACAATCGATATCGAAGCCAAAAATATAGTTTTTAGAAGTTTCGTCTGTTTGTCTGTTTGTCTGTATGTATGTATGTCCGGAGTAAACTCAAAAAGTACTGCATGGATTTACTTCAAATTTTTCATGAATATTACTAACAGGTCGGGTCAACATATAGGCTACATATTATCACGCTATCACCTACGGGGGAGGAGCAGTGCGGAGTAAACGAAGTCCGCGCGGACGAAGTCGCTGGCAACAGCTAGTATTATATAATGTTATTTAGCAATATAGGTAGGTAAATTTTAGCCGATAAAAATGAATAATCTTAAATGATATTTCTAATATTAAATACTATGGCAACACAAAATTCCGGACAAAAATATGGCGACAGGCGCAGTTGTGACTACAAGGTCGCGCCCACTTTCTCGACAGTGTTGTGCGATTTGAAATATTCGCTAATTTTTAGCGAAACTGAAGGTTAAATATGAGTATTCCAAATACCATAATTTTTTTATTTTTGTGCATAGAATTTCATTATTTTTTTTCGATAATTTCATCGACATACTTAAGTATGTCGATGAAATTATCGAAAAAAAATAATCAACCCGGATACAGAAACATTAATATATTATATTAATACAGAAACATTCAACCCGAGGCATTTAAATGCCCCGGGTTGAATGTTTCTTTATAATGTTAGTAATAAATAAAATTATTAGGTGGAAACCGCACTACAAATTACACAATTCTCCATAATTAAAATTATTATTTAATAATTTTAAATGTTATTTATACCTTTAATTTAATAACGCGTTATAAATAATAATAACAGAATTACTTTCTACTTCATATTACAATTACAAGTCATGTTGATGAGTGTACATGATAAGGCCTAGTTTACAACATAATATGATATTCGTGTGTGTCGGGTGAGCTTTATAAAGATTGACGTTTTATTATCATTTTGGTTAGAAAGACATATATATGTTCATGCCAGATTCTTAATGGGTTATTCAGAGTGTATATCGGTGGACGGAGATGGATTAACTTAGATGCGTTTCTATTTTTATAGTTTAAATAAATTTAATATTTGTTTTGTAGTTTTTTCGATTAAATACATTTAATATCCAATAAAACAGGTTTTAGGTGTTAGGTAATTTTTTTTTTAATTTATTAGTTTTTAATATTTTGCTTTCGTTATTAAAATGTTTAATTTTTATTAAGATATTATGATGATCGTCAAAGTTGCCATGTAGTTTATCTAGTGTTTAAAAATACAAAAAAGCATTATATTTACATTTCAATACTATAAATGTGTAAAATTAAGCTGTCTTTGTATTAAATGTCACGTTCACTAAAAACAAGGCTAATATTTTTTAATATTTGACTTTACTCAATCAGTCATAAAAATGTCTATTTGCGATCGTCTCTTATAATTAAGAGAGGCATCTGTTTATTTGCTACAGTGTGCTAAAAATAATTTTGCAAAACATACGTATTACTTTCGTAAAATGTGAGAATAGGCTTATCTTTTCATTACTGTGATTTATGTAAAAATATGGTCACTGAGAATTGATTTCTCATAAAAATTGCGAAGATAAAACAGGAACAAGACAGATAATCAAATTTAAATAAAAATTATAAAAAAAAAAGATTTATGGTTTTTGTATTTTTTGGTTATTAACTTTAAAACTACGAAATTGATTTTTATTTCGCATATAAACATTTATGTTACTAGTGAGTTATGTATCATATATTTAATTAAATTAAGGGTTCCTAGTTATCACGGAACCCTAAAAAGTAGGAGATCTCTTTAAAAAACCTAAGTATCCAAAAGTATTTCGCGGGTGTAATGTGGGCAACAGGTAGTAACGAAATAAAATAAAATTATAATTCTTACAAGAACGTCCGCAATCCGCATTGTCGTGATGCGTCAGTGTAGCCTACGCTCAAGCAGCGTTTCGCTTACTGACCATACTTTCCAAAAACCTCTCTCGGAGTAAAATATGCATTCAAATAAAGTGTAGTCTTCTCATGTTACAACGAGAGGCTGTGGCAATTGATTAAATGAAGACGGTTACATGAATACGCGTGCATTGAAATTTCCACGATCGCGCAAATGTATTCGTGCATCCATGTGCAAGTGTTCTGTGCATTTTAGTTATATAATCTGTGTTTTTAATCTGTACTAGTGAAAAATGGCGCGATCTTTTAAAAACTTTTTTCGTAACCTTTTGGAATTTGCCTGCCTGTACACGGCTAAAGTTATTTGGGTAATGTTTATTTTATTAACGTAATGTGTTATATATATTGTATTTTCAAGGTATTTTAATAATTATAAGGTAATAACTAATACCCGTTAAGGATCTAGTGTGAAATAATTGATGATATGTCTGTGTAAATAATTGTATACTACTTTAAAAGGGTTCGTAAGTGTATACCTGAATTAAATGTATATTGTATATGTTTCAACTTACCTGAATTATTTTGCTACCTTTATATTATGGTATGTTTTTGAGTCCGAAAAAATATTTTATTTCTTCGTTGTTAATATTTTGTTTTCGATATTAATATTTTTGTTTTTGTTAAGATATTACGATGATCATCACAATAAAGCCATGTAGTTTATCTAGTAATGAAAACACCAAAATGGCTTTCTATATAAAGTACATTTCGATTCGAAAATTAAACTTTCTTTATCTATTAAATATTAAATTATTCATCCAAGAAATATTAAATTATTTTTAATTTGTGCTAATTAATTATTATTATTCGTACTAATTATAATTAATTAACACCTCGTCACGTGATACCAACACACCAATAACATCTTTGGTGTCTATAGGCAATGGTTGTCACTTGTCACTTTACATTAGGAGACCCATCTCCTTTGCTTTCTTATAAAAAATATTTTGTACTTTCAACGCTACACATCGTCAGCACTTGGCATCCTAACTCTATTTTTTCTGTGTATTGATATGTGTTTAGTCACATTTGTATTATTTACGATATTTATTTATTTCGCGTGATCCAAAAATATTACTTCCTTTTTCGCAATCGGATAAAAAGTACCTTAATATGGTACCTAACATATTATGTAAGTTTAGCAGCAGGTTTTTATTGGTAAATGATTTTTTTTATATCATAAACCTCTCTAACTCGGTTAATTTTGACCGGAGGAAAAAAAGTTATATAATCTTTATGGTGTCAAATTAATATTAATTTGACACCATAAAGATTATAATAATTTTTATAAATTAAAATAATTTTTTATATCATAAGATAAGCAAACAAGCAAATGGGTCTCCTGATGGAAGGAGTCAACAAGCGCCTATAGACACCAAAGATGTTAATGGTGCGTTGTTATCTTGTGTTCGAGGTTTAATGCCACATGCATAAGTTTACCGGCTACCTTACCCTCCAAACCAGACCACAACAGTGACAAGCACTGACGCTATTGCGACAGGAGTAGGTAAGGCGGTGGTACCAGACCCGGGCGAGACAATGCAGAACTCTACCACCTAGTAGCCACGATGGTATTGATTTGCGTAGCCAATCGGTCGCCTTTTACGACCTGCCTGGCAGAACTGCAGTTGGTCTATTCTTCAAAGGAACCCGGATCCAACACGGGGAAATTTTTGTATTTGTAGACTTTCGACTTTATTCGTTGCAACAATATTTTTTTAACACAGTAAAACTGCAGCAATCGACATCACATTTCCTGTATCTCTGGTACCGACCAGATCCTTAACAAATTAAAATGGGACCACACGAGGAGTGTAGCCTCTCAAACGAAAATTGAATTTCTCCAATCGGTCATTGATATAAAAAACCCAAGATGCACAGTCCCGAACAAAACTGACACTCAAAACTGTCGCTAATTTCATTTAAGTAGCTATAGATATGGCAAAAACATATGTTCTTGCATATCCAACCTTAAGCGCAAGACTAATAGTTGTTTTTACAAAGCAATGTACTAAAAGAAATAATTGACAGTGTCGCTACCATGAAGAATTAGGTAAAGATGGAGCAAGCACTCTGATTAATCACTTGAAAACATAAACCTACGTTATATGTCTCAGCTTCATGGTCGCTACCGACTCCGTGACCGACGCGATTCTATTTGAAACAAGCGCACAATTTAAAATTGTGCGCTCATTTTGGAAGACGTTTTTGAGACACTGATTGTGTATGTTGGGTTTTTTATATCAATGAATCGGTTCATAAATGACAGAGTTCTGAGATAACAAACATATATATCTATCGTCTCCTATATATGAAAATCAATTGCTGTTCGTTAATCTTGCTAAAACTCGAGAACGGCTGAACCGATTTGGCTAATTTTGGTTTTGAATTAATTGTTGAAGTCCAGGGAAGGTTTAAAAGGTGAGATAATATAGAAAAAATTAAGAGTAGTTAAAAAGGCAGAACAGCGTTTGCCGGATCAGCTAGTAAAAAATAAAAATAAAAACATATAGCCGGATTTATAACCTCCTTCTTTTAAGAAGTAGGTTGAAAAATAAAAATCTCTTTATACTAGGTAGAAAATAGGTAGAGGGTGGCTAAACATAAGTGTATTAATATACTTTGATTATTGCGAGTATATAATCAATAATAATCAATAAATACTAATAGACACGCCATTGGAAAACAAACGTGTCGCCGTACATATGAGCAAACGCTCCTATCATTGTCAAAAATTTCATACATTTATTGGCTATATTATATTGTGAAAAATAGAAATAAACTATGTTGTACTGTTTTATCGTACTGAATGAGTAGACAAGGTTTAAAAATTACCCTTGAAATGGTACCTATCGTAATAATAGTATTACTCTGTATTTCTGTATGTAATTGCAAGCTACACTGACAAACTAAGAAATTGTCTTGTAAGGCGTATCCAAGTGGCGGGATGGCAATTCCACATGCATAAGTTTATTTGCTGACGTAAAAAAGAAGAATATTAAAAATTATGGCACTATCTGGCAGTAATATTAACAAAGAAAAAATAATAGAAAATTATAGTAAGTATACGGTAATTAATTATTAGCTACTGTTAAATATAATATTACTAGCTTTTGCGTGCGGCTTCACTCAAGTTAAATCGATATGTATAAAATTTCACCCCCTCTTTTAAGGGGTTAGGGGTAGATTTCCAAAAAAAATGTCACACGATTTTTTGTTAGTCACAAATAGCCCGCATACAAATTTTTAGAATTCTGTCCTAAAATTGCGGAATGTTTCATACAAACTTTCATTCACCATTTTAGGGCAGTGGGGGGTTAGAAAGGGACAAAAAGTAGCCTATGTCACTCTTCATCCCTTCAACTATCTCCACTTAAAAATCACGTCAATTCGTCGCTCCGTTTTGCCGTGAAAGACGGAGAAACATACACATACACTTTCCAATTATACGTTATACATAATATTATAATATTAGCATGAATAAGGTCTACTGTCAAAAATATCAAAATAAAAATATTAAGGGCGGCTTGCACCAAAATGCTTAAATGCATTTAGTCCCTTAAGCATGTTTAGCAAATGTTAAAACGCCTTAAATGCTGTCACTTTAAATGTATTTAGTGATTTAAAATGATTTAAGCATTTTGTTGCAAGCCGCCCTAAAAACATAACAATTTTCCGAAACGTGATTATAATATACGACCGATATAATCGGTTTACAGAGAGAACAATGTGATTATTAAATTGGACACTTTTCCTTTGTCAGAACTTGTTAAAATGAAAGATAATATTAGGTATTTATCTTGTTATTTATGTGAAACATTCCGGTTGGATATTAAATTAATTAACTCAATCAATTTAAAATTATTCAAAATGAATATCAAAAATACATTTCAAACGTCGAAATACAAATAATTAAATAGCCCCGTGATGATCCGGGTTCCTTTGAAGAATAGACCAACTGCCGTTCTACCAGGCAGGTCGTAACAAGGGACCGATTGACTATACGTGTCACTACTATCGTGACGACTACTAGGTGGTAGAGTTCTGTATTGTCTATTTGGTACCAAAGCCTTACCTATTCCTACCGTAATAGTGTCAATGCATGTTATTGTCGCATTCTATTTGGAGACTAATGTAGCCAGTAGACTTATGCAAGAAGTTGTGCCATCTCACTACATGGATAATAACGCATCATTAACATCTTTGGTGTCTATAGGCGATGGTTTCTCTTCCCAACAGGAGAGCCATCTGCTTCTTTGCGATCTTATATATAAAAAAACATACATCTTAGCGACTAGCTACTAAATGCTTGTGATACAATCGAACGACTTTTTTCACTTAAAAGACTTCCCCAATTGCGGGCAAACGCGCCATTATTCCTATCACAGTAAATGGCACAAAAACGATATTTCGTCATTCAATGGCGCCAGAGAGATGAGGCTTGAATAGTATTAAGGAATGAATCCTGTTTGTCGTTGCGTAATTTATGTCGATAAAACGTATTGTATTGCGTCTGTTCTCATTAGAATATGATTCAATATTTGATTTTTATTAAATCATAGCACACAAGCTGATGGTTGTTTTGGTCGACGAGATAACCGTCGCTAAAAGCACCTTAGCGCTACACCACTGAAGTTCTTTTTATAACATTAGATAGTGAACAAGCAGATGGCTCTCCTGGTTAAAAGAAAAACCATCGCCTATAAACACCAAAGATGTTAATAGTGCGTTGATATCCGTGTGGCAGGATGGCAATTCTACATGCATAAGTCTTCCGGCTACTTTATTCTCCAAATCTGAACACGACGGTGACAAGTATGACACTATTGGGACAGGAATAGGTAAGGCGGTGGTACCAAATACCCGGGCGAGCGTTGAGGAACTCTACCACCTAGTGAAGTGATTATTTTGTATATATTTTTTGTCTGATTTTGATTAATGATATTAAATTTAATTAAAACAATCTTATATTATTAAACTATTATTTACTTATTTTACTTCATACCACGATAGATATTTACCATTTATGTATGTTCCAGATAATATCGCTTTCTACCTATAAATAAAATAATCCATTATGTAAAAGTATTTTTGTACTCATTTTATGTTCTTATCTTAAACAAAGCTATTTAAATACAATTTATTTAAATAAATTTGCTAAATATGTAGCAGTTTAAAATTACAAAATTTAAAAATTATTTATTCATTACATAGATATGTTATAAAATAGGCAGAATATCGTAGCTTTTTGTCAGATACAGAAGAAGAATAGGTATATATTAAATGTTTTACTTTTTTATTTCATTTCATTACCTACAGATTCTGGGCACAGATACTATTACAATTAAAAATAAACATACAATTAAAAATAAACAAAATATTTTATTTAAATTTGGAATCTGTCATTTTTATGATTGTTCATTGTGTTTTTTAATTTTCGCGCCAGTACATTACAAAATGCTTGTAATAATAAAATGGAGTGGGAGTAAAGAGAACCGAATCGCTGTGATTGTATTACACAAAGTAGGTACATATTGAACCAAATACAATTTTTAAAACTCTCCATAAGCTTGGTATTAGTCAAATATTTGTGTACCGGGTCATTGATAGTTACAATGATATCTCCTCTGTTTGTGATAGAAAAAGATTTGGCCGTTTACGTAGTGTTTGTACGAAAAAGGGCGATCAAAACAGTAGGAGAAAGAATTAAAAAAAATCCGGCCCGAAAGCAATAGATTTTATCTCGGGAGATGAAGTTAGCACCTAGAACCATGTCGCGTATTTTAAAAGATGATAGGTTGCCTATAAGAGACGCACTGGTCATTACATGACTGATAATTTAAAAAAATATCTTCACGCCCGTATCCTAAGAGGTAGGCAGGAGTAGGTAGGTATAAAAAGTGCACCCACAATTAGCCGAAAATAGTTCCGCAATATGATACGTAGCCAGCTTTTCGCCAACCGAGAACCTTTTCCAATCCTAGGCAACGTTTTTATCTCAGAAAACCTACAAAAAACACCATTTTGAATTGCTCGACCCGGGAATCGAACCCGTGATCCCATGTGGTAAACTCCGACACCGGTACTAGATCACAGAGGCAATTAAGGCGAATTTAAAAGAAGTATAGGGTAGTAAAATCCAAAAAAAAAAAATTGTTCACTCGAACTGCACTGGACTGGAACACGCTTCCTGAGTCTGCGTTCCCCGACGAGTACAATCTGGGGATCTTCGAGAGACCATTGAACGGGTACTTTCCAGGGAAACGCGGTATATCTTAGGCAATATCATAGCTTACCGTCAGGAGAAATCGTGGTCAAGCGCTTCCCTATCGATACTAAAAAATGACAAATTCTTTCAACGGGGCCTTGACCAATACGTACAAAAATATATCTCTTCCAATCTAGTTTAAAGAACGATATTACGTATGATTTAGGTTTTACAAAAGGAGGTCACTTTGGTGTTATTAAACCGTGAGAAAATGGCTACAAAATTGTACTTACTGACTCTTACAAGATTTTTGTGCAATATTTTATTGCTTATTTGTACTTTGTTACGCAATACTGAAGTCCAGTACACGGGTAGAAACGCACCGTTAATATATTTTATGATGGCTACTGAGTGGAAGTTTTCTGCACTGTTATGCTTGGATTAGGTATCACCATTGACATATTACTATGGACATCAGGTCTTATACTAAAAACGCGAAAAATGTCCCACTTACACACAAGGTAATTTAAACACTAAATCAATACATCATGGTTTAATTTCGACTAACGCGGAATTGTAGCACTTTTTGCGTTTTGTAGCTCATTTGCATCGGACATTTTTAGCGCTGACCCGACGTCCATAGTAATAATATGTCAATGGGTATCACTGTCTTATCTTTTCCTTGAAATGCTGTTTGCATAAGATTACGGGCTACCTTTACCCTCCAAATTGAAACACGACAGTAATAACCACAGATGCTATTACGGCAGGAACAGGTAAGGTGGTGACATAAATCCCTCTTTTATGGAAAACAAGGAAAATCACTATTTAGATATTTCAGGGCGGCCGCGGCGACATATTTAACGGTGTCCCAGCATTAAGGATAAACCCGATCGCGACGATGCAGAACCCTATCACCTAAGTAGCAGTCACGGTGTTAGTGACAAAAATTAGGCTTCTCGTCTTTTACGAAATGCCTAGCAATAAGATAGATTTTTTTAAAATGGCCCGAAGCGAGGCAAAAGTCATAGTTATTTCCGTAGTCGATGTAATAGAATGATACTCCAAGAAAATAAAGTTTTAAAATAAAAATATATCACTCTTCTTTGAATTTTGTATATAATGATGTCTTAATTATATAAAAACGTTATATTATAAAGATTTTTTTGTGAATCGAGATGGTAAGGATGGAACTTCAAGTTTTGACGCGATGTCCAATGGTGGAATTCGGCGGCAGGAATTAATCCAAACAGCTCGTCGGAACACTCCATGATATATACGATAAAAGACACAGAGAGAACCTACATCTCTGCGCAATGCCAAAGAGTCAAGCTGTTTCGAAATGGCCTGGTCGTCAACGATTCGAACCGCTCTACGCTGAATGCGATCAAGAGGAAGAAGCTGGTACTGAGGAGCTCCGGCCCAGAGATGCGAACAGTACTCTATGTGAGGCCAAACCTGTGCCTTATAAAGTTGAAGGCGATGGACCGGCAAAAAGTACTGTTTTGCTCTGCTGATCACATCGAGCTTTTTGGAGGCTAGTTTAGCCTTGCCTTCCAAATGACCGCGAAACTGAACGTATTTCGATATGTCAACTCCCAGGATTCCGACACTAGCTGAGGCTGTCAGGAGAGTATCCTCAAATTGAGGTGATACGACAAAGGGCGTCTTTTTTGCGGTGAACACGCCAAGCTGTGTCTTCTTGGGGTTAAATGTAACCAGGTTTTGGCGACCCCATTCCGAGACATCGGTAAGTCGATTCTCGACTTCAGACACAAGCTTGTTTCGGCACTCTTCGACGTGTTTCCGAGAAATACTGCTTCGGCCGGAGTATGTAGCATCACCAGTACTGTCATCCGCATAGCAATGTATGTTGCTAATTCGCATCATATCATTGATATGCAGAAGGAACAGTGTCGGTGATAGCACACAGCCTTGGGGAACACCAGCATTGACAGATTTAAGGTCGGAGCACGCACCGTCGACAACGACCTTGATGCTCCGGTCAGCCAAAAAACTGGTGATCCACTCGCATAATTTCTCAGGAAGCCAATAGGAAGGCAGCTTCGCGAGAAGCGCTTTGTGCCATACCCGATCAAAGGCCTTCGCTATGTCCAAATTAACTGCCAATTGTAATAAAATATAAGTCTGGCTTGCTTTCTATAAGAGAGCGAGAGAGAGAAAGAGAGGGAGAAACATGCGCACGCCGCACAACTTACAATAGCTTACTATAGCAAAAAGTGTCGTTACAACTTTTCGTGAGAATTTTTTCCGTCTAGCCCCCTTTCATAACGCGCGATAAGGAACTTCGTTCCAAAAATTTTAACCAGTAGAACTAAGCATATTTTAGTTATTAGACGCTGAAAGATTTTATTATGCTCTCAATTATCTAAATATATAATTTAAATCACTTCATCAATTACACTTTAATATAAAAATGTAATATTCAATTATATAATGTTCTATTCATATATTATTTCATTCAGTAGAAAACGCTGCATTGCTGGGAGGTCGAGGTTTATATGAGAAATAACTCGACTATTGCACTTGGTCAAGGAATTTTATAAAATTATTTCCAGTTATTGTTATTTTCTTAAGTGCAACTCCTCAAACTTTTCAATCTTGTCGACCAGTAGGCTTGTTTTGAGTTTACAGTACACAATAATGCAATAATTTTTGTCGTAACGAAACTGCCATGCAACGTATTATGACTAATGTGTAGAGTTTGTGAATTTAGGGCTTGTAGAGTAAGGGAGTGTTGAGTTAGAGGCTTGGTTTTACATGAGATCTGATAACTTTTTGACGTGTGAGTTATAGAGTCTTGTCGTGGTAACATTTTACATGTAAATGTTTTTGGTGGGTTTTAGTTTTCTATTTGTAGTAAAATGTTATATGAAAAACATTTTATATATTAATTAATTTAATTTAAATTAAAATGAACCAAACTAAAATTTAGTGTCAGTTACATAAAATAAGTAGACAAAAAATTAATTCTGCATTCATTATCGTAATATATCATAATCATCATATTATAACAGGTTTTCACCTATTGTTATAAAAAAACCAAGTTTTCCCTTTCACATAAACACGCAAAAATTAGTTTATGATTGCAGAATTATTTTCTGTCTATTTGTTTTACGTAACACATGCATGTATTACATGTATGTCATATCATTTTATACACACAACCGGTTTCGCTTATCACAGCATCATCAGTGGAAACCGGTTGTTGGGTGTATAAAATTATATATACATATAAAAAAATCGTAGGAAAGTCAAAACTGTACATTGAATATTTTTTAAAAGATTACCTGGGGCGTGATCTACAATCGATATCGAAGCCAAAAATATGTTAATATATTTTTGTCTGTTTGTCTGTATGTATGTCCGGGAGTTAATTAACCCCGGTAAAAAAGTACTGCATGGATTTACTTCAAATTTTGCATGAATATTACTAACAGGTCGGGACAACATATAGGCTACATGTTATCACACTATCACCTACGGGGGAGGAGCTGTGCGGAGTAAACGTAGTCCACGCGAACGAAGTCGCGGGCAACAGCTAGTATGAAAACATGTGAACAGGAAGTACAAGTGAGTTTATTTTGTAACTAGCAACCTGCCCGCGGTTTCACCTTCGTAGCTTTTGTTCCCGTGGTAACATCGGAAAGGTTTATATATTAAAACCTTTCACAAGAATCAATCTATCTATTAAAAAACCCTTATCAAAATCCGTTGGGTTGTTTTAAAGATTTAAGCATACATAAAGACATAGGGACAGACAGAGGAAGCCCCTTTGTTTTATACTATGTAGTGATATGTATTTCAAAATGTAGTTTCACCAAGTGTCGACGAAGGAAAGTATCCAATGTATTGCTTCATCATCGTCGGCATCATCATCGTCCATACAATTATTTATCATATTAATATATTTTATATTGTTTCATTTCATGTACAATGAGGAAAAAAATCTATACATATACATAAAATTTAAGTGTCTGTTTGTAATATTAATAACCGCTATTTACTAAATGCATATGGATGTATACATGGTACATATACCAAAATAAAAATTTTATATTTTTATCTGCTTGTTGTGGCTAATCACTGAAACATCTTGACCAATTTTGACGGTGAAATTAGCAGATAGTAATTGGAAGTAACTTAGGCTATTTTGTTTTAGAAAATTTTCCACGCGGACGAAGTCGCGGGCACAGCTAGTAAATAAATAAAACTTGTCATCAAATGAAGAGCGTTGTTTGTAAATCCTAAAAAATAATACTACGTCGTTTAAACCATAACCGCAGGATACGGTGATATGCAAAATGTTCAACAAACATATCGAATCAGACCACAATATTGGTGCGGGAGTGAGTCAATCGTTAATTGGTGAGTCAGACTCACTGGCGGTGGAACAACGAGTGATTGTTATACAAAATATATGATCTTGTTTGGACGAATTATCCTAAATCATATAAAGCTCTTACAAGGACATTTTTTTTATTATTAGATAGCAAACAAGCAGATGGTTTTTCTTCTTCCCCGTGTTGGTTTCGGGTTCCTTTGAAGAATAGACCAACTTCCGTTCTGCCAGGTAGGTCGTAAAAGGCGACCGATTGGCTATGCGAGTCACTAACATCGTGAATACTAGGTGGTAGAGTTCTGCATTGTCTCGCCCGGGTCTGGTACCACCGCCTTACTTATTCCTGCCGCAATAGCGTCAGTGTTTGTCGCTGTCGTGTTCCGGTTTGTAGGGTAAGGTAGCCGGTAAACTTATGCGTGTGGCGTTAGACCTCGCCACAAGATAGCAACGCACCATTAACATTTTTGGTGTCTATAGGCAATGGTTGACCCTTTCCATCGGGAGACCTGCTTGTTTGCTATCTTATGATATAAAAAAAAGATGGTTCCTTCTACTGATGGAAAGAGAAGACATCGCCTATAGACATCAAAGATGTAAATGGTGCTTTGCTATCCGTGAGGTGGGATTGGAATGCCACATGCACAAGTTTACCGGCTACCTTGTCCTCCAAACCCGAGCACGACAGTGATAAGACGGTGATAAAAGACCTGGGCGAGACGTTGCGTACCTTTACTACTAAAATATACAACGAATCATGTTTACGCAAATGATATATATTTTCTGTTATACATTGTGTAAATTTTTTTTATGGGGCTGTGCCTGCCCGATCCGCAAAGGCATTGTTTAGCAAGGTGGGTCGAAAAATTTTTTTTATTTTCTTAGCATGGGGTTAGAATTTGTACCTTATAAAAAAGAAGTTTCAAGAAAAAAAATACTCAATGTTTTGAGGTAGCCTACTCGTTTTTAAATAAATAATTAATCAAGATTTTTAAATAAATAAGTTTTTTGGTCAGTAATCGTGGAATTCAATTTCATAATTCAATTTTAAAATTCAGATTTTTTTGTTGGAATTACGTCATTTGATTATTTATTTATTTAAAAAAGGAGTGGGCTACTTCACAACACTGAGTAATACATTTTTTTCTTGAAAAATTTTCTTTTTTATAAGGTACAAATTCTACCCTCAATCTCAGAAAATGAAAAATAAAAAAAATGACGACCCACCCTATTGTTAGGAGCCTAATATAATCATATGTGTTATTATTTTGCGGTTATAGGTAAATAAATTTTCGTCGATCAAAAATTTGAATGGTATTTAAAATATTACTGTGGCAACATAAAGTACCAAACAAAAATGGCAACTAACAAACGCGACTACGTTACGCGCCTGCTTATACGATGGAGTGTTGTATAATTTGAAATATTCGCTAAATTTTAAAGAAATCGAAGGTTAACTTCGAAGATTTCAAAATACTGTATTTTTTATTTTAATATATAGAATCATTTCATTTTTTTGATAATGTCACCAGCATACTTAAATGTCCTTTTCAGTTCGGGCAGAGGTTTTTACACATATTATATTCATTAAAAAATAACAGGATTCGGCGTTGCTTACCAACTCAGTGCAATAAAATTGCTTGAGAATATTATACATGTACATGGCATTACCACCCTGCCACAGGGATAGCAATGCTCCATTAAAATCCTGGTGTCTTCATGCTGTGGTTGTCTCTTTCCATTAAGAGAGCCATCTGCTTGTTTGCTATTGTGGCGATATGCGATCGCCTGGGCGTTTATTTTACTGCTTGGCTGCTTATTCTTCTTACTGAGAGGTACTCGGAGTCATTATTTACTTTGTATCAGTGCTTTGAATAAAAAATCAATATTGCTAACGATTTTCAATTTATTTGGGCATACGTCTTAGCTCTGCGAAAAAAACAAAACTCTCTATCAACTTATTATTATCAACAATTTTGAAATATAGAAAAAGACTCGACATAAAGTTCTAAATTTAAAAGCGGACAAAGGTGCCAGCATTCATGTAACACCTCCATGGTAAGGTGTTACATTATCTTGTGATATAAAAAAAACTCGCTCAAGTACGAACTTTAGAGTACCGAGGGTTCGGTATTAAAATATTTTTAAATTATTTTTATATGTATTATATTTTTATATTAAAATATAATGTTACATAATAAAAAAAGAAACATGTATTTTTTTCTAATGTAACTAAAAATTTACAATTTTCGTTTTTTTTCTTTACATGTACAATGAGACATTGCTTCTTGCCTTTCATAATTCTAGGTCAACGAAATGTAACCTATAGGTTTTGATTCCCTTTTGAACTCACAAAAGACCGCAAAATATGCGACATAAGTGGTCATACAATATTTTATATCGATAACACTTGTACTGTTTCACAATAAACTATTATACATATCATCCAACCGGTTTCGCTTCTATAAGCATCATCAGGGCAATTACAAATTAAAACTAGAAACAAAACCCTTTTTTCTACTTTTTGGTTCGGGGTTTGTTTCTAGTTTTAATTTGTAATTGCCCTGATGATGCTTATAGAAGCGAAACCGGTTGGATGATATGTATAACAGTTTATTGTTTAACAGTACAAGTGTTATCGATATAAAATATTGTATGAAAATGGAGCTTCACCAAGTGCAGACGATAAAGAGCGTTGAAGACATAAGTGGTCATATCTCTTGATCGCGTTGACTTACAAGTTGGATTTTTTCCTAGCTAGGAGGGACCGTAGACCCGAGTATCCATAGGTACGGAACCCTAAAAAATCTAGCACAGACAGCGATACACAAAGGCAGTCTTATCACTAAAGAATAAAATTAATTTTGCAATATGATGTAATCCAAAGATATTTCAAGAATTCGCTAATCTCAATAACTGGAATAATAAATTGGACCGATTTCGACGTGAAGCGTTATCCCCGACTTCATTTGGTATTCTAATCGACTTTGTGATCATCTTAGAATGTATTCGGTAATAAAATGGTAATCGTTTGATGTTTACGTTTTAATTTGCTTTGGTTTCTATACCGTAAATCGTCAGCACTTGGTGAAAATTCATTTTAAGTATGAAGTTATTGGAGTCCCTGTAGTAGCACTTTATCGCTATCTATACCTGCTGGTCTATACTCATTTTTTATATCATAAGATAGCAAACAAGCTGATGACTCTCATGATGGAAAAAGACAACCATCGCTCATAGTTGCTACTCTTGTAGCCACATGCATAAGTTTATACAAGTTTACTGGCTAACTTATCCTACAAACCGGAACAACAGTGATAAGCACTGACGCCATTGCGGCAGGAATAGCTAAGGAGAAAGTACCAGACCCAAGCGAGACAATTCAGAACTCTACCAGCCACGATGGTATAACTCGCAAAGCCAATCGGTCGCCTCTTACAATCTGTCTGGCAGAACTGCAGTTGGCCTATTCTTCAAAGGAGCCAGGACTAACACAGGGAAAAAGTAGTGGAACTTCATTGGAACTTCACTAGTCTATAATAATTTTTTCATATCATAAGATAGCAAAGAAGCAGATGACTCTCCTGATGGAAAAGGACAACAATCGCTTATAGATACCAAAGATGTTGCTAGTGCGTTGCTATCCTTGTAGCGAGGTCTTTATGCCACAAGCATAATTATGCAATATCAATCGTTCGCCTCTTACAAACTGACTATTAGAACAGCAGGAGGTGTATTCGAACCAACACGGGGTGAAAAAAAAATCATGCAAAAGAAGGCAAAAACCAATGAAAAACAAATTAGGTCTGAACGAAGAGAAGTCGAATTCTCTTCTTTTCTTCGTCCGGACCTCATTTCTTTGGATAAAGTAAAGTCACCATAACAAAAAAGTAATTGCAACTAATTCTTTTGCCGCAATATACGGCATCTAATTCCGACATACATAGTGTTTTGCGATAATAATTAGACAAATAATTCTTGCGGTTGTAGCGTATCATATTCAACTCCGCCATATTGCTTAGCACTCATTTTCCTGTTTATAGTCTTGTGTGTGTCTTGCGAAGGTATCGTATTGCAAAACTCAGCTATAGATAAACATTCTAATATTACTTTAAACTCTTTTGCTGTTTTTAATGGCTTTTCGATAATTTTTAGAGCATCGTCAGGGATTTACTTTTTATATGTAATAGGCATTGATATATTAAAAAGGAAGATACGTTACGCTCTAACATAGCAATCGCTAAACCTAGGCTCGGTCTGTTGAGACTACACTTCTGTCACTTACTTTTGTATTATACTATCTCACTCTCACAAACATGGCGAACCAAAAAACTATTTAATCTTATTTTCAAACAAATTGTTTTAGCCGTACTTACGAGTGGAAAGTAATCCAGTGTGTCTTATTTTTTCCTTGAGTGATTGTAGCATTGGTTGAATACACAAGAAGGTATTTTGATGTGTGTTTAATGGTAAAAACAGTCGGAAAGTATAAGCGTATGCTGTGATATCCCGCGCGTGATTGATTGTCACTGTGTCCACGGACCTAATTTTGTAGGACCGGGCGCTTTGACTAGGTAACGTACCCTCCCCTTTTATATCAATGGTAATAGGTTAAAAATGTGCAAGTTTCATTATATTGGAAAGGGAAACCATAGCCTCTAGACATCAAAGAATTAATATTGCGTTAGTATCTGTTTGTCGGGCTGTAATGTTACATGTATAAAGTATATCGACGTACTTGCCTTCTAAACCGTAACACGGCTGCGTCAGTGATAAACACTGACACTACTGTAGCAGGAATAGGCATAAATTACGACTGTCGAAACGTTAAGACAATTTAACGAGACATCTACCAAAGATACATAAACTGTTCTGATTTTTATGAGAAAATACAATATATTTAATATAGAAAAGTTTAACATTATCCCGATATGACATAGAACAATGGTGGTTTATAATTCCGGCCATTGTTCCGCGCTTTCTCAGTGGTACACTCCATCCACAATGGATACTTTAATCCGTTTATACGACTTTAGCTTCTCAAACAAAACATTCTCAACGCATTTATGAATTCATTGCGTTTTTGCTACCAGTTTTCGATCAAATTGTGACTGACGCCTTGCTTTAGATATAACTTAGCAGCAACGTACCTAGTTAACGAGTTTTGATAAAAAAAAAATCCCGGGACAAATTACACATACTGATCTAATCCCAATGTAAGCAAATTATTTGCTTGTGTTATGGGTGTTAGTCAACGATACCTACCTATACATAGATACATACTAATCGACGAGGCTAGGGTTCGATCCCCGGGGACAGGCATTTGTGTGATGAGCATAAATGTTTGTATTTTTGGGTTCGGGTGTTTATTAAATATATTCGAGTATTTATATATGTATTTCTATGTATTAGTATCGTTGACTAAAACCCATAACACAAGCAAATAATTTGCTTACTTTGGGGTTAGATCACTAAGTGTAATTTGTCCCGTGAATATTTATTTATTATTATATTTCTTATATTGCATTATAGCTTATGATATTTATTGTATACAATGATTTTCATAGCATACTAGGATATTTATAGCATACCATGTACAAAAATATGCATTTTTGGTATTGATCTTGGTTCCTTTGAAGAATAGACCAACTGTCGTTCTGCCAGACAGGTCCAGAAAGGCGACCTATTGGCTATATGTATCACTACTATCCCGACTACTAGGTGGTAGAGTTCCGCAACCACTCGCCTGGGTATTTTGTACCACAGCCTTACCTATTCCTGCCGCAATAGCGTCAATACTCGTCATTGTGTTCCGGTTTGGAAGGAGTGTTAGTCGGTTGACTTGTGCATGTGGTATTACCGTCCCGTCACACGGATAGCAACGCATCTTTGGTGTCTATAGGCGATGGTTTCTGTTTACATCCTGAAAGCCATCTGCTTGTTTGCTATCTTTTGATATAAAAAAACATATATTATAGCTTTATTTAAACAAACAAGCAGGTATATGTTTTTAAATAGCATACGATGAAAACAAATAAATGGCATATTATTATAGCAAACAATCCTACGAATTTTTTGCACTATAGGTAAGACACAAACAAGTAAAATATTTTTTAGGGTTCCATACCTAAAAGGTAAAAAGGGACCCTATTACTAAGCCTCCGATGTCTGTCTGTCCTTCTGTCTGTCTGTCCTTCTGTCTGTCAGTCAACAGGCTGTATCTCATAAACTGTGATAGCTAGAAAGGGGCCGTTCATAAAATACGTTCGCATACAAGGGGGGGGGGGGGGTCTGGCTGAGTGTGACAAGATGTGACAAGGGGGGACGGGGGGTATACGGCAACGTGACGTTCGCCGTTTATTATTTTTTGACATGAACGCTAGTTCTGTGGCGCGACTCTAGCGGCGTTGCGATCCGTCACAACGGGTTTCTTTGTTTTTCCAATACTTAAGACAGTAACGTTTCCACGTACCCTGCGCGTAATGTTATTATAATAACTAAATAAATATTTTTAATTTTCAGAATTTGTGTACTATCATTTAGAATTTATCATACTCAGCAGGGGGGGGGGGGGTCTTAGTTTTTGTGACGAAATATTTCTAGGGGGGTCACAAAAAGTGTGACACAGCGTGACAATGGGGGGGGAGGGGGTCAAAAAAAGCTGATTTTAGTGTGACGTATTTTATGAACGGCCCCAAAGCTGAAATTTTCACAAATTATGTATTTCCGTTGCCGCTATAAAAACATATACTAAAAATAATAAAAAAAATGAAAATATTGAGCCGGGTTCCCTTACAATAAGCGTGTATTTTTTCGTATCTTTTTAAAGATGATGGAACCCTTTGTGCGCCAATCCGACTCGCACTTGGCCGGTTTTTTTAGCATAATACGCCAACAAGTAAACGGCATTACAGCGTTGGATAGAAAACAAGAAAACGGATTTTTATTGCAGTTTTGGGACGCATGCAAGTTTAACGAATTTTTATAGCATGAAATAAACATTTTTAAAAGGGACCTTTTTATCTATACTAATAATATAAATAGGAAAGTGTTGTATGTGTGTGTTTGTTTGTCCGTCTTCCAAGGCAAAACGGAACGACGAATTGACGTGATTTTTTAAGTGGAGATAGTTGAAGGGATGGAGAGTGACATAGGCTACTTTTTGTCTCTTTCTAACCCTCCACTTCCCATTTAACGCGAGCGAAGCCGCGGGCAATAGCTAGTAATGTATATAACGGATTTTATAGCATGTTAGGTATGAAAAATAATGTGTTATTCCGTCTTTAAGTTTGTGTAGGCTGCGGCTTAACCGCTAAGGGCTAAGGCTTAAACATCCTAAAAACAAAGATAACAACGGGTCAATAGCATGTTTGGTGTGTATAGGCTAACGTGAGCATTTAATATTTGAGTCAGAACGGGACGCTTACAGTTTTGTTTCAAATTCGATGAGAGGATGTAGAAATATTTAATAATTAGGTTCGGAATGAGATTTAGATATGTTTCGAAATAAACAATTTAAAATAAGGAATTTACTGTACAATTACTCATCATCATGGACCGGCCCGTTGGTTGAGTATGCAATCAATTGGGCTCGAGTTCGATTCCGACAGGGGCAGGCATTTATGTGATGAGCATATATGTTTGTATTTATGGCTTTGGGTGTTTATTACACCAATTCTACAAGCAAATAATTTGTTTACTTTGGGATTAGATCAAAATCGTGTAAAATTATCCAGAGATATTTATTTATTTATTAATCCGTAACTTCCGCTAATCTTTCTTTCCATTTACTGCCGTCTTTCGCACGAATCTGATGTACTTAGATAGGTGAAAATGTAAAAACTTTGATTTATATTGTATTAAAACTTGTACTGTTTTACTTGACTTAGTTTAAAAAACGGGGACATTTTTCTCTCGTCGGTGACAGCGGGACCGACATACAGTCATAAAACGGGACAATCTCGCCCAAAGCGGGACGTATGGTCACCTTAGTATAGGCGCGGATACATATTTCCTTTCCTAACAATAAATAAATATTATGACGATATGCGTCTTTATGTTAGCTGGTATTGCTAGACCAATGTTTTGTTTTACTTGAGTAATTTTTTTCTCAGCTGCGGCGAAAAAATATTTGTCGTAACATGCATAATATTAGATACTAGATGAAAACCCGATAGAACGAAAACTCAAATAGTAGATATTAAAAAGTAGCAACACTGTAGTGACGTCTTCTATCATTCTATTACGTTGTTTAATAAAGACAACACTACAGTGTTGCTATTTTTAATTTCTACTCTTTTATCAACGAAGACAAATAAGTTTTACGATAATCTGCACTCCGTTCTATAAATGCTCACGCCATCTACACAACACATTTGTAACCTTTAAAGAAATATGGCCGATTTGTCTGTCAGCACGGTTAGAATTTTTAATGACTATTTTAACAAAATACTTGACAGTCCGAATTTTGCGGATATATGTTGTCGACTCAAAATTATCATTTTTTACGCTTTATAATTTAGATAAGGTTTCGATTGAGTCTACCGTAACCTTTGACGAAATTATTAATATAGATTAGTCGTCGTCGACGTCGAAAAATATCTCTTTTATCGCGATATATCACACGCTCTTTAATGTATGGTAACGGCGATGGAAGTCACCACTCATCTCATTAGGGGCCATTCATAAATTACGCAGGTGGGGCGAGAGGGGGTTAACGAAGTGTGATTTTGTGTGACAAGGAGGGGGATCAAAAGCCGATTCCGACGACCCGATGGCTCTAGTCAACGGAACACCCCAAAACATTACACGCTTACATACGCGAATCCGTCGCCGCCGGCAGCGACGAGAACCCCTGTTTCGCCCATCGGCGAACCGAAACCGGCGAGCAAATATCAGCCGACGGACGAAACAATGCCACTAAACCTCTTATCGCAAATCACGACCCCACCTTAAGCCGTGGATCGGTCTCACAGGAGACATCCTTAGGGCGGAGGGCGTACAGTCGCACACCTTTAAACTCTGGCTGAGCACTCTGCTCGCCCTCGCGACAGGTGAAGCTTTGAAGGCCCTTATGGCCAGCAGTAACTCAGACATTCCGAGATATATATATATATATATATATATATATATATATATATATATATATATATATATATATATATATATATATATATATATTGTTGACGAGTGCAAATTGGGAAAAACTGCTGCGTTTTAAGTTTTAACATTTAAATATAAAATTAAAAAATATGTAACGTCACACTAGGGGGACGGTTTACAAATGTAACAACCAGTGTCGAAGGGTGGGGGCAAAAGCTTAAAAATTTGTATGACGTTATTGATGGCCTTAAGTATTCGTTATTATTTAATTAAAATTAATTGTTAATGAAAAACTGATGAATCGTGTTAAACCAGAACATCCATTGACGATTGGATAATTTTATTATTATATAAATATAAAATAAATGACCTACGATGACTTTCAAAATAACTTTAACTGTGGGAATTAAGTATTATCCTCTACGAGTAGGTATTATTCATAATGTTTACAAATTAATTTCGCAGAATGTTGATAATTGTGAGTCAAGTCTAATGGTCACTACCAAGTCAGTATTTAATTTAGATTTGATTGGATAAGTCGGTTAACATTATTTTAGTAATATTTCTTGAATACAACGTTTTGCTCAAACTTATTCCATGACGTGTTAAAAATACGGTATAATATCGTTTATTGTTAAAAATTGTTCTTATTTTAAATTTATAGTGTTCTTATTTTGTTAAAAATAATTGTTTAAAACAATGTATGTACGTACGTATTCTAATTTAATTTAAATGTTCTGAATATGGTACAAAATGGGCATTAAGTGATGCGTGAGTGATGTGATATTGGAATTTTCGTTTTTACGCAATAAAAGTTTCAACTTTTTATCACAAAAATCTATTTATAAAGAACTTTTTATTTCAGTAAAGTCTGGATTCTAAGTTATTGAGTGTTTTTTACTAAAGTTGTAAACTACAAAAAAAAACAGTACAAACTTAATTATTTTATACACTGTATGGTAACTTATACTATGTAATAATAATAAGGAACATATTTTTAAAAATTATTAAACAATTATTGTAGTGATTGTCATGTTATAAGTGTTTGTGAAGTGGAAATGAATCAAGCATGGAAAAGAAGATTCTGTTGGGTGAAAGAAAGAAAATTTTCAAGACTATGGGTGGGTTTTATTTTTAAGTTATAAGGTTTTTGAGTAAAAATAGGTCTATATACTAATATATTTATATATTGACGCCAAATCCCGTATAATGTAGTTAGAACAAATTAAAATTTGTGAGTAACGAGAACCGAGTTGCGTATGTATATCATGAATACATGAATCCATGCAGACTACCTTACTTATGCGTATTTATAACTAACACTCTTAATTCAAAACTGTCTTCGTGGTCTAGGGGTATGCCTTTTTGACTTGCAAGATAGCATTACCGTGACTTTGATCAATAAGTCCTGGGTTCGATCCCCCGGTCGGGCAAAAGTAAAGGCGGTAAAGATTTGTCATCATCCTAGTACTTCGGATGAGCACGCAAAGCTTTTGGTCCCGGTTGTTCTAGAAATGGGCGAGAATTTTTATTAGGTGAGTAAAATGGTAAAAGTAACCACTCACCTTACCAACTGACTAACCGTTGAATCGTGATGAACAGGAATGCCGAATGTCTATAGTAATTCGGTTTACTCTGCCTACTTTGAAGGTGAAACGGCGTGATAATACTTGATAGAATTGATCACACATCGGTTTCAGAGACCGTTGATCAGTTTTGAGAAAATTTCCGACTCGATTCTTGATTTGTCTTAACGTCGACGGCATTTTTGCATTGTATAAAATGCGTTTTGTGATAAAAATATGTACGAGAATTGAACTTATGAAAACGTTCACACTAAAATGTACAGATAATAAAGAAATTTATCTGCACTAAAATATAGCAGAATTACTAATATAAATGTAAATAATTTCAGTAGGACGTACTGAATTTAAATGTTCGAAACACTTGCAAATTAGAAGGACGAAAGTGCCGTCATTTTTCGAAAAGCGGAAAGCGAAAAGCTTATAATTAAATGTTCTGTTTTTTTGTTCAATATTTTTTTAATTTTTTAAATTTATCGTTTACGAGTTATAACTAGTGATGTACGGGATATACGTATCCATTGCCGTATCCGTGGATATCCGAGGAAGGAGAAAGATCCATTTCCGTATCCGTTACTTTTAGGAGGATCTTAACAAATCTTTTATATAATTAGACTAGCTGCGCCCGAGACTTCGAACGCGTGGTAAAAAAATCTCAAATAAAAGTAGCCTAAGTTACTCCTTATTACATCAACTAACTGACAGTGCAAGTCCCGTCAAAATTGGTCCAGCCGTTTCAGAGATTAGCTGGAATAAACACAGATAAAATAAGTAAAAAAATATGTTATTTTTGTTTAGACATCGTCTATACATTCCATAAGCATTTAGTAAAAAGTAGTTATTTTAATATTACAAACAGACACTTCAATTGTATTTATTTGTATGTAGAGAGTATAGCTGATATAGATTTGATTTATTATATCTTAAGATCAAATTTCTATTATATTTTTATTTTTTATGTCTTAAGATCAAATTTTTCTTGGATTTGCAAAAATCTAAAATTTAAACATTAGTTTTACTGAGTTAATAAAAGTTTCATAAACGGTTTTAGAAGCAAGGTACATAAAGTTCTTGATGATTATTATATATATGTGATATGTTTATAAACATAAGCATAAAGCATATTATGTTATCTTTATCTTTATAATGAGATCAAAACTTTAAATATTCATAGTACTAAAATACCCAACTGAAAAATACAATAATTGCAAGAAAGTGAAGATCCGTATCCGTATTCGCGGATATAAACAACAAATATTATATTTGTATCCGTATCCGCGGATTCAGTTTTTTAACGATCCGGCACATCTCTACTTGTAACAGACAGAGTAAAACGGGCAATACCTAGAGGAATTCGTTACTCTTATCCTAAACCATCATAGCCACAAGCCTGTAACATTATGGAATATGCAATAAAATTGAAATTGACGGGGGCTACGGGGGCTTTAACCCATCTGCACAAGACTTCGAAAACTATTTTATATATTATCATACGATAGCAAACAAGCTGATTGATCTGAAGATTAGAAGAGACAATTATCGCCCACAGACCACATGACTAGAGATGATAATGGTGTGTTGATATCCGTGTAGCGAGATGGCAATGCTACATGCATAAGTCTACCATCTACCTTTCCTTTCAAACCAAAACACGACAATGACAACCATCGACACAATTGCGGTAGGAATAGGTAATACGGGTAAATCAAATACCTGGGCGCGACGTTGCGGTACTCTACCACCTAGTAGTTACAATGGCAAAAAGTATCTTCACGCCAGTATCCCCGAAGGGCTAGGCAGAGGTACAAGTTCACCCACGATTAGCCGAAGATATTTGGTCCCACGAATATGATAGGTGGCAAGCCTATCGCCAACCAGGCACTTTCCTATCCCGGGCAACTTTGTGTTTATCAGAAAACTGAAAAAACACTTTTTTATGTGCCCGACCCGGGAATCGAATCTGGGACCTCATATGGTCAACGTCAGCGCTGGACCACTAGACCACAGAGGCGACAATGGTAGTGATACATAAAGCTAATCGGCTTGCCTTCTGCCAGGCAAGTCGTTGCTCAAACAGCAGTTGTTCTATTCTTCAAAGGAGTCCGGACTACACGGGTGATTGTAATTCCATAAATAATAAATAAATGTCATTGGACAAATTACACGAATTGATCTGGCCTCAAAGTATTCCATAGCCCTATATAATTTAGTTTGAAGGAGGAAATTGAAGAAGTCATTGTCTTTAATGAATTACGCATTCAGATGTTCAGCAGCTAACGGAAGCTGTATCCACTGATAACACTATCGCTTCCCTCATTCTGACACAATTATAGACAGTGTTTATAGCAAATTTTATGTTATATCTGTTTAGTTAGTCAACGAAAACTCTATGTACGTATGTATATCAGCGCTACTATTAACTACTAATCACGACATAATATCTTCTGTATGTATTCGTATATAAATGCGCGCAGCCAAAACTTTTTTTATATATATTTTTTTTTATAAAAATTACGACTACAAGGGAGTATCCCCGGTGTTGGTTCCAGGCTCCTTTGTAGAATAGGCCAACTGCTGTTCTGCCAGGCAGGTCGTAAAAGGCGACCGATTGGCTAAGCAACTCACTACCATTGTGACTACTAGGTGGTAAAGTTCTGCATTGACTCGCCCGAGTCTGGTACCACAGCCTTATCTATTCCTGCAGCAATAGCGTCAGTGTTTGTCACTATCGTGTTCCGGTTTGGAAGGTAAGGTAGCCGGTAAACTTATGCATGTGGCATTAGACCTTGCCACGAGATAGCAACGCACCGTAACATCATTAGTGTCTATAGAGATGGTTGATTCTTTCCATCAGGAGACCCATCTGCTTGTTTGCTATTTTTATGTTTTATGTTAGTTGGATAGGCAAACTGGCAGATGTGCCACCTGATGGTAGGTGGTCGACGTCGCTAATGAACATAAATTACATAGTTTACCTGGAAATAGCCCAAGTAACTCATGTGTTGCTTATCCTGAGACATAAGGTATTAAGTCTCTATGCGAGTAATTACCTGCCTGCCTGTCTTGCCTTTCTCTCCGAAACACAGCGAAGCTGTTTCACTGAAGAAACAAGCAAGATGGTGGTAACCAGGCAGTGGGGAGCACGGCACAGCGCATCCCTCCCACCGATTTTTTAATATTATAATTATTTTTTAATATTATTTTATAAGTGAGATTAAAAACTTTAATTAACATGAGGTATTTCTTTTACCAGGCGGAGCTAGTGGCTGCCGTGAGAAGACGTGGCAGAGGAGATAGCGATGATGACGAGGACCTCGGTCTTCCGAGAAGCCCTCCAGCTTCCCCACCAACGGATAAGGCTGATAAGGTAAACAACTTGTGTAATAATATCTATAGATAAATAGAAACTACTTCTTCGGGATGTCGGCGGTGAATGTAGATCGAGGATTTGTAGCCTGACAGTGATGTTAATGAACATTTTATTGATGATATAGTTAATCCGCGGATGTAAGAAGCAGGAGGATATAATAAGAGTTATTTTTTAAATATTTTACTATATTCACAGGACAAATTACACTTACTGATGTAACCCCAAAATAAGCAAATTATTTACTTGTGTTTTGGGTGTTAGTCAACGATATTAATACATAGAAATACATATACAAATACAAGAATATATTTAATATACACCCAAGCCCGGAAATACAACTCCTAACAATACAACCGGAAACAATACAAATACGGATACTAGGTGGTAGAGTTCTGCATTGTCCCGCCCGGGTCTGGTATCACCGCCTTACCTATTCCTCTCGCAATAGCGTCAGTGCTTATTACGGTCTTATTCCGGTTTGGAGGGTAAGGCAGCCTGTAAACTTATGCATGTGGCATTAGACCTCGCCACAAGATAGCAACGCACCAAAGCCAATGCCAACCAAGATAGCAATGCCGCAATAGCGTCAGTGCTTGTCGCTGTCGTGTTCCGGTTTGGAGGGTAAGGTAGCCGGTAAACTTATGCATGTGGCATTAGACCTCGTCACAAGATAGCAACGCACCAAAGCCAATGCCAACCAAGATAGCAATGCCGCAATAGCGTCAGTGCTTGTCGCTGTCGTGTTCCGGTTTGGAGGGTAAGGTAGCCGGTAAACTTATGCATGTGGCATTAGACCTCGCCACAAGATAGCAACGCACCATTAACATCTTTGGTGTCTATAGGCGATTATTGACTCTTTCCATCAGGAGACCCATCTGCTTGTTTGCTATCTTATGATAAAAAAAAAATACAAACATTTATGGTCATCACACCAATGCTTGTCCCCGGGCGGGTAGCGAACCCAAATCTTACTATGACCTTAAGCATTTCATTCGGTTTGTTGTGAAATGTCTTAAGCCTTCAAGCCTTTGGATTATTTTATCAACCGATGAAAAAACGGGGGTTATCAGTTTGACATGTATGTATGTAATATTGTTGGAATTGGATAATATTTAAGTATGATGATATATTTAGGCGTCCAGGTATGTATGTTTGTATATTTGTATATGTGTATGTATGTTTGCATATTTGTACGTTTGTCCATGAATTTCTCGGGAATAAAAAGCCATATCGAGATAATTTATCTTGATTAAAATCAGGCTTATTTCTAATTTTCATGCAATACCGTCTTTACCATAAGGGCACTCACAGGGCCAGTGCCCAGGGCCCCCATCTTCAGAGGGCCCCGAAGGACTGACATTTTCTCTCACGTTTAATATCCAAATATTATGGTCGGGCATTTTCGTAGCTTAAGAGAATAAAAAATGAATTGCAAACAACAATGTTACAAGAATGGCTAAGTAATTTGTCATAGAAAATTATATTCTTCAGAAAATTTAATTTGAGTATTTAATAGAAGATTTTGCTCAACAGAAATCTCGAAAGAAACTATTAATTTTAACGTAATCACAATAAAAAAACAGCAGCATACATCCATACTTCCATACTATCCATACTAATATTATAAATGCGAAAGTAACTCTGTCTGTCTGTCTGTCTGTCTGTCTGTCTGTCTGTCTGTCTGTTACGCTTTCACGCTTAAACCACTGGACCGATTTTGATGAAATTTGGCATAAACATAGATAAGACGTCGAGAACGGACATAGGCTACTTTTTATCGCGGGAAAATATTTCGTTCCCACAGGAAATAAAATTAATCGAAAGATATCGGAGCATAAAGCGTAACGTAGAACACATTAACTAGATGGCGCTGCACGAAAATACATCGCGCTAACGTATTGAAACACATATACATATAATTAAATCGTTGAGTTTAGAATTATCTTTATTATGATACTAGCTGTGCCCGCGACTTCGTTCGCGTGGAAAAAATTCTAAAATAAAAACCCGCACAGATTCCGTTCCCATGGAATTTCCGGGATATTCAGTGGTTTGGCCGTGAAAGCGTAACAGACAGAGTTACTTTCGCCTTTATAATATTAGTATGGTACTTTCGCCTTTATAATATTGTACCTTTGATACGAGTATTTTAACGTTTGTTTGTTCATTGAATGCGCTAAATGCTAATTCCTGGAACTACAAGTCGGATTGAAAAAAAAATTATGTGTATGTTTAATGATAGCTACATTCATGAGGATTACGTTACAATTATTCTTAGCGTAGTTAAAATATCGATATTTGTAAAATAAGTCGGAAGAAAAAGCGGTATCGAACGGCTGTATCCACGTGCGCTTGCTGGCGTAATGCTTAAGTACACGTAAGTACAATGTACTACAAATATATTGGTTTTTAGTAGATGCACAAAAAAGTCCACGACACTATATATATATATATATATATATATATATATATATATATATATATATATATATATATATATATATATATATATATATATATATATATATATATATATATATATATATATATATATATATATATATATATATATATATATATATATATATATATATATATATATATATATATATATATATATATATATATATATCTCTTATAACAACACAATAAGGAATTTTGAGTCGAAAAATTATAGAAAATTAATAGGTGAATTTTAACCCTTATCATATAACGAAAAGTACTTCATCAACACGAAGATCTTAGGAAGACAAACTTTGGCTCTTATACCACGTTATTTAGATGCATAGTTTAAAAAAAATGTAAAACGAAAATAACTCAACATACCTAGGTACTATCTAGGTATTAACCGAAAGGCTGTGTGCAGTGTGCACGATGCGGCGCACTACTCTGACCGCCGAACGAGAACCGAACATTGCCGAGAAGAGCCGAACTGTGAGAGCGTTGGCTTTACTATATTTTTTAAGGTTCCATACTCAAAGTTTAAAACGGGACCCCATTACTAAGACACCACTGTCCGTCCGTGCGTTTGTACGTCTATCTATCTGTCCGTCACCAGGCTGTATCTCATGAACCATGATAGTTGAAATTTTCACAGATGATGTAGGTATTTATGTTGCCTTTTATTTATGTATAATAACTAAAACTAAAAAAAGAATAAAATAAATATTTAAGGGTGACCACCATACAACAAACGTGTTTTTTTGCATAAACTCCCTTTTGCATTTGCATAAAATCACTTTAAAAATAAATAATTAAAATAAAATAAATATTAAGAAGGCTCCCATTCAACAAACGTGATTGTTTGCCGTTTTTTTATAGATTATGGTACGGAACCCTTAATGCGCAAGTTCGACTCGCAATTAGCCGGTTTTTTTAAGGTACATGAGTGGAATCATATACCTTTAACCTCTGCGGCCCGCGCGGAGTAGACATGTGACCGGCTCCTTTCGCAATAGACTTCTTTGATACGGAACGTTGGATTTTCCTTCTTTGAAAAAAATCACTTTACTTTGTAGTAGTTGAATATTCGATCTATTTTGTGTATTTTAATATTATTAAATCTTGCTTTAAATCTTCCCCATTGTGGAAAACTGTTTAATTTTTGAAGCTGTAGGTATACCAACATAAGCAATCATTTAGGTAGAAGAAGCACAAATTTTCCAAACAAGATCATATTGATTGGTTAGTTAGTTAGGGAAAAATCCTGAATCAGGCTACAAAAAAATTTTACATAGGTAAAGACCTTCGTGAAATCGTAACCAACATTAAAGACTTGATATTTAAAGTGTACCCGGAATTCGGATATGATAGATTTACCAAAAAAAAAATCAATTGATGTGTGTAAGGGCAATTTTATCTGCAAGAAATGCAAGCGTTGACGCCATCTATACAAATAAATAAAATTGGGGTGTCTGTTTGTAATATTAAAATAACCGTTTTTACTTGACGGGACTTTCACTGAAAGATAGCTGATATGATAGCGAGTACCTTAGGCTATTTTTTTTTTTATTTTTCCACGCGGACGAAGTCGCGGGCTCAGCTAGTTACTTATATCATCAATGATATATTGGATTACTAAAGCAGAACATAGTGGAAAAATATTGTATAATTTGCTTTCTTCACATTCCAAAAGGGCCCCGAATTCTTGTGTGCCCAAAGGCCCCAACATAGTCTATGACGGCCCTGTTTTCATGTGTCATCAAAATCGGTTCAGTAGTTTTACAGATATAAGGATAGTTTATGTTTGAAGTCGGTTTGTATTTTAAATTTCTATTGTGATCAAATAAGTTCCAGTAGAATAGAAATAAAATAGAATAAAACCATAGATTTGGATGGGGTGGCATAAAATCAGATAGCATAATATAGAATAAAATATTAATCGAATGAATATATTTTTTTAAAAGTACCAAATTTATTACAAAGTTTACAGGTAACATATAGTATACCTATAAAAATTATTGTATTATCAATACTATAGTATTGATAAATACAATAATTTTTATAGGTATACTTTCCGAAGTGACTGAACTTCCCTTGGTAATCTTTTTTCTAAAATCGTGTCTTTTCGGGGAGGTAATTTGTTTAGATATTCATTTTCGTACAAATCACATACAAATTAATATGAATATGCTGTATAGCGCCATCTCACGAATTTTTGAGGTAACGATAATATCATGCATTGGCAAAAGTACAAGTTTATATTACCAAAAAAATTAAAATGATATAGTTAAATATTTGTGACGTATTAAATAATGTAATATAATTACCTATCTAAATGCAAATTTCAAAGTTCATATTATTATAATTTCTATAACATTTGGAAGCTTATTTAAATATTAGCTTTAACACGGACTGAAATATAGCCATTAGGGCTTCAACAATCGTATAAAAATAATAATTCATATAATTTTCTTGGTCAATTAGCGACATCTACCTAGTGTGTATAAAAGTATAGTTTAGTATGAATAACATAGATGGCGCTACATGGATACAACCTGTTGAAAATCAACTCATCTGTCTTCACTTAATTATATACTTTTTGTAAGTAGGTATATTACAAAGTATATTGTATTTATTGAGATCCGTAATAATATTAAAATAATATTAACATAATTATAAATTTTAAGACTCGTATCAAAAATTCCACTAAAACATGTTTTATTTATACAATACTAGCTACCTGCCCGCTGTTTCACCCGCGTAGCCTTTGTTCCCGTATGAATATCGGCATGGTTTATATACTAAAACCTTCCTCGAGAATCAATTTATCATTTAAAAAAAACTGCATCAAAATCCGTTGCGTAGTTTTAAAGATTTAAGCATACATGGACATAGGAACATGAGACAGACAGAGAAAGCGACTTTGTTTTATATGTAGTGACAAAGGAAATTTAATAGTTGCATGAATGAATACTTTTTGCAAAGAGGTTTCCAATTCGGCTGTATGTTTTTATGTTCGTTACTTCAGAAATAGGTCATTTGTGAACCAATACATACATACATACATATCTTCACTCCAGATCCCTTACGGGGTAGGCAGAGAGAACTGAGTGCGATACATCACGATCGTTGCAGGCTTGTGAAAGTCTCCTCCTTTGTGAACCAATTTTGAAGATTATTTTGTTGTTTGGATATACTTCCAATGCACTTAATCCCATTTTAATTTAGTGAAGATATGATGTACGATGTAAGATATGACGAGAAATGGCAATTCGGTTGCTGTAGTTTTACTGTGTCTAAAAGATTATAGGGTATTATATTATTATAAAAAATTACAGAATATTTTTTTTTTATATCATAAAATAGCAAACAAGCAGATTGGTCTCCTGATGGAAACAGTCAACCATCGCCTATATATAGATTACAGGTAGAGTTCTGCATTGTCTCGCCCGGTGCAGGTCACTACCATTATGGCTACTATGTGGTAGAGTTCTGATTGTCTCGCCGGGTCTGGTACAACCGCTTAAGCTATTCCTGCGGCATTTGTGCTTGTCACTATTACGTTCAGGTTTCGAGGGTTTTTTATATCATAAGACAGCAAACAAGCAGATGGGTCTCCTGATGGAAAGAGTCAACCAATCGCATATAGACACCAAAGATGTTAATGGTACATTGCTATCTTGTGACAAGATCTAATGCTACGTGCATAAATTTACCGGTAAAGGCGTTGGTACCAGACTCGGGCGAGACAATGCAGAAATCTACTACCTACTAGCCACGATGGTAGTAACTTTTTTGCATCGCCTATAGACATCAAAAAAATTTTTGATGTCTATAGGCGATGGTTGTCTCTTTCAATCAGGAGAGCCATCTGCTTGTTTGCTATGTCATGATATGAAAAATTGACTTCCAAAAAAAGTTTTCAATTTGGCTGTATTTTCTAATGTTTGTTTCTAAGAATTTGGTTATATATTAACCAATTTGGAAAATTCTTTTACTATTTAGTCCCATATAAATTTGCCGATGGTCTGATCCAGGGTACCAGAAATACGAAATATTGGAAGTCAACTGTTGCAATTTTCCTGCGTTCAAATTATTATTTTATATTGCAAACATTAATAACATTTGTATGTGTAGTGCGTATTGATGAACTGGGCGTTATAAAACACTTTCTCTTCACTTGCTTTGTATTGTTACTAATGAGGAATGCATGTATCATCACTTTTTATTGAAGCTTAGCCTGAGGCCCGATTCGATTCTTTCTAATATGGCGGCTACATTATCGCGATACGGGGAAGATTCGCGTTGTCATTATGTGTGTGGCTAACAATTTCACTAAATCGCGAATCACTTACTCTTGCTTAAGTAAGGGCACATCCAGCCTTCGGAGGGTGGGGGGGGGTCACATTTACAAAGGCCGATCCAGCTTTCGGTTCAGGAGGTCACATATTTGAGATTCAGTCATGATAGACTCTAATCCTAGACTTCTGCCCAGGAGGGGGTCCCCTCCTCTGGATTCGCCTTTGTACTTAACACGAAATATACGGTGTGTAGCACTGTATATAGATATTCGCGCGAACTATTGTCAACCGAGAACATGTTGCCACGTAGTTAGCCATAGCTATGTCCACGTTTCAGATCCGGTAGTAGTTTAAAAAAATCTGTAAGCCGGTTGAGTGTGCAGGTTATCCCTTAAACTTCCGACTAAATTGAGGTTTTTTTAAGCTCAAATGAGCAAAAACTATACCTAATAATTTAAAAAACTATACCTTAGTATAGATATTTGAGCTCTAAGAGTTCAAAAACCTACTGTTAAACTCGATAGGTTAAAAATGTCAAAGATGTGTCGAAAAACTCTTTTCAAAAATGTTTGTCATTGATAAATCCCGAACAAATCATCCGATTTTAGTCCAATTTAAACTATTTGATGCAGTTTTTTTAAGTAGAATTTGAAATAAATTGGTATATTATCCTGAAGCTTATTTTAAAACATGAAGCCAATTTGTGTTGTAATAAACGTAATTTTAATATTTGAAAAGCTGTAAGTTGTTAAATGTTGATTGGATTTTAAATTTTGAAACGGTTATCAACGTAGTTTTTATAGTACTAAAATCATAAAATAAGCTATGTCAAAGTTATTTAAAAAAATATTTATAAAAAAAATTCCACATGTGGGCTGAACTGATTCAGAATTTCAAGAATTCTAAGTTAAGCGGAACTCAATCAAATGCCATCACCTGTATTTCGATCGGTCAAGCTGTTCAAAGTAACTTCCTTAAAAATCCAAAATCAGTAACTTCCTTATTTATATACGCAGTGGGAAGTAAAAAAGTTTTGATGCGTCAAAATAACTTGTAAAGAGTTTTATTGAATAAAGTACTTCTATATTTTGATTTCAAACGAACACAAATTTTTATCGCGACTACGGTCCACGAATAATCGCACGATTATGTGGCTCCGGGATATGTCTTTTATTTAATATCGTAGGCTTTTGTCAGGGTTGCGCAGTAGTAATATAAATCTAGAAATATTATTTTTAACCCCTGACGCAAAAACAAGGGGTCTTAGAAGTAATTGTGTGTATTTCTATTACATTATAGCTCCTAAGCGAGTGGATTGATTTAATTGTGGCTTTTAATAGAAAGTTTAATAAATAATAAATAAATAAATAATAAATATTAACGGAACAAATTACACTTACAGAGTGCTAAGTGTGAGTTTTTCTTTTCGTGTTCGATCGTGAGCGCGTTTGGAGTTTACGAGGAATTTGTATGTGATTTGTACAGCGCCACCTAGTGGTAAACGTGAGAAACCAGTTTATCATTAGGTGGCGCTGTACAAATCACATACAAATTCCTAGTAAACTCGACACGCGCTCACGATCGAATGCGAAAAGAAAAACTCACACTTAGCACTCTTATCGCACCCCAAAGTAAGCAAATTATTTGCTTGTTTTATGGGTGTTAGTCAACGATACTAATACATAGAAATACATTTTTTTTTATAGAAGAGGGGGCAAACGGACATATATAAATACTGGAATATATTTAATAATCACCCAAACCCGGAAATACAAACATTTATGCTTATCACACAAATGCTTGTCCCCGTCGGGGATTGAACCCGAGCCCTGTCAGTCGTGTAGTTAGGGTCGCTAACCACTCGACCAACGGGGCGGTGGGTAAATAAATAGGGATAGTCTTTTGCGTGGACTTGATGTTCTTATGCAATCAGGACAGGCGACACGCCGCTTTCTTCACATGTCCCGTGTTCGTCCGGGCTCCTTTATGTCAACTACCGTTCTGCCAGGCAGGTTGTAAAAAATGTCATGCTGGAGATCTAAAAATTATACAAGTACAGACTTCTTGTTTCAAATTAAACAATACGTGTATAACATAATATTTTCATTAGCAACTTACAAATAGAAGTGAAATCAAACTAAAAATATTTTCACATAACAAGTTGCCACGACAAGTCTATACAGCTCGCGCTGTCAAAAAGTTATCAGATCTCATGTAAAACCAAGCTTCTAAATCTACACGCAATCGATCTATAACCCCTAACTTCATAAACTCTACACCTTAGTCAAAATATGTGGCTTGGCGTTTTGTTACTACAAGAACTGTTGTATAACAGAAAAATAATGAACCGTAATAAATTTTTCACCTTACGCCTGTGTGACAGTAGCGAAACGGCTAACCCACATGTTATGAATAAGGTGTAGAATTTGTGATGTAAGGCTTATAGAGCGTGGCCGTGTAAAGTAAGAAGCATGACTCTACATGATATCTGGTAAATTTTTGACAGCGCGAGCCATATAGTCTCGTCTTGGCAACATCTATATATACGTCGTAGTGAAATTGTTAATACCGTTAGATTATAATCTACCTAAGTGATATTATAATTTAACTGCTAACCTAACCTAACCAAATTATAATATCCCTAGGTAGATTATAACCTAACGTCTATTGACAATTTCACTGCGACATATATAAAAATCAATTGCTGTCTCGCTAAAACTCGAGAACGGCTAAACCGATTTGGCTAATTTTGATTTTGAATTAATTGTTGAAGTCCAGGGAAGGCTTAAAAGGTGATAAAATATAGAAAAAAATAAGAGTAGTTAAAAATGCAGAACAACGTTTGTCGGGTCAGATAGTATGTTTTTGACAGGATAATCTTTATCTTAAACTTTAAATTACGTTTCAATTATGATTAAGAGGTAATTAAAAATTCAAAATGATTGTAATAATCTTTGTCTCAATTTTTTAATTGCCTCTAAATAATATTCAATTGAATTAAATTGATAGAGGAAGAATTTTATTGAACATTATTCACGTTGAAGGATGCAAGATTAAGTATAGAATTTAATGATAAATCACTAAATATCATCTCGCGGTTTCCATGTAGGTTAGGCAGGGCAAACCAAATGTTAAACGATGTTGCAGTTCACCATAATTTACCGTTTACTCGGTTGGCGACATGGGCAGATCCTCATCGCCGCATTTAGCTACCTGATAACGACTATCGCTTGTCTCTCATGATAACCGGTACCGGCAGCTTTGCGTGCTCATCTGAGTGATACTATAAACACATAACTTAAAGCTGCTACTCTGAAATATTTTTTAGAATTTACATATATTTTAATCCCTGCATTGGCCCGAGCCCTCTTTGAAGAACATATCATCTCTCATTCTGCCAGGCAGTTCACAAAAGGCGAACAATTGGCTTTACGTGTCTCTACCATCGTGACTTCAAGATAGTAGAGTTCCGAAACGTCTCACGTCTGCAATAGCGTCAGCGAATGTGACAGTCGTATTCCGGTATGAAGCGTATGTTACCTAACTAGCAACAAATGCAGTGAGCATCGTAGACATTATCAATGGAATAAAGATAAATATTTTAAAACAAATCTATTTACCGGCAGATGGCGCTAATTAAAGCTGTCAGAAATAAACAAGAATAGCTCGTTAAGGTAGCTTAACATATTATCTGTACGCTTTACATTATTGATATAATTGACGTACATCCGTGTAGGTAACACGTAAAATGGCCTATATAGTTTATAATATGACATTGTCGAGGACGCATATATTAATACTTATAAATGCTAACAATCGTTGATATGAATTGGATAAAGATAAATATTTTAATACAAATTTATTTACCAACTGATAAGCGCTAATTAAAACTATCAGAAATGCACAAAAATTGCTCGTGATATGAAATTTATTGAATAAAGATAAATATTTTAAAACAAATCTGTTTACCGGCAGATGGCGTTAATTAAAACTGTCAGAAATAAACAAGAATTGCTTGTTATGATAGATTTAACATATCTTTATACGATGATATTTACCTTTCTTTTTTAATTGCCTTACTTATTGATATAATTGACGTACACCCGTGTACGTAACACGTAAAATGGCCATATATAGTTTATAATATCATATTGTGGAGGACGCATACGTAAATACTTTCTTGATAATATCCACTTTGCTTGCAAGGTAAGACGGTGTAATATTGTTTGATATTATTAACAATTAGGGCTTCGTTTGTAGGGCTGCCGCCTACATTCTACTGGGAATAGACTAGATTTGATAAACTAGTGATCTTCTGTTGGTTGAAATACGTGCATTTAATTTTTAGTTTAATGCATTTCTACATTCCAAATCTTAAACGCCTCCTTGCGCACATTTTTTATCAAAAGAGATCCTATGTTTTCAATAACTTACATGTAGATATTAATATATATATATATATATATATATATATATATATATATATATATATATATATATATATATATATATATATATAAATCAATTGCTGTTCGTTACTCTCACTAAAACTCGAGAACGGCTGAACCGATTTGGATAATTTTGGTTTTGAATTAATTGTTGAAGTCCAGGGAAGAATTAAAAGGTGAGAAAATATAGAAAAAAATTTAAGGAGTAATTAAAAAGGCAGAACAACCTTTGCCGGGTCAGCTAGTCCTAAAATAAATGCGAAAGTGTGTATGTTATGCTTTTACAGCCAAACCCGTGAACCGATTTTAATGAAATTTAGCGTTTGAACATTTTTGAAAAATTAAACTATTGAGCTGAAATAGGGTATGAAAGATTATAATATTAATTTTGCGGTCGATGCGGCGCGAATCTGTTACACTTTCATGGCCAAACTTTTTTTTCATTTTTTAAACAATTTTTTTAAACAAAAACATTGTAAACAATTTATATCATTAGACAGCAAGCAAGCAGATGACTCTCCTGATGGAAAGAGAAACCATCGCCTATAGACACAAAAGATGTTAATGGTGCGTTGTTATACGTGTGGCGGGATGGCAAAACATGCATAAGTCCATCCCTCGACCTTACCCCTCCAAACCGGAATACGGCAATGACAAGCAATGACACTATTGCGGCAGGAATAGGTAAGGCGGTGGTACAAATTACCTGAGTGAGACGTTGCGAAACTCTACCACCTCGTACTCAAGTTGGTCTGGACTCCTTTGAAGAATAAACCAACTGCCGTTCTGCTAAGCAGGTTGTAAAAGGCAAGCGTTTGGCGATAAGTATCTCTACCATCGTGACTACTAAGTGGTAGAGTTCCGCCACGTCTCGCCCGGGTATTCGGCATCACCGCGACACCTGCCGCAATAGCGTCAATGCTTGTCCTCGTCGTGTTCCGGTTCAGAGGGTAAGGTAGCCGGAAAACTTATGCATATGGCATTGTAATCGCGGATAGCAACGTACCATTTAAATCTTCGGTGTATATAGACGATGATATAAATCAATCAATGATGGATGATATAGTAAAACTTTCTGTGGTTAAGACTAGAATGATTATTGTGCTGATAATGCGAGAGAAAAATCGTAACTGTTAACCCTACTGGCGCTATCTCTATTACAGCCTGTTGCGATATTCTCATAATGCCGCGATATGCAGTATACTCGCGACCTTTGCCTGAAACACGCGCGCGGGAAAACGCATGTCAAATTGACGTTTATAATTTTTCATTTAAAATTTAGTATGTAGTTATTACAATATTTTAATAAGTGGAAATTTAAAATACTTTTTAAACTGTTAATTAGGAAACTTTAGTGTATTTAAGTGATATTGACATTATAAATTGTGTGATTATTTTGTTTAGAGGGTTTGTGGTCAAATAACGTATGTAAATTGCTTTTTATTTTGGATTTTTCGCCCGACGAATACATTTATTATTCGATATTCACCATTAGGAAAGCAAGGAAGAATTTTATGTGTAATTATGAGTGTTGCAAGTTAATACAGAATTATTAAAACAGAATATTGATATCATCAAATTTACTGTCAACTAAGGCCCACTTGCACCAAAGTATAATGATTTTTCAATCGCTACATTCATTTAAATATCTCTGTGGTCAAGTGGTTCGATTTCGGTGTTTACCACATGAGGTCCCTTGTTCGTTTCCCGAGTCGAACAATTTAAAAAAATGTGTTTTTTCAGTTTTTTTTACATAAACAACGTTTTCTGAGTTTGGATAAGTGCTGGGTTGGCGACAGGCTTGCCTATCACATTGTGGGACTAACGGCCGGTTTCTCAAACACAAATTAATTTTAACAACTAATTAATTCTTTGTTTAACAGATCATTTGCTTGAAAAAAATATGCTAAACACAGATTAATTGCTTGTTAAAATGTTGCATCTCTTCTTACCTGTTCCAGGATACGAGGTGATAAAATAATTAAATATTACAATTGTTGTAATTGTAATAATTAAATATATACGAGTAATATTAAATACAATCATGCCTATATTCCCAAAAAGGTAAAGAATGATTTTATTACTACACATAGTATAAAACAAAGTCGCTTTCTTTGTCTGTCCCTATGTATGCTTAAATCTTTAAAACTACGCAAACGATTTTGATGCGGTTTTTTAATAGAAAGATTGATTCTTGATGAAGGTTTTAGAATATAAACCTTTCCAATATTTCCACGGGAACAAAAGCTACGCGGGTGAACCCGCGGACAGGCCGCTAGTTACATTATAAGATAGCAAACCAGCAGATGGCTCTCCTGAATTTAGCGTTACCAAATGCCCCGATTTTCGCGGGACGTCCCGATTTTGAGGGAGCTAGTTATGATTCGCCTTTAAACGGGACGACATAATATGTCCCAATTTTTCACTACCTTAAATACGACTGAAATTCAAAATTCAAATACTCATGTAATGAATGATACGAATACGCAATAAAAAAGTACAAAATTGCCTCACGTATTTAATGGACGCCCCGTATCTTGTGATAAAAACATTTCCCACGTCAAATACTCCTTATAACCTTCAAAACCACAGTACGAAAGTATGTGCCGAAAGTGCCATTTGTTCGGCCCACTGTAACACCTTAATGGGTTAGCTGATTTGCATGAACTCTATGTATGAATAGGCTTTGTTATGGAGATTGGCATCATAATGTTCATCACCATTAATGAACATGACAATTCTTGACCTTGTCCTTGTAAGGCTTCGTGTGTTTCGTTGTAGGTTTCTTGTAAGTATTCTTAGCTTTTTGCTCGATTGTCAATCAAATGCACACGGAATTGAGACCAGATGGATTTTTTTTTATATTATAGGTTAGGAAACAAGTAGACGGCTCGCGAGAAGAGATAACCATCGCTCATAGACATCAACGATGTTAATAGTGTTTTGCTATCTGAGATTTTTATATTATAAGATAGCAAATTAGCAAATGGCTTACGATGTTAATAGACGACTATCGCCTATAGACACCAAAGATGTCAATAGTCCGTTGCTATCCATGAGGCGTGGTTAGAGTACCAAATAATTACACTGGTTAACTTACACTTTAAACTGAGACACGACAATGATAAGCTTAATTTTCGCAGTGTTCCGGGCTCCTTTGAAGAATAGACCAACTGCCGTTCTGCCAGACAGGTCGTAAAAGGCGACTGATTGGCTACGCGAGTTACTACCATCGTGGATACTAGGTGGTAGAGTTCTGTCTAGTCTAGTAGAGTAGAGTCTCGTCCGGGTCTGGTACCACCGGTTTACCTATTCCTGCCGCAATAGCGTCAGTGCTTGTCGCTGTCGTGTTCCGGTTTGAAGAGTAAGGTAGTCGGTAAACTTATGCATGTGGCATTATACCTCGCCACAAGATAGCAACACACCATTAACAGCTTTGGTGTCTATAGGCGATGGTTGACTCTTTCCATCAAGAGACCCATCTGCTTATTTGCTATCTTATGATATAAAAAAAGTACTGACACTATTGCAGCAGGAATATGCGTTACCAAAAACTTGGTACGTTGCAGAACTACTAAGTAGTCATAATGTCAGTGACATGCATTAGTTTTATCTGACTTTTTACGAGATACATAGCCGTAAGGCAGATGATCTCTTCTTAAAAAAGGGGAGGTTTCATTGTAAACTAGCTGTTGCCAGCGACTTCCTCCGCGCGGACGTCGTTTACTCCGCACAGCACCTCCCCCGTAGGTGATAGCGTGATAATATGTAGCCTATATGTTGACCCGACCTGTTAGTAATATTCATGCAAAATTTGATGTAAATCCATGCAGTACTTTTTGAGTTTATCCCAGACATACATACAGACAAACAGACAAAAATTCTAAAAAGTATAGTTTTGGCAGATCACGCCCCAAATATTCTTTTAAAAAAATATTCTATGTACAGTTTCGACTTTCCTACGATTTTATTATATGTATAGATATAGATATGTGTATTTTTAATACATGTATACAAATACCGTCTGCTTTTTATTTAAAGTGAGCTGAATAAAATAACATTTCATTATTAGCGTTGCAAGATTGTTGTAACATGTAAATATTTCGTTATTAATTTTATGAAATCGCATGAAAACTTTGTAAATCAATATCAACACGCCGATTTCTGTGCGTGCTAAGCAGAGAAAGAAAGAGAATAAACAAAACTTCAACGACGTTTCGTTTCACATAGATGATCCCCTGTGTTGGTCCGGGCGCCTTTGAAGAATAGATTAATTGCTGTTCTGCCAGGCAGGTCGTAAAAGGCGACCGAGTAGCTATCCGCGTCACTACCGTCGTGACTACTATGTGGTAGAGTTCTGCATCGGCTCGCCCGGGTCTGGTACCACCGCCTTACCTATTCCTGCCATAATAGCGTCAGTGCTAGCCACTGTCGTGTCGGAACACGTTTGGAGGGTAAGGTAGCCGCTAAACTTATGCATGTGGCTATTTACGGCTGGTTTTCGAAACAATTAATCTGTGTTCAACCGATCATTTGCTTGTAAAAATTATGTTAAATACAGATTAATTGCTTGTTAAAATTAATTTGCGTTTCGAAAACCGGCATAGGCGGCAAGCCTGTCACCAACCGAGTTTTTTTTCAATCCCGGGCAACGTTTTTTTATAAGAAAATTGAAAAAGAAACATACAACTCGGGAATCTAACTTGGGACCTTATGTGGTCAACACTGATACCGGACCCGTCCGCTGAGTTTCTTCGACCGGATCTTCTCAGTGTGTGATCCGGTAGTAGTTTTTAAAAAAATATGATGACGTGTTAAAATAACTTGTTAAAAATTTTATTGAAAGAAAGAAAGAAAATATTTATTTGCAAGATTTTATTAAGTTACCATTTAATTAAGTATTTAATTAAGTTACCAACCATACATATATTATATACTCAAAGTTACCAACATATTCTACCATTATATGGTGTGCAAATATTTAAAAAAATATAATTACTTTTTATTATTAATTATCATTATTACAATTAAAACATTGTAACGATTTTTTAGAATTACTACCGGATCGGAACGCGGCCACACACTGAGAAGATCCGGCGGAAGAAAATGTGCAAGAATGTTTTCATATTACAAAAGTTATTTTTATAATTACAAGTTTCATTTTTTGTGTGATTAAATTTTTTATAATTTACAAAATTTTCACCATTTACAAAACTTTACTACATTGACATTTTTTATGGCCAATTCAACAAACTTATATTTCTATCCATTAACATTTAATTTTATCGGCTAAAAGTTCTTTAATATCATAATAAGTTTTATCTAACAGCAAATCAAACAACTTTTTGCGAAATTTATTTATAGGCAATGATTTAAGACTATCGGGAATATTATATAATAATAGACATACAATACACATTTTTTGTAAAAATATTTAATTTTTGGTTCGGCACATATAATTTCTTGCCTAAGGGAAGTACCTTAAAATATACTTGAAAGTTGAAAAGTGGTTTACAGAAATGTAACTAACACCACATTTTGCCCGAATACATTTCTTTTGAACTCTAAAAATTCGTACCAACTCAACAGAATTTCCCCAAATAGGAATTTCATTTATATCTATACAAATAAATAAAATTGGAGTATCTGTTTGTTATATTAAAATAACCGCTTTTTACTAAACGCATTTGGATACACGAAACATATACCAAAATAACATTTTTTATAATTTTTGTTTGTCTGTCTGTTTGTTCCGGCTAATCTCTGGAACGGCTGGACCGATTTTGGCGGGACTTTCACTGGCAGATAGCTGATGTGACAGGGAGTAACTTAGGCAACTTTTTTTTTCGAAATTTTTACACGCGGCCGAAGTCGCGGGCGCAGCTAATATTATATATAAAGTACTTCTATTTCTGATTTCTGACCACTAGACCATATACATAGGTAGAATGTATGGTAGGACTATACATAGGCGTGTTTATTTAGAAACACTAAAAACCATAATCAAAACAACTTACCTCACCTAGGATCGACACCTAAGACTTCATTAGTCCCAAGTACCGCTAGTCCACTAAGGTGATAGTAAACATATAAAATCGCTCATGTTCTGTAATTGTCGTTTTCACATTAACATTTGCAATAGAAAAATCTTCACACGCACCCACGACCTGCGTCAACGGTTTCACCTATTACGAGCTATATAATATTAACTAGCCGCGACACCCGGTTTTGTTCACCTCGTATTGGTCCGAGGTTCTTTGAAGAATAGATTAACTAACGTTTTTAATATCATAAGATAGCAAACGAGCATATGGCTCTCCTAAAGGAGAGAGATCTAATGGCTCTCCTAAATGCTCTCTTAAATTACTCTCCTGGAAAGACAACCATCGCCTATAGACATCAAAGATGTTAATGGTACATTGCTATCCTGGTGACGGGGTACTAACGTATATCTTCACGCCAGATCCCTTAAGGGGTAGGCAGAGAGAACCGAGTGCCATACATCAAGATCCTTGCAGGCTTGTCTCGCTTCGTCCACATTCATCACTCTCTTCATACACACACGCCGGTTGTGAAGACTCTTGACACCACCTTCGGACAGTACTAGATCAATCTGATCGTGGGATGTCAGTATTGGGTGCTAACATTTCATATTTAATAAACTTTTGTCTTTATATGTAACTAGCTGTGCCCGCGACCTCGTTCACATGGAAAAAATTCTAAAATAAAAACCCGCATAATTCACGTTCCCGTGGGATTTCCGGGATAAGAACTATCCTATGTCCTTTCTTGGGTCTCAAACTATATTAGTACCAAATTTTATCCAAATCGGTTCAGTGGTTTGGCCGTGAAAGCGTAACAGACAGACTGACAGACAGACAGACAGACAGACAGAAAGACAGACAGAGTTACTTTCGCATTTACAATATTATATAGTATGGATAATTCATATCCGGGGTCCACATGCATAAGTTTACTGTAACTTACCCTCGAAATCGGAACACGACAGTGACAATTACTGACGCTATTGTGGCTGGAATATGTAAAGCGGTGGACCCGGGAGATAATACAGAATTCTACCACCTAGTGAGCTACGGCCTATTAACATCCTTGGTGTCAATAGGCGATGGCTATTTCCATCAGAAAATTAAAGAACCATCGGATCGTATGATGTGTATCACGTATAGCCAATTCTTTGCCTTTTACGAACTGCCTGTCAGAACGGCCGATTGTCTATTCGTAAAAGGGTGTGAATGTAGTTACCGAAATATTTGTCCAGAGTCCAGACAACTTGGTAACTACGTCCATTATCTCTAAGTGTGGTTTTGTATCAATAGAGATGCGATTTGTACATGTCTTTCATCTTTCACGAACAACTTGGCAAGATCTACGATCTATTTTTCTAAAGCGGTGTTTTATTAACCTATGGTCCACTGATCCCTGGGGGTCCTTTAGTATGTGTATGGGGTTCCACGGTCTTATTTATGGACATTTTATTGAATAAATAAATGCTAAAGTTTTTTATTAAGGGGGTCCTTGAAATTGAGCTTCGTTTGCTAGGGTGTAGGACTGAAAAAGGTTAAAAACGCTGTTCTAAAGGATTCCATGCTTACATCTTTCTCTTATACAATAGTATAAAGTATTTTAAACGGGAAATAGCAATACAATTTCTTTACAGTAATAAATAGCGGTATTTAAAACGTGAGAAATTCACACCTTTGCTATAATGGAGGATTGACTGTTAACTTTATGGTAGTTTTTATGGGTTTTTAAGTTGAAGGGTACCAAGTTGAAGGCGTGACTTCTGGTAAAATGACTACTTCTTATATATAACATTGATGTTAACAATAAACAATGTATACGCTTTTACAATAAGATTCCCGAAGGTATAACAGAAATAAATTTAAAAATTTATTCCGATCTCGGGCAACGTTTTTTATCAGAAAACTAGCACTCGCGGACGAACCGCGTGATCAAAAAAACATTACTTCCCTTTTTCGCAGTCGGGTTAAATACTACCCTTTTTCACTCCGGGATAATATAGCTTTCTAAATTTGAAAGGAAAATCAGTCAATCAACAAACAAACAAACAAATCAAACCTTTCCTCTTTATTAGTATAGATAGAAGACTAAAAAAACATATTTTTAAATTGCGTGACCAGGGTATCGATCAACACCGACATCGGACCAATTGACCACAGAGGCGATAAAAATGTATTGAAACACAATTGTTTTAAAAGAATACTAGCTGTTGCCCACGACTTCGTTCGCGCGGACTTCGTTTACTTCGCACAGCTCCTCCCCCGTAGGTGATAGCGTGATAATATGTAACCTATATGTTGACCCGACCTGTTAGTAGTAATATTCATGAAAAATTTGAAGTAAATCCATGCAGTACTTTTTGAGTTTACCCCGGACATACATTGACTGTTCTACGATTTTATTATATATATAGATAGATTATAACATTTCAGATTATTTGGAAAGAAAAAGTCTTGAAATTATTACTTTTCATACCAATCCATACTATACTAATATTATAAATGCGAAAGGAACTCTGTCTATCAGACTGTCTGTCTATTATTCACGCTTACACCGCTAAACCGATTTGGATGAAATTTGGTACAAATACAGTCTGAGATATGGTTCTTAAAAAGAAAATGCACTCTATTTTTTCATTTAAAAGGTGGCAACCCTTTTAAATGAAAAAATAGAGTGCATTTTCTTTTTAAGGTTAAATAAAGTACAAGATTGAAAAATAAAGTATTATTTATTAGCTGTGCTATTCGTTTACCATACATATTTTTGTTGCTTCTAGCAATATCTAACAACTTTTCACCAATTAGTTTCGTCCCGTCACTGGATGAACTTTAAAGAAAAAACTATAAATGAGAGTTAATATATTATATAACAAAAAATCAAGTAAAGTGAAATGATACAAAAAATACGTTTTAAATGATGTTTAAAAGTGTTGATGTAAAAAAATTATTTGTTACAAACAAAAATAGTTTAAGTTTTTGTTCCTTTAAGTTAACAATTTTAAGTCAAATGATAAAAAAAAATACGTTCACGTACTTTGTTGCCTTCAAAAAGTATAAAGTACGTTTATTAAAAATAAAGTACAATACTTTATTATAAAGTACGGGTGGCAACTCTAGTCTGAGACTCGAGAAAGGACATAGAATAGTTTTTATCCCGATAATCCCACGGGAACAGTAAAGTATTCGGGTACCACCCCGAGACTTTTACTTTAGAAATTATTCCACGCGAATGAATTCGCGGGCATATATAGTCTCTGGTAATAATTATTGTAATTGATTAAAAATTATATTTGAAAAAAGACAAGCCCCCTGAGTTTCTACTGCCGGATTAACTGTGTGCGGCCGCGTTCGATCCGGTAGTAGTTATTAAATTGATTAACCTTTCAAAAATATTTGTAAAGGGTAATTTCAATAAAAAAACTACTATGATCTATATTTTTATTTAATTTAAATATATTTGTACGTATATCTATGCATATAATAAAATCGTAGGAAAGTCAAAACTGAACATTAAATATATTTTTTAAAGTATACTTGGAGCATGATTTACAATCGATATCGAAGCCAAAAATATAGTTTTTAGAATTTTTGTCTGTTTGTCTGTATGTATGTCCGGGGTAAACTCAAACAGTACTGCATGGATTTACTTCAAATTTTGTATGAATATTACTAATAGGTCGGGTCAACATATAGGCTACATATTATCACGCTAACACCTACGGGGGAAGGGCAGTGCGGAGTAAACGAACTCCGCGCGGACGATGTCGCTGGCAACAGCTAGTACGTTAATAAAGTGAAGCGGATAAAGATAAAGCGGATTCGCGACGAATAAAAAAAAATAATAACGTAATATAATCTGTATATATATATATATATATATATATGTATATATATATGTATATATATATATATATATATATATATATGTATATATATATATATATATATATATATATATATATATATATATATATATATATATATATATATATATATATATATATATATATATATATATATATATATATATATATAAAGCGGATTCGCGGCGAATAAAAAAAAATAATAACGTAATATAATCTGTATATATATATATATTTATATATTTATAGGTTTATATATTATATATTATATATTTATATTATATATATTTATATATTTATATTATATAGGTTTAAAAGGTGAGAAAATATTAAAAAAAAATAAGAGTAGTTAAAAAGTTAGAACAACGTTTGCCGGGTCAGCTAGTTTTATAATATAAATTTCAAATGTAATTTAATGTAGGTAACATTAGTAATATAAATTATTTTATCATCACTTTGTCATTGTAATTTAACTTAATTTAATCTACAAATTTTGTTACGACGTATTATTCTGTAATCTATGGCATTTGGTACCTGAAATAAAAAAAAATCATTCATTCATTTATCATAAAATTTTATTCCCGTGAGAATCTGCCCCTTTTGAGAAATAAACCATCGACTTTCTTGCTAGGTAATTTAAAGATAATGTTGGACCAAACATGTCACAAACATCATAAGTAATAGATAGTAAACTTCTGCAACATCTCGTTGCTGATAATTTAAAAAAATATCATCACACTGATTTTCTTGTGAAGAAAGCAAAGTGAACCAAATATCACAACATGTTGGTAAGGCTTCTTATCAAGAACTAGTGCTATCTTCCTGTCTGCCTGATTTGCCGGATTTCATAACAAGCGAACAATTTGGCAAACATGTCACTTACACTATGACAACTAGGAAGATTCGATATGGAGGAAAGTAGCTGGTACATAGGGTATTTTAATGCGGATGGCATAATTAACATCTTAGGTGCTTATAGGCGATGGTTCATCTACAGATTCATCAACCTGTTGCTACTCTATGCAATAAAAAACATATCAGTAACAGGACGGTCAAATAGACGTCAACGAAATGCACTGCTAAGGCTACGTTGGTGGTGACACTTCTTCTATATCGACTCTAAGTTGCAGCTTAGCCAGGCTCGAAAGAGCCTGGAACAATATTCACTTCCATATTGTGAATGCGATTTAAAAAGGGGCATTCTAATTCGAAATTCATAACTAGAAAATAAATACATTGAAATCGAATCACGTAATCGATACGCAATTGCGATCTTCTCCGCAGTTATTCGATACATATCGATAATGCGGCTTGCGAAGCACTTGAAATGTAGCGCGTTTGTAGTTTTGTTATTCGATCTGATGTATTTCAATGGAAGTTGTTTTATAAATGATTTTTGTAGCGTAGGAATTAGGATAGCTGACATGCACTCAATTCTATTGCAAACAGTTTTCTGTTTGCAATAGAATTGACTGCATGTCAAGCAATATTAGCCTATTATGTATAATTGTATTTTGTATGTTTGTCCAGAAATTTCTCTGGAAATAAAAACCATATCAAGATAAATCTTTTTAATTTAAATCAGAGAAATACGTTAGTTTCATCAAAATCAATTTAGTAGTAATTGATATATGAGTACACTGTATAGTTGATATTTAAAGTCGGTTTAATTGTTTTAATTACTAGGTACTATTATTCCATAATCATTTTTAGATTAACGAATCTATACATTTCACTTCAATAAATGCTACAAACAAAAGTTTAAGAAATTAAAAAGACAATCTCTAGTTTTTTTTCATATAATAACAATAACAAAAATAAATATTGTGTTAGACTTGCCTGTGCATTTTCGTTATGCATAAGAACTAAACATTGATTTATTTTCTTTTTAATTAAAGAACTTCAAATCAAAATTAAACAAATTTTAAAATATGTTGCAATAATATTCTAATAAAAATAATTTAATTGATTAAATCAGCGTTTCCCATTTGCCGGGTCGCGACCCGGTACCGGGCCATCAAAATAAATTTCCGGGTCGCAACATTCCCTCCTTGCTTTAAAAATAATACCTACTATCGATCGAGAACTGATAGATTTTTCGTTTTCTTGTCGTCAAGAATAAACAAAATTAGCTTATCAAGCAACAACACTTTTAATTTCTTTTTCACAACTTATAAATGTAAAGCTGGGTTTTCAACACTAGTTTATCTTAAAAATAAATATAGAAACCGACTTGAAATGGAATCAGACCTTAGAATAAAACATTCGTCATTTTCCGTGAACTTGGATTCTTTAGTACAAAGTAAGCAGCAGCTCCATACTTCGCACTAAAATTTTGTGACTAAATAGACGAACTAAAATATTTAGTACTAATAAAACCTTTTTACTATTAATAAATGTAATATATTTTATCTAATAGAACCAGCTTATGTTTGGGAAACACTGGATTAAATAATTGTATTCCTATATTGATTTTTAGTGTTCCGTACCTTATAAAGAAAAAACAGAATCCTTAAAAGATCACTTCACGTCTATCCTATGTCCGTCTGTTGAGACCTTTCGTCTCAAGAACGCGTTGATCTATCAAGTTGGAAATATTAAGTTCCCGGGTCTACAGTCCCTCTCTGCTGTGAAAAAATCAGTTGTAAGTCAACGCGATATAAAGCTATGACGATTTATATCGCATATTTTGCGATTTCAAACGGAAATCAAAAGCTATAAGGTATCCCGTTGACCTATAATTATGAAATCTGGCAAGAAGCAATGTCTTACAGTATATGTAAATGAAAAAATCCGAAAACCGTAAATCTTTACTTACGTCATGAAATAAACGCGACTAAAAGGTGTGACCGTTTATTTCGCATATTTTACGATTTTACAAGGGAATCAAAACTTATCCCGTTAACCCAGAATTTATGTGTAGGTAAGGTTATCTTCAAGTTAATGTGAAACCCCTGGTATGCGAGGCAAACTCGCTCTTGACACGTTCTTTACTAATATCAAGACTAATTGAATTCCTCGCAGGCAAAGCCGCGGGTACAGCTTGTACCATTATAGCTTTATTAGCTAAACAGCTAAATTGTTTTGGCCAATTATCTTCTCATTTCGATTGCTGTTTCATGTTGCGCATACAATTCGACTTATTATGTGAAATATATAAATGTAACATTTCAGAACTGAGGTTGTTGTGTCGTCTTTAACAAACCGATGTAACTTTATCTAACGATGAATCTGCATGATTCATTTTGTCACGTACATTTTTTTAAATTTTCTGTATTAATATACATAATATGTATATCTTCACACCAAATACCTCGTATTGGTCCGGTTTCTTTTAAAAAATAATCTAACTGCCGTTCTGCCAGGCAGGTCATAAAAGGCGTACGTGTCACTACCATCGTGACTACTAGGTGGTAGAGTTCCGCAAGGTCTCGTATTTGGTACCACTGCCGTACCTATTCCTGCCGCAATAGCGTCAGTGCTGGTTATTATCGTGTTGCGGTTTGGAGGGTAGGGTAGCCGCAATCCACGTAGATATCTATGCATCGTACTACTAACATCTTTGGTGTCTATAGGCGATGGTATCTCTTTACATCAGGAGAGCCATCTGCTTGTTTGCAATCTAATGATATAAAAAACACTGATATTTACATCCATCTTGTATCGCTTTGTGTATTTGTTGATATTTTTTAACGTTTATATAAACATAATAACTTTAGTGAAAATGAAAATCTAGCTGTCACAGACGATGGTGCAGCAATATGATAATTATTATATAAACTGATTACGTGACTAAAACATAAACCTCATTCTAGTTGTTTTTGAAAGTTGACACATTGTCATAGTACTCGCAGTGATTTGTAAACCTTGGAGTTAGGGCTATCAACTGCAATGTTTTAAATATCGCGTTTTACTAAATATTAAAAAAGTAAACTTAAATAAAAATAAAACTTCAAAAATTATAATTTAATTTATAAAGTTAGGAAACTGTTATTGTAAAAAAATAAATATTTATAATTTTGTTTTAAATTATCCTTGTACGCTCTTGACAGTATTTTAATTGTGTATAGTAAACGCGGTAACGCGCTGAAAGGATTCAACGGAGGAAAATCAACGACTTTAATATAATTAAATTACATATTTTTATATTATTTTTGCCTTTTTGTCTAGTGATTAGCGTATTTGGCTCCAATCATAAGGTCTTGAATTTAATCTCTAGATTAGGTGAAAGTGTTATTGTAAAGTGTTGTTAAGGGTTTTTGTAATATTCTTTGAAAATTGAATTCTGATAAGATATTTGGAGTTTAATGGTATTAACACAAGTTATCGCTAGAAACTAGTAATACGTCGATGAGCTCACTACCTTTTTCTCCAGTCGACAAACTGGTCAATCGTAGTGGATCAGAAAGTCTTTCAATGTTTTAATTTTTCCCACCTACTTTACAATTAAACTTGCAGGATAACAATTTGTTATATAGTTTCCTTTTGGTTTCAGCTTTAGACTTTCAACATTTTGTAGCGCGCGCATTTATTAGCACTTTTACTACTTATTTATACTTCTCATAAAACTTGTCTCAAATGAGGTCTGAGGTCGCTTTAGAAAAATTCCCATCCTTTTATTTTATTGAACATCAATGGTTACTTTATTTGTAGCCTTGCGGTTGGTAAATTCAATTAGGTATCATTTGTATAAAATGTATTATGAAAAATATACAGTGTGTCTTGTCACGAACTAGCGATATTCTAAGTATCGATAGAACAACTATTTTAATGCACAAATAAAATACAATTCAAGTCTAAACTAAATATCAGATATGTGGCAGCCATTTTGTTTCTTTTTTTTCTTATTAAACATTCTCCACGTCATATCATATCTCTCAAAGTTTAGGTCATACTGGTATAAAAGCAGGCTTATTCGAGGCACAACAAACACTATTGTCAATCATTTACATTTTGAACGAAGAGTTGTCATATTCATTACTTTGAAAAAATAATGAAATTTCATGTAAAATATTTGAAAAATGATACAAATAAACAATTTATTACAAATGATTGCCAAAGTAGCCCCAATAACCCATTTTTTTCTACGAGACTGACAGGGTACAATCTAAGCTATGATACAACATTAAATTTACAACTGTATGTTCATTACTTTAAGAGTTATTGTTGTTGTTCACAGTAGTAGCGAGTAGCATTTCTGGCCTGCTCTCGCATGGAATGCAGTGAGCGCCAAATTTTACTTTACAAAGGGCTATTGAGGTTGCGCATAGGCTATGTTCAAACAACAATAACTCTTAAAATAATAAATATACAGCTGTAAATTTAATGTTGTGTCATAGCTTAGATTGTACCCTGTCAGTCTTGTAGAAAATTGGTTGTTGGGGCTACTTTGGCAATCATTTGCAATAAATTGTTTATTTGTATCATTTTTTCAAATATTTTTCATGGAATTTCATTATATATGAATGTGACAACTCTTCGTTCAAAACGTAAATGATTGACGTAAACAATGTATTGCCCCTCGAATAAGCCTATTTTTATACCAATATGACCTAAACTTTGAGAGATATGATATTTTTTGTGTCGCGTGACGTAGAGAATGTTTCAAGAAAAAAAAAAAAACAAAATAGCTGCCACATAGCTTATATTTAGTTTAGACTTGAATTTGTATTTTATTTATGTATTAAAATAGTTGTTCTATCGATAGTTAGAATATCGCTAGTTCATGACCAGACACTCCGTATATTACTTTTTAAGCAGATAACATATTAAAATCCAAATATATACATAAATAGGGCTAACATTATTATATAACAGTATTTTGTATATCAGGGCAACAGCTTTAACATAATAGAAAAAACTGAATTAAACACAAAAGAATTAACGTTGGCAACCCTAGAAGAAATACACATTCAGAGACAAAACGCGAATTTTCTATTCATATGTTATATTCATGCATATTTATTTCCTAATCTTGCAAAAGAATAGATAAATTCATTATTCCGAGAATGTCGAAAGTTTCAATGTTAGCAACGAATAATCGATTTGGGACGATAATACTTTTGTAATCGATTAAAAACGGTCAAGGCCACTGCGTCACTAGTTTATAAATTAACAATGGAAGTTTATAGTTTTCGTTTCTATTTCCATATGTGTGAGTTTTATTAATATATTTTAGGAAAGACATAGAGTGCCGCTAGTGGAGTTTCATCCATATAAATAATAGAGCCGTAATTTGCGTTATATTTGTATATGGTTCGAAATAGTCGCAAGTTAACCGCTACGCAACTTGTTAGTAGATATGAAGTAGATTTGTTAGGTTGCCTTTTCCTAAAGTGCCGGGTTTCTGTCATCAGGTGATGGTTACTGCTACGAATGACAGATTGTAATTTTATTTTATATCCCTCTGTGGTCTAGTGGTCCAGTGTTGGCGTTGAACACGTTAGGTCCCGGGTTCGATTCCCGGGTCAGGCAATTTAAAAAATGGGTGTTTTCAATTTTGTGATGAAAACAATGTTGCCCGGGATTGGAAAGTGCCCGGTTGGCGATGGACTTGCCACCTATCACACTGTGGGACCAAGTATCTTCGGCTAATCGTGGGTGCACTTGTTGTACCTCTGCCTACCCCTTCGGGGATCTGGGCTTGAAGATACTTTTATTTTATATCATAATATAGCAAACAAGCAGATGACTCTCCTGATGGAAAGAGAAACCATCATATATAGACATCTAATATATTAATAGTGCGTTGCTATCCTTGTGGCGGGATGCCACATGCATAAGTCTACCGACTACCTTTCCCTCAAAACCGGGACTCGTCAATGACAAGCATTGATGCTATTGCGGCAAGAATACGAACGGCGGTGGTACCAAAAATCCGGACGAGACGTTGCAGAACTCTACCACCTAGAAGTCAAGATGGTAGTCATAGTGACACGTATAGCCAATCGGTTGCCTATACGACTTACCTGGCAGAACGGCGATTGGCCTATTCTTCAAAGGAGCACACTTGGTCCGGGACCAACACGAGGGAATATTTATTACTAATATACCTGATGTTTCAGTCTCTTTTAACAATAGACCATCTGCCTTATCTGCATGTGTCATGGTATGACATGTAGTCGACATATTAAGTACATACATATCTTCACTTCAGATCCCATAGGGACTAGGCAGAGAGAACCGTGTGGCATAAGTCACTATCCTTACCTTGACCGTCCAGTTGGTCGAGTGGTTAGCGAGCAATCGACCCGATTGGGGCTCGGGTTCGATCCCCGACGGAGACAAGCATTTTTGTGATGAGCATAAATGTTTGTATTTCCGGGTTTGGGTGTTTATTAAATATATTGTAGTATTTATATATGTATTAATATCGTTGACTAACACCCATAACACAAGCAAATAATTTGCTTACTTTGGGGTTAGATCAGTAAGTGTAATTTGTCCCGTGAATATTTATTTATTTATTATTATTTATTACCTTGTCTTGCTTCCTCCAGTCATTACTCTCTTCATACAAACACGACGGTTGTGAAGACTCTTGACACCACTTTCGAACAGTACTCGATCGATCTGAATTCAATCATAAAATAAACTCAATCTCAAGGAAATTATGATTTTGATAAAAAAATATTTTTTTATTTATTTTCTCCACTCTTCTTGCTTGCTTGCTTTAGATACCGCTAGACCAATGAAGCGACTAAATTACATCACTTTTACTTACAATACAACTTACAATAATTACATAACTTCAATGACTTACGTAGTACAATAACTTGATTTAAAAAAAAGTAATTTAATATATTTTATTTATATATTATTATATACTTAGTAACAAACATGGATGAATCTCGATGGAAGAGATGGTCATCGCCTAAATATCAAATAGTACTTAGATTTGTATTACAAATAAGAGCTGTAAGGGTAATTCATAATATTGACCTCTAAGGTCAAGTTTCCTGAGAGAAACATTCAAATAAATCATTATTCGTACTGTAATATTCCAGTATATATTTTAAAATGTTACGTCCGTAAAAATGTTGGCTCATTAAAAAAATGCTGATGTTTGCTCGCTAAATACAAGGAAAAAACCAATCTTGATGTGCATACATTTCGTACAAGTAACTAATTTCTTTAAAAAAATAATCTCGTAAAAGTAATTTAATATATTTATTTAATATATTATTTATTTAGTAACAAACATGGTTCTCCTAATGGATGAACCCCGATGGAATAAATGGTCATCGCCTAAACATCAAATAGTACCTAGATTTGTATTACAAAAGAGAGCTCTAGGGGCAATTCATAATATTGACCTCTAGGGTCAAGTTTCCTGAGAGAAAAAATCAAATAAATCATTATTCGTACTGTAATATCCCATTATATATTTTAAAATGTTACGTCCGTAAAATTGTAGGCTTATTAAACAAAAATACTACTATTAAACAAACTATTAAACAAAAATACTTTCGCTAAATACAGGGAAAAAGACCAATCTTGATGTGCATAGTGCATACATCTCGTACAAGTAACTTAGTAATGGGGCAGTGCATACGCTTTTACAATAAGATTCCCGAAGGTATAAGAGATTTACCGATGAATAAAAAAATTATTAAAGCATAATCATGTAAAACAAGATATTATAAAATTTCAGATTATTTGTAGGACAAAAAAGCCTGGGAATTATTGCTCCTATACCAATCTCTGATAATTATTCTACCTAATTGATTAAAAATTGTGATTGAGGCAAAAAGATAAGTCCGCTAAGTTTCCTTCAGATCTTCTCATTGTCAGGCCGCGTTCTGTTTTAGTAAAAGCTATAAAATTATCGCCACAGGTGCCTGTATAAGCTAATTTAAATAAAAAGATGACTTCGATATTGACTTATATACCAAAGATTTTAATAACGCATTGTTAACATTATCCTCAAAACCGAAAAACGATATAGTCCAGTAAAAAGTTTAATGAAACCATGATCTGACCAGTTTTGGCGCAATGAGTAAAAATGTGTTCATTAATACTTAAATAATGATATTATGAAAGAAATTCTGATTTAAATTTAGGGGAAAGTGATGAAAAAAATAAAAAAAGGGTTGAAAAATGCCTTTTTTTAAAATAATTTAATAACGGTAGGAAATAGAAAAAAAGTTTCAAGTAAAAGTTGTTGAAAAAAAATTCTACACAAAAAAGTTCCTCTTCATTTTTTTGTTATCTACTTTAGTTTAGCTACAAAAAATAAAAATTAAATTGGTAGTAAAATATGTAAAAATATATAAATATGGGAAAACATATGTAGTAGTGTTAGTACATATTTATGTGATGCGCGCGCTGCATGGTACAGGGCCGTAATAATTCTGGTAAGTTTTTATAATTAATTACAAAGCAAATTTAATTTTTATTTTTTGTAAGTAAACTAAAGCAGATGACAAAAAAATGAAAAGGAACTTTTTTGTGTAGAATTTTTTTCTCTACAACTTTTACTTGAAACTTTTTTTTCTATTTCCTACCGTTATGAAGTTATTTTTAAAAAATGCATTTTTCAACACTTTTTCATTTTTTTCATCCCTTTCCCCTAAATTTAAATCAAAATTTCTTTCATAATATCATTATTTAAGCATTAATGAACACATTTTTACTCATTGCGCCAAAACTGGTCAGATCGTGGTTTCATTAAACTTTTTACTGGACTAATAGTGACAGGTATTGACGTATGTAAGGCGGTCGCATTAAACCGTTCTGGAATTATAGACGTTGTGGAATTCCACCTTTAAGTAGCTTGTGTACCCATATTCTTCTAAATTAAAGTTAGAATTTCACATAGTGTTATTACTATTTAACGTTACCAACACATTCTACCGTAATAAAATTTCAAGGTGGTAGAGTTTTGCATTGTCTTGCCCGTTTCCACCACCGCCTTAACTATTTCTGCCGCAATAGCGTTACAGTTTTTCATTGTCTTTTCCTATATGTAGACAGTAGACTTAACGTTTATTATTCCATTCCTGCCACATGGATAGCAATGCACTTTTAAAATTTCTGGTATCTTCAAGCGATAGTTGTCTTTGTCCATCAGGAAGGGTAGTAGCCAGGGGTGTAGCTACCGCCGTATTTGCCGTATCAATTATACTGGCCCCCGGACTACGGGGGCCCTCAACGTGTGCAAGGAAAAATTAATAAAAGCTTCCCAAATGGCAAAAGTCAAAAAAAGCAATTTCTTTTTTACAAAATAAAGGCAAGGAGAGTGTTTATTTCATTTGAATAGTTTGTAAACATTTTTGGAAAAGTGACAGATAATTATCTATATCTATATATATAAAAATCAATTGCTGTTCGTTAGTCTCGCTAAAACTCGAGAACGGCTGAGCCGATTTGGCTAATTTTGGTTTTGAATTAATTGTTGAAGTCCAGGGAAGCTTTAAAAGGTGAGAAAATATAGAAAAAAACAAGAGTAGTTAAAAAGGCAGAACAACGTTTGCCGGATCAGCTAGTGATGAATAAATATTTCTTTAAATTTTATACAAACATTTTTTTTGTGAAAAATCTCTACACTTCATAAGGGCCCCCAAAAAAAATTTTATACCAAGGGATGCTAAGCCACTGCAGCAGTTTGTTTGCTATCCTATGATACAAAAAAATAAGCATACAGGTTTACTTTAAACTTTAAAATGTCCAGCCAAATTTTCGGAGGCTATTTAGAAACGATAATATTCGAGTTTGTAAAATAAAAAAAAAATTTAAAAAAATCACTATTTCTAAATAAATATATTAGGCTCATTCAAAACTTTTATAATATTGTGTAGGTTCGTGTTCATATAATGTCCGTCCAGAGAATTACACAATGCTTATGTTTCCAATGCCAGTGCTTTATGCCGCGTTGCAGCGTAGCGTCACTAATTGTGTATTAGTGATTGCAATCTTATCGATAATTCAGCGGAATTACGGTTTAATAATTTGTAATTAGAATACATGTTCTATATTATACCCTTTACAGATTAAATTTCTTTATCTATTTTTGTGACAAGTAAGTCATATTTTAATAATATGTGCGTCACGAATTTAGTGTGACACACTTAATTCTATAGAATTAAGTTGTTATGTACTAAGAGCTAAATATATCCATCTGAATCAAAAGTAAATCATAATGAACCTCAATATCTAATGTTATTCACTTGTTTTTCTACTCGCAAAGGAGCAGTCGTAAATGTAAGGATCAAGGACTTACTTTTTAAATGCCATTCTTATCTATGATAGGGTAGTTAGTAAATACACTAAATAAAATATTTGCATAACGAGCTATTTATTGAATTAATGGTATTTAAAATAATAAAAGCTGAGAAATAGATATATCAACATTTGACAAGACAGGTCTTCAGTATTTTAAAATGTCATTAATTTAGAATTTAGATATTCAAAATATTCAAGTAATTCCTTTTTGTTTATAGACAACGGAAATTCTTTCACTTCCTATTCTGTAAGAAAAAACGCAAGTTTAAACAGTAGTAATACTAATGTTTAAGATTTCGTTTTTATAATAGAAACCGTAATAGTACAACTTTCTCTTTTACGAGATGTATTTTGACAAATATAGTTCGTAAGAGCTAGAATGTGAAATTAAGAATAATAGCTATATTTGTGTTAAATTTAGTCGGATCTATGGTTTAATCTATGCGTTAATCAAACGGACTAACAATTTAATATTTTGTTTGTATTTATGTCGCATTTTTGGTCTAGCGGAATAGAAGCATCGAAACCTGAGCTAGGCAAAATCACTTACATCATGAATCCTAAATCGATGCTAGAATTCTGAAACCTCTCGCCAGGTTTGAAATCACCGCTTCACCTATTCGTATTAAAATAGCGTTAGTGATTATCGCCTACCGTGTTCTGGTTTAGAGGGTAAAGTATCTGGGTAAACTTATGTATGTGGTAATTCATCATCCACACAATGAACCATTAACATCTTAGATTCTTAGGTGTTTATAGGCCAAGATTTTCCATCAGGAGAATAGTCTGCTTGTTTACTATACTATGATATAAAGAAAATATATTCGAGATCGTATTCATATATTTTCATTTTATATTTATTATATAACTTTTTTGGTTTTAAATAAAATTTAGTCTATTTCTGAATACCCCAGTCGAACTGATTGCTCTCTTTTTGCGTAATTAATGTTTTTATGTAAATTACACACCAAAAAATAATATTTTCCGAGATAAAAAGTAGCTGAGTAGAAGCCGTTAGTCGATCGGCGGTTGACGACCAAAACTACGCTATCAATGGGGCTATGGTTCGATTCTTGTGACAAGCATATACGTGATGAACACGAAAGTTCGTATTTCTGGTTTTGGCGTTTATATATTTCAGTATTTATATATGGGTTTTTATGTAAAATTCAAGTTGACTGACACCCATATCACTGGCAAATAATTTGCTTTATATATTTAGACTTCCCTACAGGGGCGGATCTATTTAAGGGCTCCTTGGGCTGCAACCAAGGGCCCCGAAGTTAAAAGGCCCCTGAATAAGGTAGAAGAAATAGTGAAAAAAATACAATCCAACCATGGACTTGGCGATGAATTGAATTTAGTGGTGGGTCACAAATAAACCCGTGTGAGCGACTGTTGGATATAAATAAAAAATAATGTATTTTTTTTTGTAATTTATTTTTAACATAACTATAGAAAACAATGTTTAGACTTCATAGTAATAAGTAAAATCAGGAAGGCCCCTAAGTAGAATTAGCCCAGGGCCCCACAATTTCACGATCCGCCCCTACTTCCCAACATGTACATCAGGTTTCATCCAATTCCGCCCATACGGTTTTGCGTGATTAACTAAAAAAAATCCAAACATAAAAACTTTCATATTTATTGTAAAGGCAAAAATATCGATAATGACACACTAACACACCAATACATTAACAGTTTTACAATAATTGCCTCACACATGTAATAATAAATTCTAATTTAAAATCGTTAATTCAATATGGTTATGAAAATACAGTATGACGTGTTTTACCTTGTGCGTTTCACAATTTCCTTTGTAATATTACTTCGATGGTAATGATAGTTGCTAATATAAATTATGTTATCGTAAAAATATGTATATATTCACATCACTAAAGTAGGAAATACATCTGTTATATTGCGCAATGCAAAACGCAATCGGTGGTTTTTGGTCAATCTCTTTGAGATTAATCGCGAGATCAGAATAATTGTTATTGACTTGTCGTTTCCCACGACTTCGCTCGTTTTGCGCGATTTCCCTTATTCACTCTATCGGGTCCTCGCGAAATAAAAAAAGAAAACGTGTCAACCATAATTAGAACCAGGTTTTAAAACGAAATCGGTTCATAAATGACGGAGTTCTGAGGTAAAAACATAAAAAAATTCTCCATTTTCGGAAGTTGGTTTAAAAGGCAACCGTTGGGTATAAACATCAAAGATGTTAATAGTGCGTTACTACATACACAGTAAAATTACTACATAATATATGCGTTTACCGGCGAATTACCCTTCAAGCCGGAACACAACAGTGATCATACCAGATGTTATTGTGTCAGGAATAGGAAAGGCCCATCCGTTGGCGAGATAGTGTATGAGTACTGACTACCACGAATAAGTAATTACAAATTATTTATAAATATTAGCGTATTCTACCATAATATGGTGTATAATTCCCGCTACGTATGTAGATAAGGAAATTACTGATATTGCCCCGATTTTCGTAAATCGAGTTTTCACCAAATCTCCAGGTTTTGAGCTCCTAGGAACCTTTTCCGACTATTTTCACGATGACGTCAGTAAGTAAACTTTAACTATGGCACATTTCATATTCCGTTTGCGTGATTGTCGTAAAAAGTGATAACAAAGTTATTGCTTCACATATTAATATTAAATATCTGGTTGACCGAGCTTTGCTCGGTTTTCACATACTCATATCTTGGAAACCGAGCTTTTCTTGGACCTGGAACCTTAATAAATCGATTCCTATAGAATAAATATTTTTTTTTCTGTACCTGGTTGACCGAGCTTTGCTCGGTTTTTCACATACCCATATCTTGGGAACCGAGCTTGTCTTGGACCTGGAACCTTAATAAATCGATTCCTATAGAATAAATTTTTTTTTCTGTACCTGGTTGACCGAGCTTTGCTCGGTTTTTCACATACCCATATCTTGGGAACCGAGCTTTTCTTGGACCTGGAACCTTAAAACATCGATTCCTTGACCCGAAGAACCCCTAATTTGTGACTTTCATGAAAATCGTTGGAGCCGATTCCGAGATTCCAATTATATTTATATATAAAAGAATTGCTCGTTTAAAAGTATTAGATATATAAATAATAATATATAGAAGATATAGATACATAAGATATGGTAGTATTTATTATGTACTATTATATTATATTTTGAAACAATGAGAAGCCACATGTGCCTAGCCAAAGACTAAATATTTATAAAAAATACATATTGTATGGCAATTAATTGTCTAATCTAGTTATATACATATAATAAAATCGTAGGAAAGTCAAAACTGTATGACTATCATAACTGTATGATAACTGTAAACATTGAATATTTTTTAAAAAGAATACTTGGGGCGCGATCTACAATCGATATCGAAGCCAAAAATATAGTTTTTAGAATTTTTGTCTGTTTGTTTGTCTGTATGTATGTCCGGGGTAAACTCAAAAAGTACTGCACGGATTTTACTTCAAATTTTGCATGAATATTACTAACAGGTCGAGTCAACATGTAGGCTACATATTATCACGCTATCACCTACGGGGGAGGTGCTGTGCGGTGTAAACGAAGTCCGCACGGACGAAGTTGCGGGCAACAGCTAGTATAATATACAATCATATTCCTGGTAGTCTAAAATCATTACCTATATCAAAAAAATACTCAAACAATTGTTCGAATTGCTATTAAATACCTAAAACATACTATGATATTATAGAATTTTTATTCGATAAGATTAAATGTTGATAAATAGAAATATAAGCTTGTTCAATCTACCTTAAAATTTAAATGTAATAAAAATTGAATAGTAAATTTTGTATATGATAAAACGTCTTTGTGAATTGTAAAAAATTTGATTGAACAGAAGATGAAATTTCGTAAATTGTAAAAATAACTTTTTGTTGTGAAATAATTCTTGTAAATATTTTAATACATAAAATGGAAGTTTATTTCGCTGGATCTTCTCAATATGTGGTCACTTTCAGATCTGGTAATAATTCTAAGGAAATCGACCGAAAACTAAATCTTTACACACCATATATCATGGTAGAATATGTTGGCAATTTTTAATTAATTTTTAATAACTTGTGACACCCATATTCCTGCAAATAAATATTTTTCATTTCATATATTATAGATCAATGTTATTGATTGACTATGGTGATATTACTAGCAAATAATTAATTATGCTTATAATATTAAGCTAATATATAAATATATATACTAAGGCCCGCCCGGCTGCCCACGGTCGATAACCACACCCATTTAATAAAGATAATAAAAATATCTACTGCTCACATTACGACTATGTTAAATAAATAGAATTACAATAAATTAAATAATTACACCATTCTTTATTGTGATAGATGAAGATCCCCCAATATCTACTGTCCCACTCACTCAGTTACGTTCCATATTAGTTATAATTTACCCCTATGATTTTAAATATTTTCCTTTACAAACCCTGTCATTGCAATAACGAGCACAATGAAAAGAGAATTATCCAATTTGATGCATTTATTCTGAAGGTAATGTACGTACATTTTTTTTACTTAGGTACATCTGTAGCCGAAATTTGACCATAGACTAAACATAACTAAACTGACTAAACATAAGTCCCCGCCCATAACTATATTATATACGCCCATAACTATATTTTATATATACTTATGGACGGCGGCTCCTCAGTACCAGCTCCTTCCTTTTCATCGCATTCAACGTAGAGAGGCTCGAATCGTCGATGACGAGATTATTTCAAATCGGCTTAATTCTTTGGCGTTACGTAGAGATGTGGCATCACTCTGCATCTTTTATCGGCTCTGTCATGGGGAATGTTTCGAGGAACCGTTTAGATTGATTCCCGCCGCCGAATTTGACAATCGGACATCGCGACAAAATTCAAAGTTTCATCCTCACCATCTCGATGTCTGGAAGTCCACAACCGTGCGATTCTCGAGGCATTTTTTGCCCCGCATTACTCCTATGTGGAACCAGCTATCGGCAGAAATTTTTCCGAACGGATACGACTTAGGAACCTTCAAGAAAAGAGCCTACCCATTCTTAAAAGGCCGGCAACGCAGATACAAGACCCTTGGTAGTGTAGTTGTCAACGGGTGGCGGTAATCACTTACCATCAGATGAGCCTCCTGTCCGTTTGCTCCCTCTTCTATATAAAAAAAAAAAACACTAAAATTTCTTTTAAGTTTGACTTTAGCCGTAAAGAAAATATTATACATTTGTGTATACTATCATGTATGTCACATGAATTTAGTGTGTAATGTTTATTTTTATGAATTTAATGTATTTTTGATGCATTTTGTTTAAATATATTAAGTTTCTACAGTACTCCGCGATGTAATCTTTAACTGTGATAAATTTTGCACTCCACCGTTCACGCAATTATTTTAAAAAGGGGTCCAAAGTTTTTCCTTCACGTATTAATATCTTAATAAATATAAATCTTAGATAAATAATTCGTCTCGTTGTCCCAAAATCATGGAAAACAGTTTTAGTGCACCAAATCTCTAAAATCTCAGATCCGTCCAACTATCAGCCTATAGCGATAACATCTTTGTTCTCAAAAATAATGGAATCCATTTTTAACAGCCAGGTTTTGCCAGATATGGAGAAATGATTGGTCTTGCTGAAAGCGCCGCGAGACCAATCATTTCTCCATATCCATACGAATATTATAAATGTGAAAGTCTGTCTATCTGTCTGCCTGTCTGTTACGCTTTTACGGCTAAGCCGCTGGACCGATTTTCATGAAATTTGGCATGGAAATAGTTGAAGATCTGGGGTCAAACATAGGCTAGTTTTTTAAAAAAAAATCAACCTCTAAAAGACTGAAATAGGGAATAAAAGTTGTATAAAAAACTATTTAGATGACATGTTAATCTACTCGCGGTCGAAGCTGTCAGCTAGTCTATGATATAAATATGTCACGTTGTTTGTCCGCGATGGACTCCGAAACTATTGAACCGATTTCAATGAAATTTTGTAGATGTCTACTGTTTGGTCCAACTCAAAAGATAGGCTAGTTTTTATCTCAATTAACCCCCCACTCTCAAGTACCCAACCAAAATATATAATACTAAATATAAAATATTAAGTAAATACATAGTAAGTAGGAACAAAATGTATATCTATGTATTTTCAAGCGTTAATCCCGCCGTCAAACTGTTACGTAGTTTGACGGGTTTAATAACAATGTAAACATATTTGGTCCAAATAAAAAATGTATTTATTATTATTATTAAATCTATATACATATAATAAAATCGTAGGAAAGTTAAAACTGTACATTGAATATTTTTTTAACAGAATACTTACGGATGATCTACAATCAATATCGAAGCCAAAAATATAGTTTTTAGAATTTTTGTCTGTTTGTCTGTTTGTCTGTATGTATGTCCGGGGTAAAGTCAAAAAGTGCTGCATGGATTTACTTCAAATTTTGCATGAATATTACTAATAGGTCGGGTCAACATATAGGCTACATATTCACGCTATCACCTACGGGGGAGGTGCTGTGCGGAGTAAACGAAGTCCGCGCGGACGAAGTCGCTGGCAACAGCTAGTTAAATATACAATACAAGTAATTTGTATACCAAAGCAACGTTTGCCGGGTCAGCTAGCATAGATATATATTTATAAAGAGTCCGTAACTCTGTCTGTTTGTTTTCCAATGCTGTTCTATTAAAAAGAGAAAATTTAGATTAAGGTATAAAATAAGTAACATTAAGTATCGGGTTACGCGAACGCTTTCTATCGGCTTTCCACGGTTCAATTGTTTACAGTTAAATGTAACAGCCCGGTTAGTGTGAACTGCAAACATCGTGTAGGAAAAGTCGTAGATGTACTGATACTCAGTAAAGAGGTAACCAGAGATTGTTTATCTATTTAAGACTAGTTGACCCGCGCAGTTTCGCCTGCGAGTAGGTTTTCACCGTGTTGGTCAGGTCTCCTTTATAGAATAGATCAACAGCCGTTCTGACAGGCAGGCAGTTTTGGCTACTAGGTGGTAGAGTTCTGCAGTGTCTCGCCCAGGTCTGGTACTACCGCCTTACCCATTCCTGCTGCAGTAGCGTCGTGTTCCATTTTGGAGTTTAAGGTAGGCGATAAACTTATGCATGTGGCATAAGGCCTCGCCACCATTAACACCTTTGGTGTCTAGAGGCGATGGTTGGCTCTTTCCATCAGGAGACCCACCTAATTGTTTGCTATCTTATGATATAAAAAAAGGTCTTAAAAGACGATCAATGGCTTTACGTGTCACTGTTTACTAGGCTGTCTACTAGGTGGTAGAGTTCCGCAACATCTTGCCTTGCTATGCCTGCCGCAAAAGCGTCAATATTTATCATTATTGTGTTCGGGTTTGGAGGGTAGCCGGTAGACTTATACATGTAATCCAGGCATTGTCATCCACACGGATAGCAAAGCACTATTAAAATTTTAATTAAATCCTTGGTGTCTATAGGTGCTGGTTTCTTTTCCATCAGGAGAGCCATATGCTTGTTAGCTACCTTATGATATAAAAAGGAGGATTTTGATCTCGTGAACTACCAAATTAGCATAGCATCATCAATGCCTCTCGTAAAAGACCAGAACATAATAATAACGATATCGATATTATATTCCGGATAGGTGGGTAAGGTAGCCAGTTAACTTTCAACACTGAATGTTATCGATACTTGGTAAAATTTCATATTAATATTTATATAATATAAAAAGCACTTGTACTGTTTTACTTTGGGACATAGAAAAAATTGTCGCACAAATAGCAGCCCAATATAAACACATTAATTGTATCTATAGGGTTATCCTTTCATCAAAGTAGCCATCGCCTCTCTGGTCTAATGATCCGGAGTCGGCGTTGATCACACGAGATCCCAGATTCGATTCGCGGGTCGGGCAAATAAAAAAAATGTGTTTTTTCAGCTTTCTAATGAAAACAACATTGTTCGGGTTTGGAAAAGTGTTCGGTTGGCGACAGGCTGGCCACCTATCAGAGATTCGCGGGTCGGGCAAATAAAAAAAAAGTGTTTTTTTAGCTTTCTAATGAAAACAACATTGTCCGGGTTTGGAAAAGTGCTCGGTTGGCGACAGGCTGGCCACCTATCACATATATCATTCTGTGGGACTAAGTATCTTCGTTCTGCTAATCTAAAACTGCACATGTTGTATCCCTGCCTACTTCTTCGGGGATACGGGCGTGAAGATACTCTCTCAAAGGAGCCATCTTTGACCGCCCCGTTGGTCCATGCGACCATGACTACGCAATCAATGGGGTTGGGGTCGATTCCCGACGGGAACAAACATTTGTGTGATGAGCATAATGTTTGTATTTCAGGGTTTGAGTGTTTAATATGTATGTAATAGCATTGATTTACGTATTTCTATGTATAAGTATCGTTGACTAACACCCATAACACAAACAAATTTGCTTACTTTGGGGTTAGATCAGTAAGTGTAATTTGTCCTGTGGTCTACTAGTTTTTTCTTTTTTGATATAAAAAAGATCTCAATTCATTTGTTTCCCGGCACATCTTAAAGTAAGAATATCATTTAAAAAGTAAGTGAACCACTTGAAGTGCATGGCCCACGTCATCCGATATCAGAGACGATATCAATAGACGATTACTTTATCAAGTGTACGCTATCTTGTATATTGGCTGTATAGTTAATTCTGGGCTATAAACCTTTGATGTTTCTGCGTATGACTTCCTTAATATAAGTGTTATTTCAAAGTCATTAAAATATGAGATAAAACCGTAATGATATAATTAGCCGTATCAATGTTTAGCGGCTTCGTTTATAGGCACGAGAGGACTCACAACCCAAGACGAGTTCGAATCAAAAGGCAGCCAATTTGTTTTAAATAGCAAAGATACTAAAATCTTTAACCAAATTAACAAATAAAGTTTACGATTCATTAAAAACATTACCTACATATCTTCCCCGTGTTGGTTCCAGGCTCTTTTGAAGATTAGGCCAACTGTCGTTCTACCAGTCAGATCGTAAAACGTGGTACCAGGTAGTAGAGTTTAGCATTGTCTCGCCCGGGTCTGGTACCACCGCCTTATCTATTCCTGCCGCAATAGCGTTAGTACTTGTCACTGTCGTGTTCCGGTTTGGAGGTTGAGGTAGCCGGTAAACTTATGCATGTGGCATTAGATCTCGCCAAAAGATCTCCTCCTCGTCTCGCCTTGCCAAACATCTTTGGTACCTATCTATAGGCGATGGTTGACTCTTTCCGTCAGAAGACCCATATGCTTGTTTGCTATCTTATGACATAAAAAAAATATCATGCCTGTCCCGGCCCATTGCAGGTTGTTACAGTGTGCGATCCTAGGAATTCATTTTTTTTTATTTAACGTTTAAAATAGGGTCTTAATTTTTAAATAATTCAACCTCTACACATCACCAATTATTTTTTTAATCTATATCAACAATATTATAAAAACATTTGTATTTTAAAATACTAAACTCAAATACTAAATACTAAATACATAAACTCAAAACTACTGGGCGTACCGAGAGGTGGGGGGGGGGGGGGCAGGGGGGCAGCTACCCCTGAAATTTGTTTACCTCTCTACTACCATTGTAGATAAAAATATAATAAGAAAAATTATAGTCTTAAAATGTTACAGTTGTCCCCTCCCCTCCGGTCCTGAACCTAGGTACGCCCATAATTGGACCGATCTTAAAAAATATTTTACCATTAGAAAGCTACACTTACACACTATACAAGTGTGGCGACTTACGGCCGGTTTCCGAAACGTTCATTTTAACAAGCAATTAATCTGTGTTTCACCAGATCATTTGCTTGTAAAAAATATATTAAACACAGATTAATTACTTGTTAAAATTAATTTGCGTTTCCTAAACCGGCAATAAGCAAAAGATAGTAATGCTGTTGGGTATCGAAAATGAAGTCGCAAAAATTACATGTTTGTAAGTGTATATTTTTTTATTTTATTTTACTGAATTGCAAACAAACAGATGGTTCTCCTGATGAAAAGTGATAAACATCGCCTGACGTAGGCGCAAAAGACGTTAATAGTATCTTCAAAAAAATGTGTTCTTATTTTCTCACAAAACAATTTTCCTATTTTTTTATATATATAAATTGTCGTTTATAATTTTGCGCCTACAGTAGGCGCAAAAGACGTTGATAGTATCTTCAAAAAAATGTGTTCTTATTTTCTCACAAAACAATTTTCCTATTTTTTTATATATAAATTGTCGTTTATAATTTTGCGCCTACAGTAGGCGCAAAAGACGTTGATAGTATCTTCAAAAAAATGTGTTCTTATTTTCTCACAAAACAATTTTCCTATTTTTTTATATATAAACTATCGTTTATAATTTTGCGCCTACAGTTGGCGCAAAAGACGTTGATAGTATCTTCAAGAAAATGTGTTCTTATTTTCTCACAAAACAATTTTCCTATTTTTTTATATATAAACTATCGTTTATAATTTTGCGCCTACAGTTGGCGCAAAAGACGTTGATAGTATCTTCAAAAAATGTGTTCTTATTTTCTCACAAAACAATTTTCCCTATATATTTATATAGGGAAAATTGTTTTGTGTATTTATATAGTTTATTATTTATATATAATTTATTATTTATATAGTTTATACTATCGTTTATAATTTTGCCCAGGATTCGGAAACTGGTTGATTGCGTGTCGATATTCTTCTATGTTGTTTTGAAAGTTTTTCAAATAATATCATGTTTATCAAAACTCTTTTACTTTTAAAATATTATTCCATATTATATTCTTTTATTCTGCTGCTAGTTGGGCAACACATTACATCATGAGGCCTTATATTAACTTAACCATGGATTTTGGTTAAATTTCTGCTTACTTTGTCAAACATATAGACGTGAAGATATATATTTTTTAATTTGGTTTTTTATTGACTTTTCCCTTAGAGGTGGACAAGTCAACGATTTTAAAATACGCCAACAAGTCTCTAAAACTGAACAAGCTCAACACACCCCTAATTACCTCATAATTAGGTGTCAAAATAACATATTCGTGATTTGGCGAAGTAACACGTACAACGGCTAACAATTGCGTAATTAACTTTTTGCACGCTTTACCGTGTTAATGGCCCGGAGTTCCTAGCACTGATTACATAATTAAGGATTAATACGCTTTGTTTAAATGAATAATATCACGCCAATTCTCTTGTAGAGTAGGCAGTGTATACCGAATGTCAATAACTGCGGTTTCTCGTGATACACTGATTTGTGAAAGTCAGTCAAAAATATTTTATTCAAATAAACTATACAGGTAATTTTGACGAGACGACATTTTTTGTATACATAATTGTTACGTCAGTTGACGAGATTGAATGTCATTCCCATCGTCGCATTTTACCGGTTAATCGACTATCATTTGTTTTTTATCTATCAGTTAGCAAACAAGCAGATGGCTATACTAATGGAAAGAGAAACTATCGACTATGCTCACCAAAGATGTTAGCAGTGATTGCTATCCGGATGTCAATGCCACCATATGCATAAGTCTACCGGTTACCTTACTCTCCAAAACGGAACACGGCAGTGACATGCACTGAGGTATTATGGCAGGATTTGGTAAGGCGAGGCGTTTCAGAACTCTACTTCCAAGTAGTCACCATGGTAGTATCTCGTTAAGCAAATCGTTCGCCTCTTACGAACCGCCTTGTAGAATGGCAGCGTTTGGTGCTTTCAAGTCGTTCATCTATATTAATATTAAAAATGCGAAAGTTTGGATGTTTGGATGGATATTTATTACTCTATCACGCAAAAACTACTGAACGGATTTGAATGAAATTTGGCACACAGGTAGACGATGACCTGAAAGAGCATATAGGCTATACTAAGGTAGGTAAGGTAAGGTATCCGCGAAAAATTAGGTGATTCGCTAAAAACTTTTATAATGCAGCGGACTACACGCTGCAGCTAGTATCGCATTTTGGTGATTCTAACTATAATTTTTTTTATATCATAAGATAGCAAACAAGCAGATAGGTCCCCTGATGGAAAGAGTCAACCATCGCCTATAGACACCAAAGGTGTTAATGGTGTGTTGCTATCTTGTGGCGAGGTCTAATGCCACATGCATAAATTTACCGGCTACCTTACCCTCCAAACCGGAACACGACAGCGACAAGCACTGACGCTATTGCGGCAGGAATAGGTAAGGCGGTGGTACCTGACCCGGGCGAGACAATGCAGAACTCTACCACCTAGTAGCCACGATGGTAGTGACTCGCATAGCCAATCGGTCGCCTTTTACGACCTGCCTGGCAGAACGGCAGTTGGTCTATTCTTCAAAGGAGCCCGGAACCAACACGGGAGAAATTAGCTCATTTTCGTAAAAAATACGATTTTTGGACGGCGCTGTGTGAAAACTGCGTGTTTTCACACAGTGCCGACGATAACAATATCTGCTGGTTTGCTGTCATATAGTTAAAACTAAAAAATAAAATTAATAAAAAAAATTTGCTTAAATCTGAGCAGACAGAGTTGCGGTCACAGATAGTTAATATAAACAAACTATGAGGCAATCATACCATTTCCGCATTGCGCCAATCTGATCTGCGTCCCCCACTTCCGGTTTCCAGATGTCATTTATATTGTGTCGCAGTATTGTTATGGAAAATTCGAGATTATCTTAATCATTATCGTGTTTTATATTAACAGCATTTTAGTTCTGTGGTGTTTTAGTTTGACTTCTAGATGGTAGAGTTCCGCAACGTCTCGCCCGGGTATTTGGTACCACCGCCTTATATATTCCTGCCACAATAGTAGCAGTGCCTGTCACTGTAAACTTAGGCTTGTTGCATTAACATCCCACCACTCGAATAGCAGCAACGCACCATTAACATTATTAGCGTCTGTAGGCTATGATTGTCTCTTTCCATCGGTGGGAGGAGACGAGGGGAGAAGGGGATTCCTTTTCATCTGCTTGTACTCGCATACCCAATCGATCGCCTTTTACGAACTGCCTGTCAGAATGGCATGTGGTCTCTTCAAAAGCGGCCCGGGCCAACACGGGGGAAAAATATATACTCCTCGTGAAGTTTCGGGCCCCTATCGAAAAATAGATCAATTACCTTAAGGCTTGGCATATTGTAAAAGGCGAGCAAAGGCTTATACTAATACCAAGGCTATTAACTAGGTGGTAGAGTTCTTCAACGCCTCGCCCGGGTCTGGCACCACCGCCTTACCTATTCCTGCTGCAATAGCGTCAGTACTTGTCACTGCTGTGTTCCGGTTTCGAGAGTAAGGTTGTTGGTAAACTTATGCATTTGGTATTCTAACTTTGCCACATGAATAGCAACGCACCATTAACATCTCGATGTCTATATGCGACGGTTGTCTCTTTCCATCAGGAGAGCCATTAGCTTTTTTGATATCGTATGATACAGAAATATTTATTTATAGATCCATAAAAATAGTGCGACACAATATACAAGAGACTTGACCAAGAAACTGAACACTACTGGATTATGTACGACAGTTTAGCCTAAGTATTATCGTATTGTAAATTAGCTAACACGTTACTTAATACGATTTCAATTCCCTTAGATATACTAGGCTTCCGTATTACGTGAGTTACGAAACGTGGATTGCTTAGAAATTCGGTTACTAATACGGAATCTCATTACTTATCACATGAGTAGATTAGGATTTAATTTAAAATCATATTGATCCAAATTGGATAGATATTAAGACAAATATCAAGAATAATTTGTCAACCTAAATTTTCCAAATAACTTAATTTGAAAAATTTAAACCGATGAATATCTCAAAAACTATTAAACCGATTTTGACAAAACTTGACTGCTCCCTAAGCTATAATATGCCCGATTTAATACAAAAAGGATGATGTCGATATATCTCTTAGTTCCCGAGAAATTGTGGACAAACATACATACACTGAAATTTAGAATACGTCGATTGGACGCCGAAATATAACATCATACTCATATATTATCCAATTCCAACAATATTATTCAACATGTCAAACTGTTAACCTCTACTATACTTGTTTCGTCAGTTTGGTAAAATTCATTAGGTCTCAGGTTCGATAATCAGGTCCGGTGGCCGAGGAAAAATCTTAGCAGCTTCGATTTTGGTGTAAAATTACAAGATCTCAAGTGAGCCTGGTTCGGGCAAACACAGGGTTTTTCAGGAAAAATCTCAATAGCTACCAAGTCTTGTGTATTACGATACGAATCAATGAGACTGGGGTTCGATTCCCGATAGGTACACACATTTATGTGGTTAGCATCATAGATGTTTGTTTTTAAGTTTGGGTGTTGATAATGTATGAAATAATATTTATAAATGTAATTCTATCATAATTCTATGTATTAATATCAAAGACTAACAACCATAACAAGCAAATAATTTGCTTCATTGGGTTAGATCGATTTGTGAAATTTGTCCAGCGATATTATTCTTATTAGTTTACTGACTACCTTACCTTCAAAATAGATACATGACAGTGCCAAGCACTGGTTTTAGGACACGAAAAGTTAGGCGGCGACGGGCTTTCAAAGTTAGACGGGACATGTAGAATGTAGAGATCTTGATGATGTGCACGATTGCCTTTTACGATATATGTACTTCATTTTATTATAATAATAATATCGCTGGACATACGACATAAATCGATTTAACCCTAACGGAAGCACTAATTACGGAATTTACGTAAAAAAATACGGAATGCACGGAAGCATTAATTTGCTTGTTCTATGGATATTAGTCAATAATACTAATAAAATACACATATAAGTACTGTTATATTCATAATAGAAAGTGTCGGTGTAAAAATGAGAAAGGGCATGCTCCGTTGGTTCGGCCATGTAGAAAGAATGATAGGTGAAAGGTTAACAAAACAGATATACAATGCGAATGTGGAAGGATGTACCGGAGAAGACCAAGAATGACATACCATGACTAGATTGATCGGGTGTTGGCTGAAGAAATCAAGAGTCTTTGCAACCGGCATGTTTGTGATTTGTATGGAGAAAGTAATGAATGTGGAGGAAGCGAGACAAGTCTGAAATGATCGTGATGTATGGCACCGGTTCTTTCTGTCTATCACGTAAAGGATTTGGCGTGAAGATATGTATTTATATTGTATATATAAAATAAAAACCGAAAGCAAGAAATACTAACATTTTTGCTTATCACACATATACATATTTGTCCCTGTCAGGCAAAACCCGAGTCCAATTGATTCGTATAGGTTCGTTAACTCGACCAACGGATCGGTCAAATTGTTATACATTATACATAAGTCATAACATTATGTATATAATGTATAATTATATGTTAATTCCAGCTTCTGTCAGAATAAGCAATGCTTTATATGTAACACATATTAAGTCACCGGTCACCCATCGACGGACGTGTGCTCTATAATTTTGTAACGATTCGCGTCGCTGCCCGTGTTGTACACACCGCTTGACCTGTACACCGCTGGCCACAATAACTCTATTGTACGTCTGAAAGATGTGAAAGTTTTTTTTTTAATGTTAAAGCAAACAACTGCTTATCTTGATTGAAAGAGGTAATTAATTATCGTTTATACACACTAAAGATGTGTTTAGTGTGTTTGTTATTCGTTTGATGAATGTATGTGCATAAGGCTACATGTTACTAGCTGCTTTGCACTCCAAACCCAAATTAGATAGATTTTTTATTATAAGATAGGAAAAAAGCTATATGATTCTCTTGATGGAAAGAGTCGATATAGTCTAAAGATACCAAAGATGTTAATAGTACGTTTGCTATCCGTGTAGCAGGCATAGAATGCCAGCTTAAGATCGGCTGGATTTGATACCACCATTTTTAACATATTTTTAAAATGTTTGTCACTGTCGTGTTTCGGTTTGTAGGGTAAGATAAACTTATGCAAGTGGCATTAACACTCCGCCACACGAATAGCAACGAATTATTAACATCTTTGCTATCTATAGATTATTGTTGTTTCCTTCCATAAGGAGATCCATCTGCTTGTTTATTATCTGTTATTATTAAAAAAAAATTGCTTGACTCTTCCTAAATTTGATTTGTCAATTTTGTCTTTTTTTGTACTTGCGTGGTGCCTATATCATAATCGCTTTTAGTAGTAGGTACTATTTCCATTCAATTTTCGGTTCACCACCGATCACTATAAATTAATAATATTTAATTAGTAATTAAGAAATACTTGTAATTTAGTGCTATATCTAAATAAGGAGTTGATAAATATTATCATATCGATTCTCGTCGATCGTTATGGGGTAAGCAGGGTGAATCGAATCAAATTCACTATTTAATCGGTTGACTAAGTATGTGGTGTTCTTTATCGCCTTATTTTACGAATGCTATCACGGCTGTTGATCGTTTCTTGTGATAATTGGGACCGACAATTTAACATGCTTGTTCGGATCATCACCACATAACTACGAGCTGCCATTAAGATTTTTAGGATAACCTCGAAAAAACTCAATAGAACTTGTCTGACCCGGGGTTTGAACCCGAGACTAATTGAACTGAGTCAAATAGGCTAAACATTAAACTTACAATCACTAAATCATACCTACCTACTCGTGTTGTACATTAAATATATTCAATCCTTTAAAATATACGAAATAAATAAATCAATTGTAATGTCAAGGAAATCTATAGATCATGATTAAGTGTAAAATGGATTTATAGAGGTTTTTTCGTTTTAAGTATCAAGATGTATGGTATGTCTCACGCAAATAAATTGCACGATTGTGTACGCGTAAAATAGGGCTGTCAAGAAACAAATAATTAAAACTGTTTATCATCGGGCAACAGCGAAAAACAACGTTCATTACAATTTTACACAATGATTTAAAATTTTATACTACGGCGTTGTAACATTTTTATAATTTATCAATTTAACTAACATGATATTTATTAGTTCGCCATTTCTCCCACATAAGCTTTATTCTTAATTTATTAGAATTTAGAACCTTGAATAATAATATATAATGTAATAATTTCCTTAGGTATTACATGTTTTTAAAAATAAAAGAGCCTATGTTAAGAAGTGAAAACGAAGGTTTATAAATTTAAAATAATATTAATACCGGCGCTGTAGTTTTAAAAGTTTGATTTAATTACTAGTCAATGCCTGTTATTTTGAAACACATGAAATGTAATTATAATTTTTTTTTACTGAAATGTAGTCTGTGTTATTCACCATTAAAGAAGCTTTTTATGGTTAAAATATTAAACTAAATCTAAATGCCTGAATTTATTATCGAAAAAAAAAGAAACAAATGTGTTCTTATTATATGGATTTTATTGTCAGCACTGTACTCTACACTAAATAGTTTAGCTGTTTCGTAAAATATTAATTTTGTAGATCTTTTTCCATTATTACTATTTTACTACAGACCGGCTTAAATGGCCTTTGAGTTACCAGCGAATGAATGCAACAATTATTGAATTTTTTTTTTTTCCTTCCAATAATTATATTAGATATAAGACAAAAACCTTTTATAAAAATATTGGAAACGTACTTGCAAAATCACCGGTAATTCAGCTGTTTACGACCAATGATGATCTTTTATCATTCTCCAGTCGATTTGCCTTCTTTCTAAAAAAAATTATACTACAATATTTTTATCCATAAAACATTGATTATTGTCAACCCTACCGGCAATGTTAACTTAAACATGATATTTTATTTTGACAGCAATTGTAGTAGTGTAAAAAATATTACATTTGAAGGCGACACGTGCATTTGGAAAGCTGCATATTAAATGCAATGAATATTTATAACCACTGATTTAATAATTTTCCCCGTGTTGATCCTTCAGAAGAATAGATCAATTGCCTTACTGCTAGGCATTTTGTAAATGGCGAGAAAATCCTGAACTGAAAAAAAAAACGTTGCACTTACATCTCAGCTACCTAGCAAAAGGCAAAACGTTGTAGAATTCTATCACCTGATAGAATTCTACAACGTTTTGCCTGGCAATTGTTATCATCGACTTATCTATTCCTGCTGTGATAGCGTCGGTGCTTTTCGCAGCTTTGCCCCTGTTTGGAGAGTACAGTAGACACTAAACTTATGCATTTTGCATTTGGCGACATGGATAGCAATGCACCATTAATGTCTCTGGTGTTTTTAGCCGATGGTTGTCTATTTTCATCAGGAGTGCCATCAGCTTGTTTGCTATCATATGATATATGAAAAATATGATTTTTTCAACCGAGCAGATGGAAAAATTGTAATATAGGTACTAACTGGTATATAATATCTGAAAAGCTGTGTATACAGAATAAAATTTTACGAATAAAGAATAAAATTTTATGTCTTCTAAGAATAATTATTTTTTAAGTGTATGAAATGGATGAATATTGGAAAGAAATTTTAAAAGTATAGATTCTTTATTATATTATGATGCTTTTATTCTAAAAGTCATTTTTTTTAGTTCAGACCATATATTTTGGTAAAATCTGTAATAACTTGTAACACCCATTTTGCAAATAAACAATCTTTCTTTCTTAGTTGGATGAAATAGATGAATAATAGAAATATTTTTAAAATTTGTGTTCTCAATCTTCTACATAATTTTACTATTAGATCCTAATATATTTGATGCGTGAATAATAGAAAGTATATGGATTCTCGATCTTCTATATGATTTCTCATTTTTTAATCAGATGAATTATTTTATAATTAATTTTTTAAAGTGTAGGATTTCGTGGAATGGTGATTATTTTATAATTAATTTTTTAAGGTGTAGTCTTTATGTCTATAAAAAGAATTCTAATATTTGGATTGGATGAAATGTTTTAATAGAAAACATTTTTAGGGACGGGTTTTTATATCTGTATGATTTTGTACCTATTTATATATATATATACATATATATATATATATATATATATATATATATATATATATATATATATATATATATATATATATATATATATATATATATATATATATATATATATATATATATATATTGTAGAAACGAATGTACGAATACAGTATTTTCTACCTAGTATATATTTTTATTCTAAGTATTCTAATTTCTTGGTTGCGTGAATTTGATGAATAATGAAATAAATTTTAGCAGAGGAAACTATACCATTAATTTAGGGGATTATATAAAAATAAATTAAGGAAAACACATAAAATAAATTAGGTAGAATAATAATTAAAAACTGAAAATGTGACAGTGAAGTGGTGTGAGATGATGTTGTATGTAACAAACACAGTCGACGTGGGCGTCCGACGGCCACCACGGCGGCGGCACGTCAGTGCCACCATCAAGGTTGGTATACTATCTCCACGTTGGATTTGATTTTCTTAAAGTAAACTCTTTTACTGTGCCACAAGTGTATTAAAGTATAAATTATAATTATTAGCTTACAAGCAGTTCTCTACAATTTCGCGTGATCCACATACACTAATCCACAGCAACATAGTATAATATATCTTACATACGTAATATTATTTTAACATTAATAGCTAATAATAGTCAAAAATTCTGTCAGGTATGCCTTTGATAATTTTTTTAACTTTACAGATTATAATCTGTAATAATTATTAGACCGGGATCCCAGGAACAAACTTTTTTTTTATTAATAATAAGCTGAATTTTTGTGAACAACTTCGTTTTGACGAGACAACCATTTTTTTATTTTTGAAAAATCTCGAATCGGGTAACTAATAAAGATAGATAAAAAAGAAAACTTTAGAGTGTTGGACTAAGAAAAGTTTTTACCTTACGTATAGGACAATGTTACCCTTGAATAACAATAATAATTAACAAGCTGTTGTGAGACAATTAGGTTGTTATTAAATTGATTTATATCAATTTAAACATCTCATAATTCCGAAACTTTAGAGTGGAGGACTCGCCAGAAAAACCATCGAATGTGTAGGACAAAAGTTTCATCGTGTTTTTCATAATATAACCAAGCTATTAAAGTAAAAAAATAATTATTGTTTTTAATTAATATTTTTCCTTCACCGAATCTAAATTTTCAAAGCTTTATTATCTACCCAATTTGAGATTTTCGAAGATAGAAAAGATGCTTGTCTCGTCAAAACGAAGCTGTTCACAAAATGCCACCACCTTACCTATGCCGTAATAGCGTCAGTGCTTGTCACTGTCGTGTTCCGGTTTGGAGGGTAAGGTAGCCGGTAAACTTATGCATGTGGCATAAGACCTCGCCACAAGATAGCAACGCACCATTTCCACCTTTGGTGTCTATAGGCAATGGTTGACTCTTTCCATCAGGAGACCCATCTGCTTGTTTGCTATCTTCTAATATTAAATATGTAATAATAATATAATTAAGAAGCGTAACAGAAGTCTATTCAATAAATATTTTGAGCTTTTTATGGTGCATAAAAAATTACACTAAAATAATTTTCCACACTATTATGACGCGTAGTAGAAGCTAAATTGTTAGTGGGGGACGGGGATTTTTGCATTTATTCTTATTGTACTATGAAAACTCGAAATAATCATTGAAAAGGATTCAATATGTCATTTATCGATTAACTTAGTTAACTCAATTGTCTCTGTGGTCTAGACCACACCACCACCACCACACACCACAACACTAATAGCTCGTTTTTTTTTAGATTTATTTGTGGGATTAAGTATCTTCGGCTAATTGTGGGTGCACTGGTTATACCTCTGCCTACCTATTCGGGGATACGGACGTGAAGATACTTTTTTTTAGTTAACTCAAAGAATTATTATCTATATATATATATATATATATATATATATATATATATATATATATATATATATATATATATTTTAAATATCTTTAAATAGCAAACAAGCAGTCTGTGGGTGGGTCTGGGTCTGTTGATGGAAAGAGTCAACAATCGCCTATAGACACCAAAGGTGTTAATGGTGCGTTGCTATCTTGTGGCAAGGTCTAATGCCACATGCATAAGTTTACCGGCTACCTTACCTTCCAAACCGGAACACGGCAGTGACAAGCACTGATGCTATTGCGGCAGGAATATGTAAGGCGGCAATAAGTACTATATTATATATTTATATTATTGTTATCTCTTTCAGCGCCACCATGCCGGTATATCCCAGTCGTCATGCAGCGACGGATCGCTGCTCAGCGTGGGGTCGTCGGAGATGGACGACGACAGTAGCAGCGGCCACCACCACTCGCACGACCATTCAGCACGGAGTGACAATTCCGATCTCTATAGTGAGTTCATGGTTTCATATTATCTGCCATCTGGTATGTTTTAGATCTTCATAGAGTTCCAAAAAAAAGATCCTTGCAGGCTTGTCGCGCTTCCTCCACATAACAAAGTTTAACAAAGTTTTATAAGGATTTTTCTTGGAGGCTGAGGGGGCAGTGATGTAATTAGATTTTGGATGTTGGTGATAGTTATGAAGCTATAACACCAAACTGTATCCCCCGATTTTGTTATCATCCGTTTTTTGAACTGTCCCCCCTAGGAAGGCAAATTTAAAGACGTGTTCACGTCAATATACAAAGTTTTAGGATTGCTAATGGTTTTCTCTTTTTGAGAGCCATTTGTTTGATTGCTATCGTACGATATAAAAAACAATTATTTTTATTAAACTGGAAAGCTATAATTTGCAGACTCGTCGGAGCCCCCTAGCGGAGTGGCGCCGCTGTCGCACTCGGCCGCCAAACACAAGATGGCGGTGCGCCCGCGCCGCACTCATGGCGCGCCGCGACGGAAGAAAAACAATTCTGTAAGTTTATTTTATTTAATTTTAATTTAATTTTATTTAATTTAATTTAATTCTATAGTAACTGGCACAGATCTTAGCCACAGAGTACTTTTTATAGAAGAGGGGGCAAACAAGCAGGTGGTGCGCCTGATGGTAAGTGATCACCGCCGTCCATGGATATCCGCAATATCAGAGGTCTTGCGGCCTTTTAAGAATGATTAAGCTTTTTTCTTGAAGGCTCCTATGTCGTATCCGTTCGGGAACACCCCTACCGGTAATTGATTCCACAACAGAGTAGTGCGAGGAAAAAAGTGTCGGGAGAATCTGCTAGGATGCAACTGAAATAAAATATAGTGTAAATGGGGCAAAGTTATCCAAGAAACAGAAAGTAGTATAAATAGGGCAAACTTGTCCGAAATAAAAAATGGGGCAAACTTATCCAAAATAAAAAATGGTGAAAAAATATCCAAGGTCTGAAAGTTAAGGGAGAACCCAGCGTCACAATACCCCACCCACATCCACTACACTTTCACCCACATTAGTAGCAAAGGCACAAATTATGTACTCAACGCACGATTCACTTCGTGACCTAAGCATATTCAGGAGAGTCGAATAGTACTTCTCTCTATAAATGGGGAAGTATTAATATTTTTTACTACATAATACTAGCATTAAGCATTATTACTTCACCCTTTATAGAGTGAAGTTTGCCCCAATCCTTACACTATCTTTTGTTTCAGTCGCATCACAGCAGTCACATATAAGATTTCGCAGAAATTTTACAAATGATTAACTTTAATTTTGTCTTTTAAATTCTTTCCACAAAGTAACGTATGAATCTATATAGTATTCCAACAGGGGATTTTATTAGGGTTACCAAATTGTGGGACTAAGTATTTTCGGCTAATCTTAGGTGGACTTGTTGTACCTCTGCCTTCCTCTTCGAGGATACGGGCATGAAAATACTTTTAAGTTGTAAAGTTCTGCAAAGTCTCTCCCGGGTAATTGGTACCACCGCCAAACTTACTCCTGCCGCAATAGCCTGCAGTGAATGTCACTGTCGTGTTCCAGTTTAGAGGGTAAGGTAGCCGATTTGAAAAAACCCCAAAAAAATTGTTTGGCAAAACAGTATTATATTAAAATAACTCCCAGATTAATGTACCAATTGAGTACAAAAATAAATCAGCTCTATTCCTCAAAAAATTACATCTAATGCATAAATTTTGTCAAAATCGGTTTATCAGTTTGGGAGTAATCGTTGACGAAAAATTTTGGAAAAACTGACACAACTTCGAAAATTTTCAACCAATCATTTTTGGGTATTCTACGATATTAAGTACTAAAAAAACTACGTCGAATGCCGTTTCAAAAATCAAAATCGAATCTAATTTTCAAAAGTTACAGCTTTTCAAACATTAAAATTACGTCGTTTTTAAGCAAACTTGCTTAATATTTTTGATAAAACTTTCACGCCAGTACACCGATTGGCTTAAAAATCTTATCAGCATTTCTGATTTAAAAACTGCGTCAAATACCGTTAATTACATCAAAATCGGTCACTTTGTTTGGAATTTATCAATGACAAAAATTTTTGAAATAAATGTTTTCTGACATTGCCTCGAAATTTTTCAACCTATCAAATATTCAGCTACTTAAAGCAATATTTTAGATCTCAAAAAGTTACGGTATATTTTGGAAATGTGAAATCATTTCCAAAATATACAGCGTTTCAAAAGTTAATACACTGCCATTTTTAACAAAATAGATGTTTGAACTGAAAAAATCTATGCTTACAGATTTTGCTCTTTCGAGATTAAAATACCTTAATTTAGCGAGAAGTCTCAGGGATGGCCCGCAGGGTCAACCGTTTACAGATTTTTTTTTCTACAATGAGTTATCAGATTTAGGAAGTTTGTAATAGTATTTAAGCTTTTTTTTAATATTTTCTCGAAAAAACTGATATATGACTGTTTTTATATTGACGTTCATATCAGACAAATCGGAGATACCTCTTTATACGCTGAAAACTAGGAAAAATTATAACATAATTAGATGTATTCATAAAATAGAAATGTTTTATTAAAAATAACAAAAAAATTATTTTCAAGACCATACCTTGAACAACCTTAGATTACCACCAAAAAATATTAAAAATACATTAATAAAGACATGTCTCTTTATACGGGGTTTTTAAAACGTGCATTTTAAAATACCGTGCAAAACGATACATATAGATATCCGCATCTACGACACCTATTATTTCTAAGTATTGTTCTTGTTCTATTATTCGATTTGTATAAGTAATGACATACATAAAATGATAAAAGATCATGTAGATTTGAGCGTATGGATAATTTAAAGCCATATATGTGACAAAAAAATACAGTTTTTGACATGTCTTTATATACGTAGGGACTGTGGAAATGGTGTTAATATTTTTTTATTAACAGCTATGTTTTATGCGTTAGAAAGTGCTACCGTAAATAAATTGCGATAACACTTCTTATCTGCAAACGGATAACCTATCTTGTATCATTTAAAATTTACCTCGTAAAGATAGTTAGGAACAATTTGAGTTTACTGTTATTTGATTAACATTAGACCAGTGAATGACGAATCTGACTACAGTGGGAATCGGGTTCGATTCCTGACAGCGACAGGCGTTTGTGTTAAATATCATAGATAGTTGTATTTATGGGTTTGTGTGTTTATTAAATACCAGCTGTGTCCTGCATCCCGCTTATAACAATTTAAGGTGAATCCCACGGGAACAACTTATTTTTCCGGAACAAAAAAAAACCCTATGTACTATTCTAGGTCATCAGTTATACGTGTGCTATATTTCATCCAAATCGGTTCTATGTACTATTCTAGGTCATCAGTTATACGTGTACTATATTTCATCCAAATCGGTTCTATGTACTATTCTAGGTCATCAGTTATACGTGTGCTATATTTCATCCAAATCGGTTCTATGTACTATTCTAGGTCATCAGTTATACGTGTGCTATATTTCATCCAAATCGGTTCAATGTACTATTCTAGGTCATCAGTTATACGTGTGCTATATTTCATCCAAATCGGTTCAATGTACTATTCTAGGTCATCAGTTATACGTGTACTATATTTCATCGAAATCGGTTCTATGTACTATTCTAGGTCATCAGTTATACGTGTGCTATATTTCATCCAAATCGGTTCATCGTTGCGTGAGAGAATAATAAACATCCATCCATTCATATAAAATATACTTGTGCATTTATAATACTAGCTGCATTATAAAATTTTTTAATGAATCCCGTGGAAATGATTTTCCGGAATAATAAGTACCCTTTTTATATTTTTATATTGTAAGATAACAGCAAGCAGATGGGTCTTCTAATGGAAAGAGTCAACCGTCGCCATCGTCAAGGTGTTAATGATGCGTTGCTATCTTGTGGCGAGGTCTAATGCCACATGCATAAGTTTACAGGCTGCCTTACCCTCCAAACCGGAATAAGACCGTAATAAGCACTGACGCTATTGCGAGAGGAATAGGTAAGGCGGTGATACCAGACCCGGGCGGGACAATGCAGAACTCTACCACCTAGTAGCCATGATGGTAGTGACTCTAGTGACTCGTACAGCCAATCGGTCGCCTTTTACGACCTGCCTGGCAGAACGGCAGTTGGCCTATTCTTCAAAGGAGCCCGGGACCAACACGGGGGAAATGTGCTGTTACAAGTCATCATCTACCTGTGTGTCTAATCAGTTTAGAAGTTTTGGCGCGATTGAATACAATCACCTGTCCATCTGAGCATCAAAACTTTCGCATTTAAATACATTTTAAAAATAAATAATTAAATTAAAATTATTTATTAACCGACGCCGTTCGACTGAGGGTAGCATTAATCATATTTTGTGGTTTTTATTGATAGTGCGGAACCCTTTGTGCACGAGTTTGGCATCATATATTACATTTGGCATGGATATCATTTATATAAGTTTTAGATTTTTTTGATACAACTAAAATAATCCGTAATCCTATATCCCGTTCATTTAAATCGTTTTACCAATTTATGCTGATTGTTTAAATGAATAATCTTATCAATATTTTCTATTTTTCCATTGACTTCTAAAAAGACAGAATCAACAAATTCACATGTTGGTCAGAGTCCTTTTAAAAGAATAAACCAAAAAGATGTTACCATCTATTAGAAGGATAGATCAACTGGCTTACTCTTAGGCATCTCGTAAAAGACAAGAGAAGGTTAATGTTAATCTCATAAAATACGAGAGAAATCATCTTGTAAAATACGAGAGAAGGCTAATACGTATGTGGCATCTCGTAAAAGGCGATATAAGGCTAATACATGTCAGGCATCTTGCAAAATACGAGAGCAGGCTAATACGTGCCAGGCATCTTGTAAAATGCGAGGGATGTCTAATACATGTCAGGCATCTTGCAAAATACGAGATAAGGCTAATACGTGCCAGGCATCTTGTAAAATGCGAGAGACAGCTAATACATATCAGGCACCTTGTAAAAGGCGAGCAGAGGTTAATACGTGTCACTGACATCTTGATTACTAGCTAGGTTTTCCCCGTGTTGGTCCCGGGCTCCTTTGAGGAATAGGCCAACTGCCGTTCTGCCAGGCAGGTCGTAAAGGCGACCAAATTGGCTATATGAGTCACTACCATCGTGGCTACTAGGTGGTAGAGTACTGCATTGTCTCGCCCGGGTCTGGTACCACCGTCTTACCTATTCCTGCCGCAAAAGCATCAGTGCTTGTCACTGTCGTGTTCCGGTTTGGAGGGCAAGTTAGCCGGTAAACTTATGCATGTGGCATTAGACCTCGCAACAAGATAGCAACGCACCATTAACACCTTTGGTGTCTATAGGCGATGGTTGACTCTTTCCATCATGGGACCTATCTGCTTGTTTGCTGTCTTATGATATAAAAAAGGTAGTAGCGTTCAGAACCCACTCGCTGGAGTTTGTTACTACTGGTTTATCTATTCCTGGCGAAGGAGCGTTAATGCTTGTCACTGTCGTATTATCGGTTTAAAGGGTTTTAGCCAATAAACTTGTGCATTTTTATACCATTAGATGGTAAATAAGCTGATGGCTCTCCTGATGTAAAGAGAAACCATCGCCTATAGACACCAAAGATATTAATGGTGCGTTACTATCCGTGTGGCGGGATGGCAATGCCAAAGTCTACCGAGTACTCTCCAAACCGGTACACATAAATTACGAGCATTGAAGCCATTGCGGCACGTATGGGTAAGGCGGTGGTACCATATACCCGGGCGAGATGTTGCAGAATTCTACCAACATTTGGCCAATCTTCCGCCTTTTACGAACTGGCTGGCAGAATGGCTAATGGTCTATTCTTCACAGGGGGATCGTACCACCACGGACTATATGTGCTATGGCGCTTGTATTTTAAGCCATATAGTTCGCCTTTGGCGTCTAGTGGTCTGGTGTCGGAGTTGACCGTATGAGGTCCCAAATTTGATTCCCGCAATGGAATTCTAACCCAGGCCCTCAAAATCTCTCGGGTCGGGCAATTTGATATGTTTTTTTTGGTTTTCTGATAAAAACAACGTTATCCGGTTGGCGATAGGCTTGCCACTTATCACATTATACGACTAAGTATCTTCGGGTAATCGTGGGTGCACTTGTCTTACATCTGCCTACCTCTTCGGGGATACGGGTGAAAAGCTACTACTTTTTTTCTATGAATCCGCATTTCACGACACTATAAGTGACAATATGTAGAGGTGGCTAGCTTTTCTTTACATGTACCTATATCGTTGGTATGTTTTCTAATTACAGATCGCCGCATCAGCCTTGCCCATAACACCCGAACTGAACGAAGAAATCACACGAAGCACCACTCCTGAAGTCGTTCATAAATCATCTGAAGTTATTACTGGTAACTATTTCAATTTATTGTCTAGATAAAGGTAACAAAACAGATATACAATGCGAATGTGGAAGGATATAGGTACCGGGGAAGACCAAGACTGACGTACCATGATCAAATTGATCGGGTCCTCTACGAAGGTGTTTTCAAGAGTCGTTCTGTTAGGGTGTCCCGCGTTATAGTCTTAAAAAAAAAACTATTTTACGAGACAACCACTTTTATTCGACTTTTCTTTTTTACACGTCACTTTTATTAAGCATTCAGATCGCACTATTATTTGTGCACGCGGTTATAGGGGGTTACGACGCGGATGCTACTATCCCTAGTCTCCTCACTGAAGGCCAGCCGGCGGGCAGAAACCAGGTCCGTTGCTGGGCAGCGATTTGACTAGTTCAAGTACTGACTGGTCGTGCATTGGAAATGCACGGCTTATATAGTAAAATAAAAGTTTGACTCAGCGATTTAGAATAACTAGCAATTAAGGGTTGTAACAGTTCGTAATCGGCGTGTTTGTATGAATAGAGTAATTAATGTGGAGAAAGCGAATCAAGTCTGCAAGAATCGTGATGAATGGCACTCGGTACTCTCCTCCTCCTCTGTAAGAGACCTGGCGTGAATATATGTATGTATATGATTATCCCAGTCTCGGGGAAACCTTGTGCCTAAGTCAACACGAAGGTCTTGGCCAAGCGAGGTAAATAAATTATCCCCGTGTAGACCCGCAGGCGTAACATATTTGCAACCCGCTAGCGATCAGCGACGTTACGAAAAAAATCATCAAAATGTCGCCAATTACTTCCTCGTCAATGTTCATTCTCGGAATAGAAAATTTATCAAAGGACGTAAGTTACTAACTTCGTCATGCCAAAATAGACCGTGTTTTAAATGCGCAAAGGTTTAAACCAAACGCAGTTTGGGTCACTGGGTACCAAACGGTGGCCGAACGAATTTTGTCATTGGTTTGACATCCTCGCGTGGACGCCGGTGGCCCACATACATACCAAAGCTAGGCAGCTCTCGTAAGGCAAATGAACCGTCCTCTCACCCTTTATTGTTGTGTTCTACAATGTGTATTTCGTATTTCGATTTGAAAGGTAAGGTAGCCGTTAATGTATACGGTATTTCTATCTGTCACACGGTTGACATTATTAACATCTACGGTGTCTAAAGGCGGTTGTTGTTCACTTTCATTCGAAGAACCATTTGCTTGATTACAGTCCTATAAGATAAAAAATGATTTCCAACAAATCGTTTTTAAAGGTGCTTATGAGCCTTACGACTAAGGCTTCTTCTATAACAGAGTTCTACGCTTACACTATTTTTTTTATATATCATAAGATAGCAAACAAGCAGATGGGTCTCCTGATGGAAAGAGTCAACCATCGCCTATAGACACCAAAGGTGTTAATGGTGCGTTGCTATCTTGTGGCGAGGCCTGTTGCCACATGCATAAGTTTACCGGCTACCTTACTCTCCAAACCGGAACACGACAGTGAATACGACTAGCACTGACGCTATTGCGGCAGGAATAGGTAAGGCGGTGGTACCAGACCCGGGCGAGACAATGTAGAACTCTACAACCTAGTAGTCACGATGATAGTGACTCGCATAGCCAATCGGCCGCCTTTTACAACCTGCCTGGCAGAACGGCAGTTGGTTTATTCTTCAAAGGAGCCCGGAACCAACACGGGGAAAACCATTACGGATAGTAAATTAAAATATTCTTAATGACAAGCACTGATGCATTTGCGGCAGAAATACGTACATACTAGCACCGAATATTGGCGAAATGTTGCAGAACTCTACAATTTAGTAATCACGGTGGTAATGACATCTTTTATCAATCTTTCGTGCTGTTCAAAATACCTATTTTATGTATATTAAGCTATAATTCTTTGTATTGTGAACTGATTTCTGATGATTCTATTTTTAATTAAAATTGCATGGTTTAAGTATGCCCCGATTTAAATTAAGAAAAGTTCTGATGGGATTATGAGATATTTATCAAACTACTAGCTGCAGCGTGCAGCCCGCTGCTCTATAAAAGTCGTTTTTGCAAATCCCGTGGGATTACATAATTTTACCGAGATAAAACTAGCCTATGTGCTAACCCAGGTCATCATCTACCTGTGTACCAAATTTCATTTAAATCCGTTCAGTAGTTTTTGTTTTAAGATTGAGTAACAAACATCCATCCATCCAACCATCCAAACTTTCGCATTTTTAATTTTAATATAGATTATAATGAAAGTCTTTTTTAACCTACTTCCCTCAAAGAGAGAAAAAAACTCGGACATTTATGAATCGATTTTGATTTTTTATTTGGGAGGGTATACTTCCCGTGTGGTCCCATTTTTATTTGGTTAAGATCTAATGCAAGATTCTGGACATCAAAGAAATAAGAAGTTGGTTGCTGCAGTGTTATGGCGTTTAAAATTTATTCGTATCAAATATTAATTATTAATTTTAATGTTATATAATTGAATAATTATTTTTTCCAGAATCATTCTCTTCATCCACTACGAAGCACCATATAGTTGCCAAGGAACAACATCAACAACTCAATAAAGAACTGCAGAAGGTTCTAGAAACACCAAGCGATACCAAGTTAAAATCATCCTCGTTACCACCTGGCTTAGCGTTGAGTCATCTAGGGCAATCTCAAGCCAAACTTAGCATTGCCGAGTCTAACACACCTCGCTCTTCGATCAAGAGAAGCAAATCAAGCTCTCAAGGTCAAACCCTAAGAGAAGAATCACCCAAGCCTAACAACGAAGTTCTAACACACACTCATGAGAGAATATCCAAATATCGCTCTGATAAAAAATATGCCGATGAATCTTGCCTCGAAAAGAAATCAAAATCAGAAAAGAAACTAGAAAATGAGGGTATAAGGTCTTCTAAAAAAGAGGAATCGTTTTTCAGTAGACTTCTATTGAGGAAGAGTGGTAAAAAATCAAAGAAAGACCAAACAGATGGGGAAGGTCAAGAGGTTAAGAAAACGAAGACAGAGAAAACCTCAGCACATTACAAAAGCATGGATATGGAGAAAGGTTTCTATTATGAAAATGATGAAACTTATAAACCTGTTCCTGCAGAACGCTCATATAAAACTGCTGGTCAGAAAGTTTTTGCTAATCAAATGCACAAAAGACTTGATACAAAAGGTGCATATGTACACGATGGAGCATATAAAGACGTATATAGTTCTGCGAAAATTTCTGAACTGGAATATAACATTACTGATCTCAAAGTCGCTGAAGAAACTGATAAAATATTAAATATGAACTATGACACTAAGAGATTCAGTCGGCGTGAAGAATTTAATTTTGAAAAGATTGAGAAATGCAAGCGATCTTCGTCTAAGGAAACTATTGATAAAACAAGAGAAGCATTTAGTTTGCATCACGATAACACCAAAAGGCCATCATCCGTTCAACGGTTGATTGACCCTTATGCAACTAAGTCCTTCCTCCTGAATGAAGTTGCAAATAGAGCTAAAGAAGAAGCTTATTCACCACTGAAGATTAAAGAAGAAAAACCTTGTGTAAGAGGAATTAAAATCAAAAGCATGAACAACGATTACGTTTTTCACAGTGGAAGTATGCCGAAAAATATACCATACTTTAATCCAAGCATTTCTGTATCTAGTTCTCCTAAAAAATCCATTAATTACAGTTCTGAAAATGTTAAATATTTAAGTCGATCAGTTGAACCAGATTTTAGAGAAAGAGAAGTAGTATCCGACAGAGAAACTGTTCACAGTATACGTAAAATCGAGGAGTCTTACGCAACATCAGGGTGTCGATCACCCGGAGATGATTATATTGAACATAGAAGTAGTATAGGTAAGTCTCAGAGTTTTCGCTATGCGTCTGAATCTGCTTCAATTAGTTCTCAAGAAAATCAATTACCTAGTCTACCGGCTATGGTTGGTTTTTCTGAGCCCCTCCTTGAAAGCTGGGAAGTCAACTATAGAAGGAATATAAGTGAAGCCCACGATTACAGCAAAAGGGTAAGTGCCAGAAATTATGACATTTTACAAGGAAATACAGATGTTAACTTTGATAGCTTACCAAGTACTGACAGTAGCTACCTTGATAGCTTGAAAACTGATACGACTGCTGATACTAAGCTTTTTACTAACAATATTAAACTAAATATTGATACTCATAAACGTGATAGCGATATTTCTCAGATAGAAGCCAAAATTGATGATATTATTAGTTCACCTAAGCCTTTAATAGCCCCTATATTAAAATCTAATTCTTTAGATAGTATTAAGGGCAGTCCCGAAAAGCATATCGATGATAGAAGAAAGACCGTTTCAGTTGAGAGTGCCCTAAGTCAAACTAGCAAACACAGTCAAAGAGATATTAAAGTGGATGATAATTTTATTTCTGTAACTCATGTCAATAAAGAAACCCCTACAGTGTTTAAGAGTACTGATAATACAAAAGCAAAAAGTGATGAGAAGATTCAAAAAATGATTAATAGTAAACCCGGTGTTCCAGAATTTTTAAATGTACAGCTAAATAAAGTCGATGCAAAAGCTGTTACTAATGTAGTATTGACAGCGAATTTAACCCCTAAAAAGATGGATAGTCCTCAGGCTGAGAAAGATCTAGATTATGAAAGCTTCTATGTAACAGAATCTAAGTCTACCCAAAATATTCAAACTAAAAGTAAAGTCAGTGAAATTTTAGAAATACCAGAAGAGAAATCTGCACCAGTTTCTGTTAAACAAAACATTGTAAGCACAACTCCACAAAGTCCCCTCACACCTAAACATCTCTTTATGAAGAAACCGACAAATGTTGAAGACCGATTAGAAAAACAAAGAACTAATTCTCTAAGTACAGATGGAAGCAATGAAAAAATTGACGATAATATTTCACTTGGTCGAAAATCCCACTCTAGTTTTGGTAGTAAGAGCTCTATCCAAAGTTTTGATAGTAACGAAAACAAAACGCCAGACCGGCATGAAGAAACTGTTATATTTAGAAAGAAAATAGGTTCAAATAGAGACAAAAGTGATAAAAAAGACGATGAACCAGAATTATTGAAAGTATTTGCACGGCGTTCACTTAAAATAAAAGATTCAGAAGCCGATCAAATTGCCCAAGAAATCGCTGATGCTAACGCCGCCAAAAAAGACAGTGAAAATATTACTGCTACAAAATCTAAAATGCTAAAGAATGAATTCAACGCATCTATTAAGTCTAGAGATAGTGATAAAGAGAATGAGGAAAAAGAACATACTACGGAAAACAAATTCGTTGATATTGCAACTCGTGTTAGCCAATTTGGGGCACCGCATTATCAAAGAAGCGTTAGCATACATAGTGTTAGCACCAAACGAGAAAGCACGCAATCATACAAAAGTGAAGTGAGTAAATACAAAAAGGAAGTATCTGACTCTACACCAGAGAAGAGACTAAGAAATAGAACATTCCCAGATCCTTCAAATGATAGGGAAGATTTAAAAAATATTACCAAGACCGACGCAATGACATATAAAGCAGATACACTTACAAAGCGTCCTTGGCAAAGAGAATTCAGACAGTCGATTGAGAAGGAAAAGCGTGAAAGTTCTGTGATAGAAAAAGACGGTGATAATGAGAAATGTGAAAATGAGAATGAAAGAGAAGAAGCAGACGCATCTCCTCAATTTAAAGGAATATTACAGATGAGAGCCGAGTGGGAGAGACGAGCTAAACAAGGAATGACCAAATAAAGGTGCTAAGCGATGTGAAACTAAGTTTAGTATGTTTTAATTAGTAAAGATATTTCAGGCAAAGGCCTATTTAAGTAATCATGTATTCGATGTCATAACATTGTTGATTTTGATTAGATACATAATTAATGTAGAATAAATACCATAACGTGTATTCGTAATAGGTTAACTTCATTAAACCTGAATAAATGTTTAGCTACATAAATGTAGTACATATCGTTGATTGTATACAAACTTTAAAAATGTTTGCGCTTCATAAAATTTGTAGGTAGCCAATACAGATATATAAAGGACAGGGGGCGATTGTGTTTATTGCGTTTATTACATTTATAAATATCCAGTGTTTTATGTAATATTACTATGTAATGTGGAATAATATTGGACTAATAATTAACATTCCGTTCATATTTACCTAAAATAGATTAACAATGAAATAAAAATATTAAATCTTTAATAATCACCAATCAAGTATGGATAATGTGAAGCTGTTTGAGCTAATTTTAATTCAAAAATGCATTTTTTATTTTTATTGAACAATAAGTTCATAGTATGGAATTATGGTTACAACTTATAAAAAATTAAGAACATTTTAAAAATGAAAGCCTATCAATATTGCTTGAGCCAAGAAGTTGTAATTTATTAATGAATTCCATTTTATAGTGTGTGTGTGAGAGTATGGATTTGTGGATCGTTCGATGACAAAATGTGTTGCCTGTAAAATCATTTTTATTTCAAAAAAACACGAATATATAAAAAGCAAATAAGGACTTATAGTGTTGCCACGCCAAATTGTTATGTTCCACGATATATTATAAATTATTTCGTTAAAAATATGGGTAGTTAAAACTTTGAGTTTTTTATGATCTGAATTGCCATCTTGACAACACTTATAAGTTTTGTCAAGGTTTTTTATATTTTCCTGATAACCTTGCCTTTAAATATTAATGAAAATATTGTTTCAAAATCGTAACTGCGTCGGGTTAATTTATTCATATCCTTACGAAGATATGTCAGTACGACAATGGATGCAGTACTTGGTTGATATTTTGTAAATTTATTACAAAAGCAATGAATGCGCGTTAATGTAACAGGCTTTTAAGTATATAACTAAAAGAGCTCACCTACTAAAAATGCAAAATTTTGTAATTTGTACTGTTTTACTGTTTTTTTACAAACTGTTGAACTAGTTCTTGTTAGAAAGGCTTGAAATTTAACCGTTTTAACGTTTGACCTCATCGCGATGACGGCGATAAAATCAAAACGCTAAATCGGTTTAGCCTTTAAGTAATTAACAGTAAACTAACTCAATTAATGGGAGATTTTCGATCACTGTTTTCTGTTCTCAAGAAATAATTCGAGCTAATTCCCGTAACTGAACTTAAACTCTTAGATGTATTTAGAGTTCCATTTTCATTTTCTTTATACTGGAAATCCACAATCAAGGTACTTGTACTCGCGCTGTCTCTCCGTGGGACCAGTTATTGGCGAGGGATGTGTCCAAACAGACACAATTTAGAAACCTTTAAGAAAGAAGCGTACTAATTATTACAAGTACAGCAACCAAACTACAATAACTTGTACGTTATAAATGTCTATTGACAGAGGTTATAATCGAGACAAATATCTTGATCATTTTCCTCCCTTTCTTATAAAAATGCTTTAAGTCAGTTGTATATAATATCTATGCTGTTACATATAGTATCTGCCACTGTTGTGTTCTGGGTTTAGGAATCTAAGATTAACTAAAAACATACTAATTGTAAGCATCTTGAAAAATCGCAATGCATTTGTAAGAAATATTTTTTATGTTATATTTCACTTCCTATTATAACAAACGATTTTTTTTTTAATTTTTTGTTACACAAATGTATGATATGTTAAGATATTAATTTACTGAAATGAAACATTTAAGCATTTAAATGAGTAATTTTTCATTCCGTTTGCTTGCCATTGCAGAGTCATTTTTTAAGCTTTGCATTTATACTATAGGTAAATTATACGATCGCCTCCTGGCCTATGTCCTTGTTACAAATTGTCGGAATTGTATTTTAGATAGAAATTCTCTAAATATATTTTTCAAACTTTTAAGCAAGTCAGTATACAATTCATTTATTTTAACATAGATTAAAATGTTAGAACCCCCATATTCTCAGATTAACATATAAATAAATTCTACCTAACATTTGTTAGTAAGACGTATTTTTGAGTGTTATTGCAATATAGCGTATAGTTATATTTTATAAAAGACTACAATATGTATTGATCATTTCTGAATTGTGAAATACAAATTTTATTCCTATACTTAGTTGTTTTATTATTTTGCGTGACTTCAATTGTATCACAAAGCGAATTCAATTGTCATTTTTTTTTCAAATTACTTGAATTCAGTTGATCTTTGCTGCTGCAGAACCGTCTTTTTGGACGAGTATAGTGCTCAGCCAGAGCTTCGGTTGTTTGTACTTAGGTCCCATTATGCTGCTATAACTGACGGGTAACCTAGCGTGTACCTAATGAGATAACTGAGGTTTGTATGAAGTTGAGTGACATTTATCAGATATTTGATTTTTGAAGTCAGGCATTCATCGGTCATGACTGTGAGTGATCGTGTGTCAGCCAACAAGTTTAAATGTCTATAGAAATCCCTTTTTAACAACTATTGTTTCACCCAAAACTTTCTTTTTTTGCTTAATATTGGAATTATAATCCCAATACATGATTTTATTTAATACATAACATCTGGTTTGGAAACGTGCTCTTCTCTGTAAACCTTTGGTGTGTCTGACCATCAGTCATGACTCAGCGCCTATTGTCGATGTCATTTAAACATGCAAACGTAATTTATGACTGACGGAATTGTGTGACGCATGTCTGTGTACTCGTAATGGAAGTCTAACGGTCTGGCCACAGCTATCCGCAGCACGAATTGCGACGCGAAAATCTGCACGGCGAGTTGCGCGATTTTCTTCTTTCTGTCACACACGACTAGCTGGCATCAGCGGTGGAAGAATTTAGAATTTTTAAAATTGTTAATATCCATGATTAATTCAAACTCCATATGCAAAAAAAAAACAGTAGCAGTCGTGGGACTGCCGATAGAAGTGAAAACGGAACTATTAAGTTGAGAGTAATTAAAACTATATGCAAAAATTATATGAAATTTTTTATGTTTTATTTATTAGTTACATATGATGGGTTAAATAATAAAATACAGTCAGAAATAGTCGATGTATTAGTGTATACGTGTACACAGGCTACTGCGCGTGCGCTAGTCTGGCTCTCCATAGCTATAGATATACTATTATCATTAGCATGTCAGTGACGCGAACCGAGGATTTTACCCTCTACCAAAACGCTCAACGCGCCTAAAGAAGTTTTCACTTCAAAAACAAAACATTTTGTTTTAGTCGCGTGATGTTAAATGCGTCACCCGATTTCGCCGGTCGCACCGATCTGGAGCTGTGGCTGCCTCGATATTAGCAGTACATTTCGCCGCTATCAAATAAATATCTGCTATGTGAAAAAGTATGTCTTTGTGACACATAGCAGTTTTTAATTGACTATATGATGGCTGATACACAGCATATATATTTATTTTAGCAATCACAGTTCAGTATTATACACTGAACGCTTAGAATCACAAAGCAGCCTCCTTTGTAAAATAGGCCAACTGCCGTACTGCCAGGCAGGTCGTAAAAGGCGACCGATTGGCTATCGACTCACTACCATCGTGGCTACTAGGTGGTAGAGTTCTGCATTGTCTCGCCCGGGTCTGGTACCACCGCCTTACCTATTCCTGCCGCAATAGCGTCAGTGCTTGTCGCTGTCGTGTTCCGGTTTGGAGGGTAAGGTAGCCGGTTAACTTATGCATGTGGCATTAAACCTCGCCACAAGATAGCAACGCACCATTAACATCTTTGGTGTCTATAGGCGATGGTTGACTCTTTCCATCAGGAGACCCATCTGCTTGTTTGCTATCTTATGATATAAAAAAAAATGTAAACTAGTCATGGTAGTAAAAATGTAGAAATCTCCAGAAAGTGCAACCAGAAGATATTCATTTGACAACAACGATTTGTTTAATTCGCTCACCACACTACGCGTCACGGTCGCGCGTCGCTCGCTTCTTTCCGCGCCGCAAGTCGCGTCGCCGCGCCAGTAGCTGTGGCATACCTATTTCATACAGTTTCCTACATTTGTTTTCGTCGTTTGTCCCCCGCAACCCACGCCGCAAGTAACTGTGGTCAAGCCGTTAGAGTGTGCATGTGTCTCCTGCGAGGCCGCATCTCTCGATTATGGCAGTATTTTTACTTGTTTTGATCTTCCTTTTCATCAAAGAATTTATTTAGAGGAATGAATCAACTAACAAATAATACCACATGCATAGGTTAACCGGCTACCTTACCCTCCAAACCGGAACACGACAGCGACAAGCACTGACGCTACTGCGGCAAGAATAGGTAAGGCGGTGGTACCAGACCCGGGCGAAACAATGCAGAACTCTACCACCTAGTAGCCACGATGGTAGTGACTCGTATAGCCAATCGGTCAACTTTTACGACCTGCCATGAATTTCAAAAGAATGCATCAGCATGCAATAGCACGAGGTAATGCACAGCAAATCGTTCGCCATTTACGACCTGCCTAGCAGAACGGCATATGGTCTGTTCTTCAAAGGAGCCCGGATCAATACGGGCAATATATATTTTGTGGATTATGATTTGATCTTAACAAACAGAAGCGCGTATTGAATGATAGCCCTGAAGATTATCCAACGTTGTTTACTAAGAAAACATAAGTTCTCATTTCTCTGGACCGCAAACAAATCCGAGCAATATTAAAAAAGCTACGTAAAGGGAAAACAGTAAGCAGTGGGCTAGTTTTGCAAGCAATGGACTTAGGGCAAATAAATTTTGAGCCAATTTAAACTAAACTAAATAATTTGAAGGCGTAAAAGTATTTTATTGTTAAGATTGGCTTTTTATTTCGTCACGTGTAAGGCATAATTAAAAACGGTTGACCCTGCGGGCCAGCCCTGAAACTTCCCGCTAAATTAAGGTATTTTAAGCTCAAAAGAGTAAAAACTATAAGTATAGATTTTTTCAGTTAAAACATCTATTTAGTTAAAAATATTGAATGCTGAAAAGCTATTATTTTCGAAACCGATAATCGATTTTAATCTTTTGAACGGCATTCAACTCAATTTTTGAGATCTAAAATATTACTTTAGCTACATAATCCATATGTTGAAAAATTTCGAAGCAATGTTACAAACATTTTCTTCAAACATTTTCATCGTTGATAAATCCCAAACAAATTGACCGAGTTTTAATCCAATTAACGGACGCAGCTTTTAAAGGAGAAAAGCTGGTAAGTTTTTAAGTCAATCGGTGTATTAGCCTGAAAGTTATTTCAAAAATATTAAGAACGTTTGCTTCAAACAATGTTATTTTTATATTTGAAAAAAACAACGATGACAAAAACAACGATGCCCGAGATTGGATAAAGTGCCCGGTTGGCGACATGCTGGCTATCTACATTGGGCACAATAAAAGTTTTGCACTTCTAGCCAATCGGAACTATTTGAATTTTGAATGTTATAGTTTTAAAACGTTCTTATTAATAAAAAAAACAATTGGCGGGAAATGTTTTGTCAAATATTTTTTTATCATACGTCAAAGTTTTACCTACGCACCGAAAATGGAATTAAGTCGAAAAGATTTTAGAGCGATGATTTTTTATGATTTTAAAAGTTCTCTTTCTCCACAAAACTGTGCCGCTCGTCTTCAAAATGCTTTTCGGAGAGAAGCACCTTGTTTGAGCACCGTGAGGCGATGGTTTGCTGAATTTGAGAGAGGTCGAGTTACTTTAGATGACGAATTTCGTGAAGGGCGGCCTTCAACTGCCGTCAACGAATGTTGGCTGTCAATAATGTGGCTACTGTTAAGCGGTTAATTGAAGAAAACCCCCGGATTACCTATGAGACAATTCGAGGACTATTGGGGATTGGTATGAGCCAAATGCAGAAATTTTTACACGAAGAATTGACAGTTCGGAAACTTTGTTGTCGTTGGATCCCTCATGAACTGACAGCGAAGCAGAAGCGGGCTCGCGTGGAATGGTGCTCACAGATGCTACTAAAGTACGACCACGAACATGCTAATGCTGTTTATGACATTGTCACAGAAGACGAAACGTGGATTTATTGCTTTTAAACCCGAAAAAAAACAGCAATCTTGTGAATGGGTGTTTGAAAATGAGGACAGGCCAACAAACGCGAGACAGGCGAGAAAGGTTTTTTTTTCTCAGCTACGGGTCCCATCTATACAATTCCACTTGAAGATCAAAAGAATGTTAATGCCGAGTGGTATTCTACCATTTGTTTACCCAGGGTGTTAGAAAAAGTTCGCGAAAGACGACCCAAAAGCTGCATTCCCCTACACCATGATAACGCTTCTTCACACAGGGCCAACAAAACAAAGTCATTTTTAGCTTCCGAAAAAGTACATCTCGTCACTTATCCTGCGCATAGCCTCGACCTAGCACCCTGTGATTTGATAAGAGGTTTCTGTATTTTCCCCAAAATCAAAGATTTGATAAGAGGTTTTACTTTTACCAACTCCGAAGAGGCAGTGATAGCGTTCAATCAGCACGTATAGAAAACATATCTTCAGATCTGTGGTCCTCCTGTTTTAAAAAATGGTTCAATCGCATGAAAAAATGTTTAAAATGTAAAGGAGATAAATTGGAAAAGCAATAAACATAATATTTTGGTTATAACATGTTGTTTTTTAGGTTACGCAAAACTTATAGTGTGACCTACGTATCACATTGTGGGATTAATCTTCGGTTAATCATGGGTGTATTTGTTGTACCTCTGCATACCTCTTCGTGGATACGGACGTGAAGATACGTTTTTTTATAATTAAAAATAATAATAAACCCGCTGAGTTTCTTCCTCTGGATTTTCTCAGTGTGAGGCTACGATCCAATCCGTAGAAGCTGTAAAATGGTTAACCCGTCAAATTGCCTGTACAGGTTAATTGAACATAGAGTAATTACATATATGTTCATACTTGATTTGAACAAAAAAAAGTCTGTAAGCTGGTTGACCCTACAGGCCATCCCTGAAACTTCCCGCTGAGCTGAGGTATTTTAAGTCCAAAGAAGAAAAAATTAAAACAATGCAATGTAAGTACATATTTTTTTAGCTCGAAGAGTTAACCTAACACCCTAATAAAACCACTGGATATTTGTGTTACTATTTGGGTAGAGTTTTGGTTCTAAATCAATGTCCAAGCTAAAGGAACCTTACACAAGCGTTGTATACGCTTTCGGAAAAACTTAAAGCCGGCATAGGACTCGAGAGATGTGAAACATCAAAACGATTTTGTTTTTTTTTTCTTTTGTTTTTTTTTTTTCTATATTATAAGATAGCAATCAATCAATTATTGCTCCCCTGGTGGAAATAGATGATAATCGCCTAAGCTACCACCTAGTAACTTCTTTCACAAACTGACTAACATAATGGCAGATGGTCTTTTCTTCAAAAGGAGCTCGGACCAACACGCGAGAAACTTCATATTCATACGCAAGCGGAGGAAAAATTGATAAAAAAATTAAGTACGGAATCCTAATCAAGATTTATATTCAGAATTGACGACAAAAATATTAAATTGATACCACTATATCGAATAGATCAAATTCGAATTAATCGAATAACTTCACTCGATTCGATGGGTACATTTAACAACGTCATACTTTGAACATTGAATATTATCTTACTTCGGCACATTTATATTTTAATACAATATAAATCCAAGCTAACAAGTTCACTGTGTAATTTGTATGCAAAACTTTAGAAATAAACTACTGTTTTTACTCGTTATATTTGTAAATCAACTGTACTTTATTTAACAATAATTTATTTACCCATTTAACAAGGTAACATATTATATTTAAAATATTTGTTGTATTAAAAATTAAATGTATTTTATAAAACATGGAGAAAAAACAATTTCTTTGCAAAAACGTTCTGTTTCTTTATATTCTAATAGGGAACGAACTATTTCTAAACGTTAAGAGGGTGACCATTTGTACGCGTGCGCAAATCATTCCCCAACTGAGTAACCCCAAATCTTGCAAGGGAAGCCGTAAGCCTCCATTTTATTTTCATTTATTTCTATTTCTCCATCTAAAAATACATTTACAATTGTTAAATGAAAGACTATTTCGAATATAAACTAATAGTGGTGTGAAAAGACTGAATAACTGTGAACTAAAAATTCTTCGAGCTTTAGTGCTTACGTAATATTATTCTTTTTATTCGAAGCTGTGCAATTTGTTTGTACAACCAGGTAAGATTTTAATACTTTATTTCTATTATTTAAATACACTAATAATTGATAAACTACTGAAATTGTACATTCAATATACGATCATCGAATCATCGCTCGTTAAACATTGATTTTTACTTAACATAAGATCATAAAATCGTCCAACATATTTAAGTCGTAGTATCGTGAAACATAATACGTATGGGGTGTCGCAAGACGTTCTTGTTTTGAAATATTAATAATATTCCATTTGGAAATATTAATTAATAAGCAATATCATAATGTTAGAATTGATATAATGGTGTTTAGGAAGATGAATATTTATTTTGTATGTCAAGTTAAATATTATATCTAGCTAATATGATACAGGGATTTGCTGTTGATATTTTTGTTTATAGTGGTCTAGCGACTACCCCGGCTCCGCACAGGTGCAATGTAAGCGCACAAAAATATATGTTTTAACGGCAAACCTTTGAAATTCTCAGTTTTTTTCTGCTATAATATGCATTTATTATACATATAAACTTTTTTCTTGAACCACTCTGTCTATTAGTGAAAACCGCACTAAAATATGTTGCGTAATTTAAAATATGTAAGAGAATATACAGCGGAAGCGACTTTGTTGTATATTATGTAAAGATAAACTCAAAAACTACTTAACAGTTCTCAAATAAACTCAAGGACTAAACTTTAAAAAAAATATTCAAACCGAAATAATAAGAGAACTTTGGGCGAAGTATATAGTCTTGAATTAAAAAAAAAAAAAAAAACTAGGGCCCCCTAAGAACTGTTTTAAAGTTCTAATTCCTTTATTTGCTTGAATGAGGTTTACATGCTAATGTTTAACCCTATTTTGTTACAAATAGCATAAATAATTTTTTCATCGCTAGTTTGTAAGAAAAGAGACATAAGACTATCAAAGATTTCTGAGGCTGACGTCTGAAATAATAATTATTGGAAAATATTTCCAAATGTTAGTAAATATTGCGAATTCATTTAATTATTTTATTAATTTAATGGAGGTTTAACGTAGTATCAAAACACATAAGCATATTTTAGGTTTTTTATTAAAATTATAAATAAATAATTATTTTAAATCAGTTTCAGACATCTGCCCTTATCTACACATATATTAAAAAAATCGTAGGAAAGTCAATGTATGTCCGGAGTAAACTCAAAGAGTACTGCATGGATTTACTTCAAATTTTGCATGAATATTACTAACAGGTCGCGTCAACATAATATAGGCTACATATTATCACGCTATCACATACGGAAGAGGAGCTGTGCGCAGTAAACGAAGTTCACGCGAACGAAGTCGCGGGCAACAGCTATTTCTAAAATAATATGATAAGTCAGTTCAGTCTGTATACGACGACCAATCACGAAATGTAATTTTTTTAACAAAAGGAATAATTTGGTTTTAACGCGACATTAACGTGCAATGATTTTTTATGATTTTCGACGTCATTTAATCAACAAGAAATTCATGATAGACTTCGATTGGCCTTTCATGATGAAGCCCCATCTCGTGATACTATTTACTGTGGTTTAATGAGTTTTAACGTGGCAGCATTAATCTCATCGGTGATCTGCTTGAGGGACGGCCTTCTACAATTTACGGTGATGACTGACCTATCACCAGATTCGGACAAGCTTAAGTATCGGTATGAATCAAGTGCACAAAATCCTCAATGAAAATTTAACGGTCAGGAAACTTTGTATCCGTTGGATATCACATAATTTGACCGAAGCCCAAAAAACTCCGTCGTGTTAATTAGTGTCGTGAAACGCTTAAAAGATTTAACGGAGGTTACTCTAATGCTGTTTCCGACATACTTACGGGTGACGAAAGCTGGATTTACTGTTATGAACCAGAAACCAAAATACAGTCAGCTAAGTGAGTGTTTCCTTCCAAGGAGTTGCCAACCAAAGTGAAAAGACGTCGAAGTATAAAAAAAAGACGGTGGCCTCATTCTTCTGAAGCGTCAATTTTTTAGAAGACCGAAAAGCAGCGTGGTACACTAACTATTAATTACCACTTGTCTTGGAAAAAGTTTAGGAAAAACGACATCGCAGTAGAACCCTCCTTCACCATGACAACGCCTCCTTGCACACCGCCGGGCGAACAATCGACTATTTGGCGAAGTCATACGTGTAATTACTGTGTCACCGGTAGGAATGGATCATTTAACAATTAACATGTTAAATTTCGTACTAAATTCACATTAACAATTAACACATTAACAATTAAAAATCACATAAAAAATAATTAAATTTTATATGATCAAATACTGTTAAAAGTTATTTTTATTACCACTAAAATTAGTGTCAATGTTACTATACTGTTAATGAAAAATAACACTATACTGCTAAAACCAAACTGCGTGTTAAATAAAAGTGTTGTTATATAAAATAATAAATAGTGTTGTAAATGGTATAATTTTACCGTCGCGTCGCAGTGTTAGGGAAATTGAAAAATCTATTATATATTATAAATTGTATATAAATATATCTGTTAAAACAAAGCTGGGTTTAACAATCGCAGTGTCAATCTTATTTAACAATAATTTCCATGCCTTGTCACCCGACGTGTAGCCCTCACCTCGCACCTTGCAATTTTTATTTATTTCCGAAAATAAAAGAAAAACTTCGAGAAAAACGTTTTATGTACGCCGAAGAAGCATTGGCTGCGTTTCAAGAGGCCATCGAAAAGACCCTTAAGGCCAAGTGGGCAAAGTGCTAGTCTTAGTGGTTCCATCGGATACAGCGGACATCGGATGTATTGATGTGAATAGACACTATTTTGAAAATATATAATAAAACTAATAACTTACTAATTTGCTCAGTTTTTTATTTTCTAAGATCTTTCAGTTTGACCCTCGTAGTCAAAGTGGTGACACCATACTTGGACCTTGTTGCCACTATGTTAGTGTATGTTTGTTAAATTATTCGCTTTTAAGAAACCAGGCAGTTTAGCGAGGATGATGGTCGTATTTTCAAAAGGGACCCAGACCAACATGGGGTAATGTTTTGATTCTACCACCGTGATAATATTTATTTATTGTTAGCAGTCTGAAATACCTTGAATATGTCGTAAAAGCGAAACCGAACTAGAATTGATTTTTCTATTAATAATTTATACGACCACGCTTTGGATTATTCTTTGATAGTTTAACATTCGAATGAAAAGATTTTACGTAGTAGCAATGTTACTAACGCGACACATCACATAATTATGTACGATTATACATATTTATTTGTACTAGCGATCGCCATGTGGTCAAAATTTTATCATAGACGAAACAATAAAATCTGAATTTTATCATAGACCTAACAATAAAATCTAAATTTTATCATAGACTAAACAATGAAATCTCTTTTAAGTATGATAACAGACTTTAACCGTAAAGAAAATAATATACATGTGTACGTTATCATGTACGAGTATGCATATGAATGTAGTGTGTGTAATGTTTTTTTTTTGTTAATTTAATGTATTTATAATGCATAATGCACATTATTCAAAAATATTAGGTTTCTGTAGTCCTCCGCAACTTTAATTGTGCAATATGTCATTCTCTACCGATCGTGTAATTGTCTTAAAAAGGGGGAAAATGATTTTACAGTACCCGGCGATAAATATTGCACATCGAACTTTGGAAAGAGACAATCGGATAATTTCGGCTTCGTAGAGCGTTATCTCTGTCCCACACTACCTATGTGACGTTTAGTCAGTCGTTGTTCAAGTACCGTAGTCGCGTCCCGATCAAAATATATATTAAGAGTTGATAACACCCACAAATTTAAATAATTTAAAGTTGTAATATGGCATCTTTCGGAAAAAGAGGGAAACCTTTACGAGGTCAGTCACGTGAAATTATCTACAATGTTTATAAATACTTTGTAACCGAAGCTGATAGATTTAAAAAAAAAGTAGATGAAAATGTAAGTTGTTATTTTAAGAAGATTCAAGAGCGAGTTGCAAATGCCACTGGAATTTCAAGAAGAACTTTGAACAATATATTAAACTAAGTCAGTACTGAAACACATTCGACTGAAATTAAGTTCAGCACTCCAAAAAAAGGGAGACCAAAAAAGCAATTTCGTTTGGATATGGACGATTTTGATTACGATGTTGTTCGAAGAATGGTGTATGATTTTCACTTACGATTTAATGAACTGCCAACAATAAAATCATTAAAAGCTAAATTATGTTGTTTATTATGTACACTAACGCTGTAATGTTCCAAAATAATTAAATACGTAAACATAATGTAAACATGTTTTTTTATTTTATTTTACCCCAACCTAAAGCCATCACTTATAGAAAAATTAGTGTATTTTATACAAAGAATAAAAATATCAAAAGAAGCAAATCATACTTGTTTTAACAGCTCCTAATAGGTACCGGACTGTTTGTATTTTGTGCGACAGAGATAACGCTCTACGAAGCCGAAATTATCCGATTGTCTCTTTCCAAAGTTCGATGTGCAATATTTATCGCCGGGTACTGTACTTCACGTATTAATATAAAAATATCATGAAATTCTCGAGATTGTCATAAAATAGAGATATTCCCACTTTTGGTAGAACAAGAGCACAATTGCAGTTTTGCTATTTTTCAGGAGAGCCATTTTGAGATATTTCTTGCATTCAATGTGATCTAGCTCTGTTTGTATTGCTCTTATGTTGTTCTTTGCATGACATAAACTACATTCTATATTCTTTTTAACCCCCGACGCAAAACGAGAGGTGTTATAAGTTTCAGGTGTGTATCTGTGTATCTGTGTATGTGTGTATCTGTGTGTCTGTCCGTGGCATCGTGGAGCCCTGGCGGATGGTCCGATTTGGTTGCGGTTTTTTTTAATTGAAAGCCCTGTTTTGCGAGATGGTTCTTAGCTAAGATTCAGTAGAATCTGTTCAGCCGTTTCAAGATAACCAGCTCTTTTCAAATTGATGAAAGGAATTAAATAACTTGTAAATGCTTTATCAATACTAAATTTTGTTTTCTGTTACTTTGTTGATATTGCAATTACATGGTAACGTTGAGCTAATACTTTGAGATTCTCATTCGAAGATCATCAGCGTCTATTTAACTGGCAATTTTCGTATTTAAATAACAGATTTTCTAAACATTGCAAGCCACTTTTTAACGACTTTCTGATATCCGTTAGTACAAAAACTTGACAGACTTGTGAAGGAAATGCAAATACTATGGTACCATCCAACTGAGCTCGTGATGTAGCCTGGATGTAGAGACTGGAACTGTCTGAGTTTTAACAAGACAATCTTGCTTAGATTGTGAAATTTTTGCGGGTTTTAATTTTAGAATGGAAAAAATTCTAAAATAAAAACCCGCATAGTTCCCGTTCCCGTGGGATTTCCGGGATAAGAACTATCCTATGTCCTTTCTTGGGTCTCAAACTATATTTGTACCAAATTTTATCCAAATCGGTTCAGTGGTTTGGCCGTGAAAGCGTAACAGACAGACAGACAGACAGACAGACAGACAGAGTTACTTTCGCATTTATAATATTAGTATGGATATTCCAGTATTTATATATGTATTTCTGTGTATTAATATCGTTGACTAACACCCATTACACAAGCAAATAATTTGCTTACTTTGGGTTTAGATCAGTAAGTGTAATTTGTCGTGAATATTATTTTTTTCTTTCATTACCTATTACTTTAAAAATATTTTTGTTCAAGTGTACTGTATGAACTTGAATAAATGATTCTTGTATTAATTTATGCGTGGTTCGAGTCACTGAAAGAAAAAAAATAAAATTAAATCAATCCGGCAACTGGGATCGCGGTTCTAGTTAATGCGGTGCCAGTCGCCGGAAACCAAATGAGGCAGAAATGGGTATATTTCTGCCTCGTTTGGGAGGTTCCCGCCTTTAACAAAAAATATTATTTTGCAAATTCATCTACATTACTTCCACATATACCTAATATCCAGCAACCGAGAGGAAAGATGTTACACCTGAAAATAATAATTTTGCAAATCCATACTAATATTATAAATGCGAAAGTAACTCTGTCTGTCTGTCTGTTACGCTTTCACGGCCAAACCACTGAACCGATTTGGATAAAATTTGGTACAAATATAGTTTGAGACCCAAGAAAGGACATAGGATAGTTCTTATCCCGGAAATCCCACGGGAACGGGAACTATGCGGGTTTTTATTTTAAAAAATTTTCCACGCGAACGAAGTCGCGGGCACAGCTAGTCCGTCTATATTTGACGGAGTTTTGCTTGAACACATTAAACATATAAACATCCGTATTAAAAACCTCCACGTTTTGGGAAGTTGGTTGAAAAAAAGTTCAGACAATGTCAAATGTTGAAATTACTGATATATAATACAAATAACCACAGACAAATTACCTTACTACGATGTTGTGTTTGTCTCATTACGTTTATTTTACAAACAGTCTGATTGCGTTGATCAGCGGTTGTTAGTCAAACAAGGGGACTTGTTAGTACGTCGCTTTATTATAGGTCAGGAGTGAATAGGTCGTATACAGGGAAAGGGAATAGGGGAGAGGGACCCCTGTGTTTATATTATAGGTGATATAAAATATTGTTTTTAAACATTGATATAAAAAGGGAAGATACGTTACCTAGTCACAGCGCCTGGTCCTACAAAACTAGGTCCGTGGACACAGTGACAATTGGTGACAATCAATCACGCGCGGGACCTCATATCATACACTTATATTTTCCGACTGTTTTTACCATTAAACACGCATCAAAATACCTTCTCGTATATTCAGCCAGTGTTATAATCACTCAAGGGAAAAAATGAGACAAACGGGATTACTTTCCACTCGTAAGTACGGCTAAAACAATTTATTTGAAAATAAGATTAAATTATTGTTTAGTTCGCCATGTTTGTGAGAGTGAGATAGTACAGTACAAAAGTAAGCGAGAGAAACGTAGTCTCCTACGTTCGTCGCATTACTTTGTGTTTGACTTACCGAACTTAGGTTTACCAGAGTGCTAAGTGTGAGTTTTTCTTTTCGCATTCGATCGTGAGCGCGTTTGGAGTTTACTAGGAATTTGTATGTGATTTGTACAGCGCCACCTAGTGGTAAACGTGAGAAACCAGTTTACCACTAGGTGGCGCTGTACAAATCACATACAAATTCCTAGTAAACTCCAAACGCGCTCACGATCGAATGCGAAAAGAAAAACTCACACTTAGCACTCAGTTGCGATGTTAGAGCGTTACATATATTCCCTTTTTATATCAATATTTTTAAATTAAAAATGTTTAATAATGATTAATAATTATATATGTTCAATACTTTTAAAAGGATCTCTACGCCTGTATCCCCGAAGAGGTGGGCAGAGGTTCGGGGTGCACCCACGATTATCAAAAGATACCTAGTTCCACAATGTTATAGGTGGCTTATCGCCAACCGGGCAATTATCCAATCCAGGCAACGTTTTTTATCAGAAAACGCAATAAAAAACATTTTTTGAATTGCCCGATCCGGGAATCGAACCCGGGACCTCATGCGGTCAACACCGAAGCACTAGACTACAGAGGTGATTTCACTGGACCACAGAGGCGATTTATTAAAATTATATTTTTAGTAGCAATATTTTTTAAAGTTATTAAGGCCGTTGGTTCTGGATTTTGCTAGAAATAGTGGATTTGTTATCAGCATTGGTAAAAAAAATTAGGATCACCACTTATCTCGCCAACCAACTAACCGGTGAATTGTGGTGAACTGGAAAGTTTATAGACGTTCGGATTACTCTGCCTACCTCGCAAGGAAAGCGACGTGATGATACTTATACTTTATGTCAGGCAACTTGTTTTAATAAGTCTACTAAATATGCAGCAAATATTTATTAATGATTTTTTAATTGTAGTGTAATTAGATTGAATAGCCAAGTTTCTTTGCCAATTACAAATAAAGAAAACGTCAAATGTCATAATTGTCATTGACTAACATTGATAAAATAGGTATACATAGCTAGGCGAGTCAATCAAAAAATCAGAAGGGAAAAAGAAAATATAATTTGATACTCTTTTCTTTAGCTACCTATGTAAAGTATATAGGTAAATCAAATGTATGTTTTTCTTTTTTCTATAATGAACGTCGTCAAAAATACATGGTATAGTGAATTAAAGTGACATAATAAGGAGGCAGAGGGGGGTTGAGGGCGGACACCCCCTCCAATCTGCGCTCAAGTTACCCGCCGTATATGTTAATACTCATCATATTATATCAAAGACCGTGGCCGAACTCGATACATAATTGAACAAAATTGGGTCGATAGAAAATAATTACGAAGATGAATCGTCATTAAATGACTATATATCTTTATTTTTTTGACGTATGGGTCTGCAATTAAAAAATGGTGTCATCATATTTATACCTAAACCGCTAGCGAATCATATTTTTTTAGGACCATTACTGTATAACAAATTACACAGAGAACTTAATTTGCTACATGACACGAGGTATAAAGTAAAAAAAAAATTAAGTACATGGCTGGCAGGCATAAGCTACGAGGAGACAGAAAAACTACTCATAATTACCACCTGATTCTAAAAATTACCTAACAACCAGCGTTATAGCTTATATTATTATGTTATTGTTTGACATTACTTACCTACTTACTTTTTATTAAATTAAAAATCTTTGCTAAACACCTAATAATTAACTCTAATACGTGAAACTTTTTAAACCTCCTATATTAATAGCCCTTTATTTATGAAAATTTGTGTGGACAGAGGAGTATGAGATAAGGATATGAGATATGAGGACAAGGTAAATTAAGTTACCTTGTCTAATGCATTGTATTTAAAGGAGTAAATGTTGTTTGTCGTTTTAAGATTGCTAAATTGTTATTATTATAATTATTATAATTTTTTTTTGTTTGTATAATGTTTATTTATCAGTATTTGATTTGTTCACTGTAAGTCTACTTAGATGTATTATTTTTTTCCCTCTGGGTCTTACACGCACCACATCGTATTTTATAGTAATCCCTGGAAGTGAATTGTTACCCACGACACAGGGTAACCTAGTGTGGGGACAATGTATGATATAATTTATGTTGTAAACTACTTTTGGTCAATAAACTATTATTATTATTATTATTTGACAAATAATCCACACTTTTTTATATTTCAATATTTATTTATTATAAGACCTGGCCACTCCAGTTACACTGATAGTGGGAGAGCCCATTATTGATAATTGATATTAATCAATTTAAAAACAACTTAATTTTTTCACATCAGCATGTTAATTATTATTATAACTAGCTGACCCGCGCAGCTTTGCCCGCCCGGCCGCCCGTGTATATTAATCGTCGTCCAAATAGCTTTTAATAAAAAATTCATCCCCTATTTCAGCCCTCCAGGGACTGATTTTTGAAAAAAAATTAGCCTATGTTTAAACCCGGATCTTCAACTTCAAATTTCATGAAAATCGGTCCAGCGGTTTAGCCGTGAAAGCGTAACAAACAGACAGACAGACAGACTTTCGTATTTATAATATTATATTAATATTATATAGTAATATAGTATATTGTATACATAGTATAATATAGTATATATAGTATAGTATATTATAGTATATAGTATATAGTATGGATGGATTCAAGGGTAACTTTGTCTTACACGTAAAGTGGAAACTTTTCTTTATCCAACACTCTAAAGTTTTCTTTTTTATCTGTCTTTATTGGGTACTCAATTCGAGATTTTTTGAAGATAGATAAGATGGACGTCTCGTCAAAACGAAGATGTTCACAAAAATTCAGCTTGTTATATATAGTTTTGTGGTGTGGTGTAGTGGTCCGGTGTCGGAGTTGACCACAGAGGTCCCGGGTTCGATTCCTGGGTCGGGCAATTCAGAAATGTGTTTTTTCAGTTTTCTGATAAAAACAACATTGCCCGGGATTGGAAAGTGCCCGGTTGGCGATAGGCTTGCCACCTATCACATAGTGGGACCAAGTATCTTCGGCTAATCGTGGGTGCACTTGTTGTACCTCTGCCTACCCTTTCGGGGATACGGGCGTGAAGATACTTTTTATAAAAAAAGTTTGTTCCTGCGACAACTGTCTATTATCGAAAAATCATTTTTTTTAAATCATCAGTAATAATGAACGAATCAAATAAGTTAGATTAACAATATTTAAAATCAAACGAAAGAATCAAATAAGTTAGATTAACGATATTTAAAATCATCAGTAATAACGAACGAATCAAATAAGTAAGATTAACGATATTTAAAATCATCAGTAATAACGAACGAATCAAATAAGTTAGATTAACGTTATTTAAAATCATCAGTAATAACGAACGAATCAAATAAGTTAGATTAACGATATTTAAAGGATAAGTGTTGATTACATTTTGAAATCAATCGATATACGAGTCTGAAAGTTATTTTATTTATTAATTTAATGCTTTTTGTGCACAGAAAATAGCACAATTAGGAAAAAATAAACGTAACATAAGTACAATGGGCCAGCTTATCTCTTCTTAAAAAAATGTTTATCCAGACAATCCGTAAAAGGAGATAAAAAATTAAATAGGTAGAGCATTGATATAAAAAGGCCAAGATTCACAGTTCCGAACAAAACTGATACTCAAAACTGTCCTTAATTTCACATAAGTATTTATAGATATAGCAAATACATGTGTTTTTGCATATCCAACTTTAAGTGCAAAGGTTATAGTTGTTTTTACAAAGCAATGTATAAAATGTAATAAAATTGACAACGACACGACTGACAATGACAACAAGCAGATGGGTCTCCTGATGGAAAGAGTTAACTATCGCCTATAAACACCAAAGGTGTTAATGGTGCGTTGCTATCTTGTGGCGAGGTCTTATGTCGCATACATAAGTTTACCGGCTACCTTACCCTCCAAACCGGAACAAGACAGTGACAAGCACTGACGCTATTGCGACAGGAATAAGTAAGGCGGTGGTACCAGACCCAGGCGAGACAATGCAGAATTCTACCACCTAGTAGCCACGATGGTAGTGACCCGCGTAGCCAATCGGTCGGCTTTTACGACTTGCCTGGCTGAACGGCAGTTGGTCTATTCTTAAAAGGAGCCTTGGGATTAGCTAATCCCAAATAACAGGTCATTTTTCAACTGAACTAAACTAAACTTATGCATGTGGCATTAGGACCACACTAAAAGAATGGCAACGCACTATTAACATTTTTTGTCTATAGGCAACGGTTATCTCTTAACATCGGAAGAGTCATCTGCTTATTTGCTATCTTATGATATAAAAAAATGATGTGGTGTCGCGGGACACCAGGTAGGAACGAACTTCCTTCGGCTAAACGGCACTACTCGCTTATGTACGCGACTGTCGCGCCTGCGCACGTCTCATTTAACGCTTTTATTCCACGCATTTTTCTTACGGTTTTACTATCACATTTTTTTCAGTTCGGTCGCGCAGCAAAATCCCTATCCCCTCCAAGCCTGCCGTAAGGAACTTCGTTCCAAAAAAACTTAAAAAGAGTATTAATAAAATAAAAGCATATCAATCAAACTGAATAGTCTGCGCAGTACTCCAAAAGGAGCATCGAACTCTATAGCGCTCTGAAGAGGACTTTACTCCAGGTGGCGTCGAGTGGCACTTGACACGAAAAGCATAGGCGCTTCCACTCCTTACTGTCTTTTAAACTCGTTTCAATTACTTTTTCCCTAGTAACTCTTTTTATATTTATCCTGATGAGTTTAATATTCATAGACACGCAAATAATGCATTAGTATTCGCAAAGTACAAATAAATGATCAATAAATGTATAGTCAAAGAATAAACCAACTGCCGTTCTGCCAGGCAGATCGTAAAAGTGGACCAATTGGCTATACGCGCCACTACTTTCGTGACTACTAAGTGGTAGAGTGTGGCAACGACCACCGCTTTAACTATTTCTGCTGCAATAGCTCCAATGTGTGTAATGGTCGTGTTCCGGTTTGAAAGGTAGAAAGTCGGTGGACTTATGAATTGGCATTTCCATCTTACCACTTTCGGTGTTTATTTTCCATTAGGAGAGCAATCTGCTTGTTTGCTATCTTATGATAAAAAACGCTGCAGTTGAATTAATCTACCATATTCAATATTCCTAAATCCTAAATAAATGGTAGGCGATGTTTACAACTTTAGGGAGACACAAACAAATTTCCCATTCTCCATTAAAATATTTGTTGTCTGTAGGCGGTGGTGTCTCTTTCCATATAATATCAATATTCACGGGACAAATTACACTCACTGATCTAACCTCAAAATAAGCAAATTATTTGCTTGTGTTATGGGTGTTAGTCAACGATACTAATACATAGAAATACATATATAAATACTTTTACATACATAATAAACACCCAAGCCCGGAAATACAAACATTTATGCTCATCACACAAATGCTTGTCCCCGTCGGGGACCGAACCCGAGCCCCGTCGATTGCGTAGTCAGGGTCTCTAACCACTAGACCAACGGGGCGGTCTCCGCTTGTTTGCTATCTAGTAATATAAAAGAAATAATGAAGTGGCGGATCTAGAATTTTTGTTTGGAGGGGTTTTGATTCAGAGAGTTTGTGACTTGATTCACCTATAGCCGACTTTATAAAGGTTATCATAAAAATTTTCGAGGTTTGAGGAGAGCTTGATCCCCACCGGACTGTAATGGTGCCTGGGAATTTATGTTTTTTGTTCTGCTTGTTTACTCAGATGGATTTTTTTTATATTATTAGATAGAAAACAATCACGTCGCTCACCGTGTGGCGGGACGGTAATGCCACATGCATAAGTCTCCGGCTACTTTGCCCACCAATATCTGGGTATGACGTTGCGAAACTCTTCCGCCTAGTAGTCACAATAATAGTGACACGTATAAATACCAGCAGAACAGTAGGTCGACCTGCCTGGCAGAAGGGGCGTTGGTCTATTCTTGAAAGGAGGCTGAACCAACAAACTACAAAGAGCCTGCAGGTACAGCTAGCTTTAAGCAGGGGTGGACGTTCCAGGTACCCGGACAAAGAGATTCGACCCCACATTTTTCATTCGAACCGCAAGGGACTGGAACATTCTTCCTGAGTCTGTGTTCCCCAACGAGAACAATCTAGGGATCTTCAAGAGAAGAGTGAACAGTACCTTCAAGGGAGGCGCGTTCCATCTAAAGCCGCATCTTAGCTTACCATCAGGCGAGATCGTGGTCAAGCGCTTCCCTATCGATAATAAAAAAGGAGTCCCATTGCTGAATTTCATCTTCTCGCTGTTACTTATTCACGTCGACTGGCAAATATTATGTTATTTTGGTTATGACCTTTTACCTTTTAGATCTTTTAATACTACATATTTGGCCTTACCATTTATGACCATCACTTTTCAGTGACCCGAACAAAATCAAGCACTTTTTATATATCATAGGAGACAAGCAAGCAAAATTTATGAAGGGAAAAGATAGCCATCTTCTACAAGACACCAATGATTATGGTGTGTTGTTAATGAAATGCCTCATAAATAAGTGTATCCACTACCTTACCTTTAAAAACGGAACAGGGTAGGGATAAGAGCTAACGCTATTGCGGCAGGACAAGCTGAGGCGGTGATATCAACCCGGGCGAGATATTATACAGTTCTACCACATTTCTACCATCTACTTACAGTTTAGTAATCATCACAATGGTACCAACATGTTTTTTTACGACCTGCCTGTGAACAAAGAAAAGACAGATGAACTATTTTTTAAAATCAAGTGGCATTTTTTTTTAAATCGTATGGCAGCATGAAAGTGCTCGTCACTTTCATGCTGCCATACGTATACTCCCATAAATTACATTTTTGGCAGTATAAAAGAAAAAGAAAATTGTCCCCGTGTTGGTCCCGGGCTTCCCCGTGTGGGTCCTGGGCTCCTTTGGAGAATAGGCCAACTGCTGTTCTGACAGGCAGGTCGTAAAAGGCGACCGATTGGCTATACGACTCACTATACCATCGTGGCTACTAGGTAGTAGAGTTCTGCATTGTCTCGCCCGGGTCTGGTACCACCGCCTTACTTATTCCTGCCGCAATAGTGTCAGTACTTGTCACTATCGTGTTTCGGTTTGGAGGGTAAGGTAGCCGGTAAACTTATGATTGTGGCATTAGACCTCGCCACAAGATAGCAACGCACTATTAACAACTTTGGTGTCTATAGGCGATGGTTGACTTTTTCCATCAGGAAACCCATCTGCTTGTTTGCTATCTTATAATATTAAAAAAAATGTTACCATATTCGGGTGAGCGGGATGTTATTAATGAGCGGGATGTAAGTTAGAATTTATCTTATTTTTAGTGTTAACCCTTAAATTCTGTACATATACCTGTAATTACGACGTATAAGTTTGCGGTCTCAAAGACCTACATATATAACTTTAAGTAATGAGGTGGTCCTCACCTTGGCGGCTGAGAAATAACATGGCAATTAAAATTAAAGTCTTTAGACATATCATACTAATGATGTGGCAAGTCGTTTTCCAGAAAAAAACTACAAATTTTCTTAGAATAAAGAAATTGTCTATCCTGGGATTAGAACCCATGAAATGTATTTATACTGAAGACGGAAGCGTTAAACCACTGGGGTGACTTGTATTTTTTTGTTTTGAATGATAACTCAATTTACATCTATCTTATATTATAAAACAAATATAATTATTTATTTATAATATATAACTATATGGCTGAAAAAGCTAAGCGGAAGTTCTTATCCTTTGCCGGCATATCTACCCTGACGTGGGATTTAACATTTAACACTTTAAAGATAATTTTTAACGCAACGTATTAAGGTTAAATTTGTTATGCATATTCAGCGTGGACTGATAATGTTGCGAGTGTAGCTATCTGGCGTAAATTACTTCGAAATCAGTGCCTAGCATTAATATTTATAGGCAAAGCATATCGTACTGCAAGTTTCGACGCGTCGGGCTTCAGTGTGCTAGGAATTTTACTAACAGAGAATTCATCAACCCGCAAGCTCAAAAAAAACGTCGTCTTATTAATCTCGTGATCAATGTTACTGATAAATTAACTGATGAATGGCAGTAGGGTTGTTGTTGTTCAACCAAACTACGGGATTTTTATAACTTTTTTCCATGCGTCCGGGTACGTTTAAGTAAAATGTGGATCGAAGAAGACCATTGTGTTGGGCAGTTTCTCACTAACCACTAATTTAAAAGCTAATTTATTCTTGTTTAAATTAGTTGCTTCTCATTTTTGCGAATGTTCTACATTAAATTGTAAACACATCACAATTTTTCGGAGTGTAATATCTGGCAAAACGAACGTAGTCAAATGCTTAATATATAATGCTTAATATAATTTCACCGGTGGGAGGGATACGCTTGCCGCGCTCCCGGCTGCATGAGTACCACCATCTTGCCTATTTCTCGCGTGAAACAGCTTTGCTGTGTTTCGGCCAGAAGGGCAAGTCAGGCAGTGTAATTACTGGCACCGAGACTTAATATCTTATGTCTCAGGATAGGCAACACATGAATGGGATTCCTGGACTAGTTCTGACCCAGGTATACCATTTATGTTCATTGGCGACGTCGACCACTTATCATCAGGTGGCACATCTTCCAGTTTGCCTATTCCACTAACATAAAAAAAATAATAGTGTTCGATGTATATCCGGTATAATCTACTGCTACGACCTTGTGGGAACACGTGGCAACTTCAGGCCTTTTAAGCGATTTTGTCATAATTACTACTAGGAGCAGAAATAAATAGGCCGTTTTAGTAGATTCCTAAATTTCTGCAATACCGTAGTGCAATAACAGAGTTACCCTGGTTGTAAAAGTCTCATTTCGTAGCATTTTCACCCCGCGTTTGTTCCGGGCTCCTTTGAAGAATAGACCAACTGCCGTTCTGCCAGGCAGGTCGTAAAAGGCGACCGATTCGCTATGCGAGTCACTACCATCGTGGCTACTAGGTGTTAGAGTTCTGTATTGTCTCGCCCGGGTCTGGTACCACCGCCTTACCTATTCCTGCCGCAATAGCGTCAGTGCTTGTCGCTGTCGTGTTCCAGTTTGGAGGGTAAGGTAGCCGGTAAACTTATGCATGTGGCATTAGACCTCGCCACAAGATAGCAACGCACCATTAACACCTTTGGTGTCTATAGGCGATGGTTGACTCTTTCCATCAGGAGACCCATCTGCTTGTCTGCTATCTTATGATATAAAAAAAATTGTTTTTACCATTTTGCTATCTCCTGCCGAGAAGTGAGGGAAGCGGGATGTATTTTCATACTCCTCCTATATACTTCTGATTAATTTCGTTGCTGGTTCCAAGACAGCTTAGCCTTTACTCAGGGCCCACAGGGCAGCTCGCAACTCAGAGGTTATCATGACGGTTGCCGATATTAATTCTGGTTTACAAAAGTTACAGTGGTGTGTTGTATATACATATTCCTTCATAGCCAGGCAAGGTATATTGGCAAACCTTGCCTGGCTGGGAAGATCTTCCTTTTCCCCTTTCTTCGCCTTGTGTCGTCATCAACCTCCACAGTTATGACGCCATCCTGAAAAAAGTTGGCCCGCTGGTTTCATCACTATAACCTTTCAGCGGTACGGACCAACGGTGCCACAATATTGTGACAGGAATAGGTACGTAAAGCGATTGAAAAGAATTTCTTATGAGTCAAATTGTGTACCTACTAAGATAAGGTTTGTTTTTAAATTTCTATTTTAGGAATAATTAGTGACAAATATTGTTATTTGAAAGCACAGTATGTTGAAGTCGTAGAGCTTACTTTTCCAATCTTTTTGCAATATAAATATATGAATATATCTGTATATGACTTATGAAGATTAAAGAGAAATAGGAAACATATAAGATACTAGCTGTGCCCGCGACTTCGTTCGCGTGGAAAAAATTCTAAAATAAAAACACGCATAGTTCCCGTTCCCGTGGGATTTCTGGGATAAGAACTACCCTATGTCCTTTCTTGGGTCTCAAACTATATTTGTACCAAATTATATCCAAATCGGTTCAGTGGTTTGGCGGTGAAAGCGTTACAGACAGACAGACAGAGTTACTTTCGCATTTATAATATTAGTATGGATGTTTCATCTACTTTACGGTATGACAATTTTATTTGGGGAAAATTGTTTGAATTACCTTCTTGGTACGAATTTTTTAGTGTTCAAAACAAACGTACGTATTTGAATAGCAAAAATGGTAAGTGTGATTAAGATATGATGTCTCTCAGTCAAAGTTGCATTCGTATATAAAATGTATTTTTCATAAATTATTGTCGAATTTCAATCGCTAGGTTATCTATAAAAATAAATAAAATTGGTATGTCTATTTGTAAAATTAAAATAATCGCTTCTAAATGCATATATCAAAATAACATTTTTTTACAATTTTGTTTACGTGAATGTTTGTTCCGGTTATCTCTAAAACGGCTTGACCGATTTGAAGGGAATGAACTGCTGCTGCCTATGAACATTGGCCGATATTTGGCTGAAATTTTACCACACGGACCAAGTCGCGGACACACCTAGTTAATTATAAACTGACAAAACGAGAAATTCTTGTAGATTCATTAATATGTGACATATGTTTCTTATAAAATAACAATTTTTAATTCTAATCTTATCTATTTTAATTCTCATTTGACATAAATTTTTTAATCTATTCTAATTTGAAAATTTTGTTTTGGAGTTTTATTGTTTTTAAAAGTATTAAAAACGTAATTTGTAATTTTAAATGAAAATAAATATATTTTTTCTTTTGCACGCCATTTATTTGGCAAAGCAGGCTCAAAGTACTTATATTTAGAAATAATCATCACCATATGTAACCCTGATTTATGCAAAATAAATAATTTTGAATTTTTGAATTTTGAATCAAATTGTGATCTTAGTTAATAAGTTTATAAATGCAATTTTCCACACGAACAAAAACAATAAGTGAAGCTTGATCGCTTATTCAAAGGTGTATATTTATTAACTAGCGCTATGTTTTGTTTATTAACGAGGTCTACGTCTTTCATTTAACCCTTAAACTTTGCCCCCAATCTGAATATATCAGTGAATGCGACCTATAAAGTTGCGGTCCAAAACACCCACATACATCACTTTAAGTAATGCGCCACCTCGGCGACTAACAGCCTTTCAATAGTAATTAAAACGGCTCCCAGGTGAAAGGAGATTTTCATTAAAGTTATAAAATAAATTCTTTTCATTTAAGACGCATTAATATATTTATGGTTTTAATAATAGAAACATTCCTGGTTACCGAGAATATCGACGCAACCTAAAAATTGGAGATTTTAAAAGACAATGTTATTATTGGAACGAAGTTCCTTACGGCAGGCTTGGAGGGGATAGGGATTTTGTTGCGCGACCGAACTGAAAAAAATGTGATAGTAAAACCGTAAGAAAAAATTCGTGGAAAAAAGTGCTTGGAATAAAACCGTTAAATGAGACGTGCGCAGGCGCGACAGTCGCATACACAAGCGAGTAGTGCCGTTTAGCCGAAGGAACTTCGTTCCTACCTAGTGTCCCACGACACCACATCATTTTTCTACACTCTTTGTTGTCGGAACTTGGTGAAACTCCATTTTCATTCAATGTTTAATATTAAAACACTTGTACTGTTTCACAATAATGTTATTAAATTAATTTTTTACGTAAATATTTTAGTACATATTTCAGAATAGAGAAACACAAAGTTGCCCGGGATTGGAAAGTGCCCGGTTGGCGATAGGCCCTATCACATTTGTGGGACCAAGTATCTTCGGCTAATCGTGGGTGCACTTGTTGTACCTCTGCCTTCGCGTATATGGGCGTGAAGATACATATTTCAGAATGTTAATGATTAATTATAGGTTTTACTTTGCTAATTAAAGATAAAATTAACGTTGCATCAAAATACCTAAGAAAAATTTAAGTCTATTATTGAAATTATGAAAAATAATCATCTTTTAAAACGAGTTTCAGATATAGATCTTTATTGTCGAAAAAATACGATCAGTAAATTCAGTTGTCAATTTTTTTTAAATTTATCTAGGACTTCGTCCCATCAAAGCCTCAATACAATATTTACTAAATCACAAGGTAAACACTTAATTACTTAAACCTAATTCCGCTAACTTAAACAACAGGCTGGCTTTCTCAAAAAATTCGAAAAGTCAGAATGCTATTCAAATAGCCAATGTAAGTTGTTTTGACACCAAGACATAGGTTTCAAAATCATTCGTTCCGAACACACTCCCTCAAATGTGTGTTAAAACCTTAAATACATCACACTGATCGCAATTCATTGACCGAATTTTATTCATTAGGTGAATGTCACAATCTGAACATGTTGTTATTCTTGTGATTTTTTTAAAGAAACCGGCAAACGAATTCTGAAAGCATTGGTATTTACGAAAATCAATTGTATGTCATCGTCGCGGTCGCTTTAACTAAGAAAAGTATGTGTTTCTGATTTACGTTAATGCGTTATGTCTCAAATGAATAATACCTAACAATGTTTAATTCTAAAGACAAAACTGGTATTACGTTTTTATTAACGTTAAATAATCAACGATTTTTCATCGTTTGGTACTCAGTTCAACTTTAAATAATGATATTCACGGGACAAATTTCACTGACTAACCCCAAAGTAAGCAAATTATTTGCTTGTGTTATGGGTGTTAGTCAACGTAGTATCGTTGACTAATACCACCACACTACATAAAAATACATATATAAATCCTAGAATAGATTTAATAAACACCCAAACCCGGAAATATAAACATTTATGCTCATCACACAAATGCTCGTCCCCGTCGGGAATCGAACCTGAGCCCCGTCGATTGCTTAGTTAGGGTCGCTAACAACTCGACCAACGGGACGGTTAAAGAATTTGTAGTTTCATAGATATCCTCCCAAACCAACGATACTATTTGTTCTATTATATATTCTGTGGCGATACATTAAAATCAATTTACACACGCTCTTTTCGCTGAGCGTAAAATCATCGTAAAATCATTGACGATATAAAATATGGCCTATTATGTGCAGAATCACGTTTTCTTACTGTACTTATCTTGGCTTTTGAGAAAAAGATATCTGCCGTTCGCATGTAGTTTTTAATACACGATTAGACAAGCAATTGGACAAACACCACTACAATTGTGACTATTAGGTGGTAGATTTCTGCAACCTCTAGATCGGGAATGGTACCACCGCCATACCCTATAATTGAAGACCCTTACTTATGTCGGTGTTGATGTGGTAGGTGTCTCGTGGCGCCATGCTGGTGTGGGCGCCCTAGGGTATGCTCTGCGGCGCCATCTGGTCTGCCGCGCCCGTAAGCCTGCGCGGGCTGGCGCCGCCGCTGCCCGCGCGCACCCCCATCCTCGCCGCGCTCGTCATGCATGCGCTGCACGCCAACGATGACTCTAGTTTCATAGGTAAGTTTGTTATTGTATTCTTTCATGATTTTCATCAGAAATCTCTAACTCAATTACGAAAATTTGTGCTGCCATCATAATATTTGAAATATCATTAAGATTATTTTGACCAGTGAAAACTTGCTTACCCATATCCACAACATGTATGGTTGTATGTATGTTTTATTATACCACATAATTGTATGGTTACTAAACAATGCCTTTGACGATCGGCCGGAGTTTATTTTCTTATGACAATTACACTTTTTCACATTAAAAAGTTTTTTTTTTATATATCATAAGATAGCAAACAAGCAGATGGGTCTCCTGATGGGAAGAGTCAACCATCGCCTATAGACACCAAAGATGTTAATGGTGCGTTGCTATCTTGTGGCGAGGTCTAATGCCACATGCATAAGTTTACCGGCTACCTTACCCTCCAAACCGGAACACGACAGCGACAAGCACTGACGCTATTGCGGCAGGAATAGGTAAGGCGGTGGTACCAGACCCGGGCGAGACAATGCAGAACTCTACCACCTAGTAGCCACGATGGTAGTGACTCGATAGCCAATCGGTCGCCTTTTACGACCTGCCTGGCAGAACGGCAGTTGACCTATTCTACAAAGGAGGCCGGGACCAACACGGCGAAAAAATTAAAAAGTTGGTAGTAGTAGGGATTCGTTGGTTCCCGACCACCCGGGTCGTTGGGTCTGGATCCCTGTTTCTGTCCCACCTGTGTTTCTGACCCACTTGGTGGTCGGTCAAAACTAAAAAAAAAAAAAAAAAAAAAAAAAAAAAAAAAAAAATTTGGTGTCAAAATGGGGGTTTCCGGGTACGCCCGATCGATTGCAAGCATCCGTTTTTTGATATCTCGCACGGTTGCAAAGTTAGCATTCCTGGCTCTCCTTCGTTATCTAATCACCTCATTATCATTAAGCTCGAACGCCCGTCACACAATCGCACTATTAAAAGCTCATTAGGACGTCTCGCATTGCGTATCACTTGCAACTAATGAATATGGAATAAAATAAATATCATCAAGCTGATTCCCGTGTCGAGAAGGCAGAGCGAGCGTCTTAACGTTCCACTGCGATTCACCTGTTCAGCGGACAAAAGCACGATTATGGCGATCATTCTATTATCATTTTAGCAGCCTGTAACGACTATTACTTTTTTTTTCATAGTAATTTATATCATTAACATCGTGAGTACTGACTAGTTGGTGAGTTCTGCAACGTCTCGACCGGGTTGAGTACCACCACCTTGACCCATCTTATTACATACATCATCAGTGCTAGTCGCTGTGGTGGTGCTATTATTACTGGGTCTGTGTGCTTATTAAATATATTCCAGTACTTGTATGCATGTAAAAAAGTATCTTCACGGCCATATCCCCGAAGAGGTAGACAGAGGTACAACTAATGCTCCCACGATTAGCCGAAGATACTAAGTTCCACAACGTGATAGGTGACAATCCCGACCCAGGAATCGAACCTAGGACCTCATGTGGCAAGCATCGACACCGCACCATTATGCCGCAGAAGTGATTTGTTTGAATGTATTTATTTAGTGTTGTTGACAAACACCCATATTGCATGATGTCTGGGCTAGCAGGATCGGTCACTTCCTGTATCAAAAGCTTCACATGCTCTTAAGGTATGTGGGTGTTTCGCAATACACAAGTATGAACTTCACTAACGATTCATTGGAATGTTGTATCATAATTGCTAATGCGAATGTGATGAGCAACAAGATTTGTAACAGAACGTGTTCGCTAATGTTAATTGCTTAAAACTTCCTATATAAACCTTGGATGAAAGCACATCTACAATATATCAAATAATAATTTTAACAGAGATAGTGCTACATTATTGTAACGTGTGTGTGTGTTATTGTGTTCACGTGCTACTTCGATAATATGGATGTAAGTATCTCATTTATTGCTCTTATAATATCTTATATATTAAATATGTGTAATGAATGTAGATATAATATTTTTGTCGTTTCATATTTTTACAATATTATTCATGTATTTCACCGGAGAGGAAAGTATACTTGTATGATGAACGTACACATATTTTTTCAGATTTGGTTAGAAAATAATATTTATACCTACATGCACACACAGAAATGATGTATGTGTTAAATCTATACATATGTGTACTACATGTATACTGAACAGAAATTTTACCTAAATATATTCAGTCGTTAAGGCGTGTAAGAACTTGTAACAAATATACACGCACAAACTTTAGATTTATAACATAGTATTAGGATTTTACGTTAGCTATGTCGTAGTGTCTAATATTTGGTATTATGTCCTTTACAGAATTCCTCGAGCATCCTTGAAGAGAACACTTTAAAACATTATTATTATCCACTGTCTGACGACGACGAGTCAGATTTACAATTGACACAGCCATTGAAAATAAAAAGAACACGTAGCAGCAGCAGTTTGGACGACCTATTTGAAAAGCCAGCCAAAAAGAAGAAAAAAATGTCGTCCTGCGTTGGAAGGGCGTCTCGAGATGGTGGAATGGCATACATATCAACCAATACCGACGATGGGGCGCAAGCCACACACTTTGTAAAAATAGAAGTTTACGATCTAAAAAAACTGGCGAGGATACCCCCAACTGATCATTGGAAACATGCAACCACTCGGATTAAATATTATGCGGCAAGTCATAGGCTCAACAAAATCAATGAAGTGATCTATGATATATCTAAGGAAATAGCCGATGCACCTGACGTAAAAAAATATCACTTCGACAAAAATACTTGATATTGTTCTTTCAATGACTGATTTTTTAAGTATGCTATTGTATAAAGTTTCAATGTAATTAGAGATAATAATGTGATTGGTGATTAATTTTAGTCATCAGTTAACAATTTTAAAAGAATTTTAAAGGTCTTTAGTTAATGAAGTGGGCGTGGAAAGGTTTATATTGCCATATATATAACAGCGTTGCACTAAACAAGTGCTATTATTGTATATTTTAACGCTGTTGTCGTACAACCAACTGTAAAAATGTCTTTTATAAAAAGTTTATATTTTGAATTAAGTAACGATACTTTAGTTGAGTCACTATATGATTCGTGCTACGATGCTGAATTATATGAAATATGTTGCAAAGTAGAGAAGGAACAAGCTCAATGTAAACGTAAATCTGAAGATAATTATCAAAATGGCAATCATGAAAAACATCGCCGAATCAATGAAGATGAGTTTTGTCATGGTCACCGAAATAGATCACAGCCTTTCGTTGACTCTCAATATTTAGACTCAGAACTCTACAACATGTGTGAAACTATTGAAAGGTAAACGCAATTTATTGTTATATGAAATATTATTATTTATATACCCGCTATATGCAGTTTCTAAATTATTAATAAATTTTCAGTACTTTCATCCAAGTGGGTTGTGGAGAACCAGGTGCAATACCATCTACATCTAAAGATCATACATTTAATAATATAGAGACGTCGATTCAAGAATGTACACCATCTACTGTGAAAATGATAAAGTGTACTACCTGCAACGTTAATGTAAAAAAAAGGTATTTTTCCAATCATGTTAATAGTCATTTACATAAAAATAACTTATTTAAATTGAAACACTCCTTGGAAAACGTAGATATAATTGAAACTGCATTTAAAGACCGATTACTAACATATAGGATAGGTACGAATTCTTCCAAGGATTTTACAACCCCGGAATTATATTTTTCTTCAATCAATAACAGTGTTGTGCAACTACTCTCCGAATGTATAAAACAATTTACTACATTTAAGGTTAATTTTATATTGCGGGGGAGTTTTATTCAGCAAACGAAAGATTTAAAAAATTCATTTGATTTTCAGACTTCCAACTATATTGTTTGTATGAGTACTGATGTTAATGAACTAATTACATCTGTTTATAGTATCTTAACCAATAAGATTAGTGAATTTGAAAGGAAAGATAGTGGTTGGAGCCTTCAACACCTGACCGAATTAGATTTGAATGTAGGAAAGTTTAATCCCTGTCGGGGTAGTTCTTTTATTGAGCTGCCACGTGACATACGTTCTAAAAAGGCAGTTATTAATGTGAAAAACACAGATGTTCTTTGTTTCAAATGGGCAATTCTCTCCGCTTTATATCCTGCACAAAACCATTCTGATAGAGTCACTGCTTATAGCCAACACTCTAATAAATTAAAATTTAATCAAATAGCATTCCCAGTAAAATTACGTGATATTTCAAAATTTGAAATTTTAAATAATCTAAGCATTAATGTTTTTGGTTTAGAGTACAGTAAAAAAGAAAAAAAAAATATCGTAGTTGGGCCTTTACACCATACAAAACAACGTAGACCTGTTCACGTAAATTTATTGTTATTAACACATGGCAACACTAATCATTATTGCTACATTAAAAACTTATCTCGTTTATTGTCAAAACAAGTTACTAATCGAAACAATGCAATTTTTATTTGCGATGGGTGTTTACTATTCTTTACTAAGAAAGATGCTTTAATGAATCACCAAAAAAGTGACTGTATGCAAATCCGTACGGAAATTCCATCCGTAAATGCTTTAAGGAAGGATTGGTTTGGTACATTAACACACAGCAATAAGTTAAAATTTGAAAGCTATCACAAAAAACTAAAAATTCCATTTGTAATATATGCAGATTTCGAATCATTTTTAAAGCCAATTTATAGTTGTTCGAATAATCCATGTGCATCACACACAGAAAATGTACAGAAACATGATGTATATAGCTTTGGTTATTATATTAAATGTTCATATGATGATAGCATTTCAAAATATGTATCTTATAAAGGAAATGATTGTGAGTGTGTATTTATTCAGAGTTTAATTAAGGATTTAGAAAACATTATAGAACGTAACACTTTCCGCAAATCACCAAAACCACTATCTGAACAAAATGTAAACTTTACAACACATGATAGTAAATGTTACGTTTGTGATTTAGATTTAAATTGTGAAGATTTCACCGTGTATGATTCATATACCGGCGAATTTAAAGGTTTTGCACATACAATTTGTGGTAAGAAATATGTAACGCCTGACTTTGTACCAGTCATATTACATAACATGAGCCATTATGATGCTCACTTTATAGTCCGTGCTTTACACGTAGTTGAAGGTAACATTCAAGTAATACCACAAAACAAAGAAAAATACATATCTTTTTCAAAAACTATAAAGATCAACAATCGTAGTATTAGTATACGATTTATAGATTCTTTAAAGTTTATGTCCAGTAGTTTAGAAAAATTATCTCAAAACCTAAATAATGAACAATTTATTGAATTACGTAAAAACTTTCCAAATAATGAGGACTTTGTACGTGTAAAGCGAAAAGGAATTTATCCGTATGAACAAATGCAATCATTTCATTCTTTAAATTTAACAACGTTACCCCCTAAGGAAAGGTTTTATAATTCAATGTCCGATTCTAATGTGTCAGATGAAGATTATAAACATGCAAAGGACGTGTGGCAACATTTTAAATGTAAAAATATGGGTGATTATTCCGATCTATATTTAAAAACAGATGTTTTATTGCTGACCGATGTATTCGAGAATTTTAGAAATGTATGTTTAACTACTTACTATTTGGATCCATGTCACTATTACACAGCACCAGGGTTAAGTTGGGATGCCATGATGAAATTAACAAAAGTGGAATTGGAGTTATTAACAGACTTTGAGATAATTTCTTTTTTAAAATCAGGTATACGAGGTGGTATTTCACAGTGTAGTAATCGCTATGCTAAAGCAAACAATCAATACATGGAAGATTATAATAAGGAACAACCTGATTCCTATCTGATATATTTGGATGCCAATAATTTATATGGGTGGGCAATGTCACAATATCTTCCAATAAATAACTTTGAATGGGTAGATGTCAACACAAAATTCGATGTTTCTGACGATTCTGATTATGGATACATAGTAGAAGTAGATTTGGAATATCCTGAAAACCTACATGATACTCACTCAGATTTACCTTTATGTCCTGAACGTATTTGCACAGACCAATCTATTCACCCCAAATTAGTAACAAATTTAAATAATAAAACAAAATACGTAATTCATTACCGAAATCTTAAACAGTGTTTGTCACTGGGCTTAATACTTAAAAAGGTTCATAGAATTTTAAAATTTAGACAAAGTCCTTGGTTAAAACAATACATAGATCTTAACACATCTCTTCGAACTTTATCAAAAAATGAGTTTGAAAAAGATTTCTATAAGTTAATGAATAATTCAATATTTGGTAAAACGATGGAAAACATAGAAAAAAGAGTTGATGTTAAGTTACTTACCCATTGGGAAAATCTTGGAAAGACCCAAGGAGCTCAATCACTTATTGCACGTCCCGAATTTCATAGTCTTTCTATATTTTCCGAAAACTTAGTAGCTGTTCAACTCAAAAAGGTAAAACTTGAATACAATAAACCAATATATCTCGGATTTTGTATACTGGATATTTCAAAAACCTTAATGTTTGATTTTCATTACACCTATATGAAAAGTAAGTTTTTAAGCCCAAAATTACTATATACTGATACAGATAGTTTAATATACCAAATATATACGAAAAACTTTTACAGTGATATTAAACCAGATTTAGAAAAATATTTCGATACTTCAGATTACCCGGAAAATAATATTTATAATTATAACCTGATAAACAAGAAAAAAATCGGGGTTTTCAAAGATGAAAATAATGGGCAAATATTTCGTGAATTTGTTGGGTTGCGATCAAAAATGTATTCAATGATAGTTGATAATAAATTAATAACTAAAGCTAAGGGTGTTAATAAGAGTGTTACTAAGAAATTAACATTCAAAGATTTTGAGTCCTGTTTAATGAATAACACAATCAAATTAGCGGAAATGTATAGATTCAGATCGATTAAGCACATAGTTTTTACTCAAAAAATTAATAAGATTTGTTTGTCTTCTAATGATACTAAAAGGTATTTAATACCTAATTCAACAGACACCCTCGCATGGGGGCATTATTCAATAAGATAATTTAAAGAAATTGTAAATATTTTTGTTTGTAATTTGTAATAAATGTAACGTAGTTTTAAGTATTTTTAATATTTGTAACTGTAGTTTTAAGAATATAAACTCCGTAGCACTTAAGTGAAATGACATACTTTGTATAGTAATAAGTTTCTTTCTATAAAATAAATAAATAAATAAAATAATTTGTGTAAAAATATGTATAGTATAAATGTGTTCTGAGCAATAAATTTATTTGTATATAAAGACTCTGTTTTATTTCTTCATATGCCATTATAAATTATTGTTTATAAAGAGGTAGACGTTTAATATAATACGGAATAAAAATGATTCACTTTATTCATCCATTCACATCGATAGTGGCTGGACCTAGTGGATGTGGAAAGTCTAACTTTGTTTCAAATTTTTTGACTTACATAAAAGATATATGTGATGTCAAGTTTGATAAAATATTATGGTGTTATGATGAAATGCAACCACTTTATAATAGAATAGATGTGACATATATCCAAGGAATACCTGATATGAATATGTTTAATGGGAAACACCCTCAATTACTCATTATCGATGATCTTATGAGAGAATCGGATGGTCGTATAGTTGATATCTTCACGAAAGGAAGCCACCACAGAAATTTAAGTGTATTTTACATAACCCAAAACTTATTCCATCAGGGCAGAGGTCAGAGAGATATTTCTCTAAATACCAGCTATCTCATATATTTCAAAAATCCTCGAGATAGGACACAAATAAAACATTTGGCCCGTCAGGTGTTTCCCGACAATCCAAAATTCGTGGAAGAATCTTACAGAGATGCTACTAATGAGCCTCATGGGTATTTGATGATAGATTTAAAACAAGCTACGAATGACGCATATCGGTTTAAGACGAAAATATTTCCCTTAAATGAACATTGTATAGTGTATGTACCGAAAAAAGGATTTAAATACGATTTGAACGATGAGATTCTTAATAGTATCCGATGAATGGTGTCGGTGAAACAGCGTCTACTGCAAAGTCCAGTAGAAAAATTTTATACACTTTTAAATCAAAATATCGCAAACTTTTAATACAATCTTACAGTGATAATGAATTAGATCTTATTTGTGAAAACCTTTATAAAATTTTTGATGGAAAACTTGCAGATGTCACTAAGTCTTCGGGTAACATTCTGCAGTGCAGTTGTTTTTTGATACCGTTTATAAACTATTTTACACCTTAAAATTTCTCAGTGTAGAGCTATGTCGAAAAGAGTGAAGACACATCAAGATTTATTAAGAGCTTTACATACACTGAAACCCAAACATCGTACAGCCTTATTAAAAGTCTGTAGCGATGAGGAAATAAACTGTATTTGTGAATGTATTTATAATGTTCTGAATGGTAAAATAATATTGAAGGAAACAGAAAAGTCTAAATTAAAGAAATATAAAAAGCTGTTGCGTTTGCTAGTGTCGAAGGGTAAACATAGGTTAAGAAAGCGAATCATTATACAGAAAGGTGGGGCTTTTCTTCCTATTATTCTTAGCACAGTATTAAGTGGATTATTGAATTACATAATAAATAAATAAAAACAAAATGGATACTATAAAGAAAATGATATTGATTGAACCAGACGCATTGGAGCGACTAAAGAAAAGAGAAAATATTTCTGATGATTCTTTGTCAAGATTAGACAAGGAAATGCAAAAAATATTAAAAAGTAAAATTGATGATCGTGAAAAATGGTCATTATACCTCCAAGAATTACAGAAATACTTACACTTAATACAAGAAGATAAAAAACCTTTAAAGTTACCTATCACAATTGAAGAAGTTAAAGACAACACAAGCGAGAAGCAGATGATTCCATTTGTAAAAGAGTTATCACCAGTTCAGGACGTACAGACACCGGAATCTCCGGATATATTACTAAAACACTACACGGCTGATTATTTGAAACGACTTATTCCTAAAACTTACAAAAAGAAAGGTAGCATTCTTTTAGATACTCTTTATAAAAATAACGATAAAATTTCCTGGAATGATGATGGTACTGTTGTGATCAACAAAGAACATTTACCTCAAAGCAATATAATAGATCTCATAAATATAACTCTCCGACCCTTAAAATATAAACCTGATGGGTGGGAAAAGTTTGCAAAAGCATTAAAAGATATTAAAGTACCACTAATATGTGTTGGTAATCCTGAAATAAATAAATTCATGAATGAATTGTATGTAGAAGATTTTCGTCTTAATACTCCTACAAAACTAAATACACCGAAATTATCTAAACCAGGAAGAAAAATAGATTGGGAAAGATGGACACCTTATTAGATATACATAGTACTTACTATGATATAGCAAATCCGGCGGGATATAGTAGTGTAAATGCATTAACTAGAGCAATGAAAGGTAAAATGAATCGAAAACAAGTTCAAGAATGGCTGCAAAAACAGGAAACTTATACTCTTCATAAACCTATAAAAAGAAAATTTCCAAGAAACAGATATATCTTATCAAACTTAAATGAACTCTGGCAAGTAGATTTAAGTGATATGAGAAAGTATAGTCAATATAATGATGGTTATAATTATATTTTGTGTGTTATTGATGTATTTAGTAAATATGCATTTGTTAGACCCTTAATTAAAAAGAATTCACAATCAATAAAAAATTGTTTTGAGAGCATATTTTGCGAGGCAAAGGCCACACCTAGTCACATACAATCGGATAAGGGAACCGAATTCGTATCAAAAGATGTAAGACAATATTTAATGAATAAGAATATTAATTATTACACAACGAATAACCCTGATATTAAGGCTAGTATAGTGGAAAGGTTTCAGAGAACTCTCAAAACGAAAATGTGGCGATACTTCACCCACAAAAATACATATAGATACATAGATATATTGCAAGAATTAGTCTATTCCTATAATTATAGTTTTCATTCGACTATAAAAATGCGCCCAGTTGATGTTAATTTTAATAATATAATGACTGTATGGCGTAATATCAACGAAGGACGATTACAGGGGAAAAAAATGGTACACAATAATCAGGATCCAAAATTAAGTATAGGCGACTACGTTAGAATTACTAAATATAAGCATATATTTAAAAAAGGCTATGAGACTAATTGGAGTGATGAATTTTTTATAGTGGCCTCGGTAAAACGTAAGCCTGTATTGATTTATACCATAAAAGATATTCTAAACGAGGGAATTGTAGGTACATTTTATGAGAATGAATTACAAAAAGTTTCTTATGACCCCACATCGTATTTTAAAATTGATAAAATAATAGGTTCACGTTATTCTGGAATCAGAAAAGAAGTGCTTGTGAAGTGGGTAGGTTATCCGAATAAATTTAATACTTGGGTTCCTATATCAAATTTAAAGAAAATATAATGGATAATAGTTTTTATTTAACGTTACTTAGTAACAGCTCCATGGGCTACTTTCCAGAAAACACAACAGCAAACTTCTTCACTAAACTACCTAAAACTATTAAGCTAGAAGGAGAATGGGTGGTCGGTCTAGTTGAATGTCACTATCCGTGTAGTATGTTAAATGTACAGGATCATGAAAATGTAGTATACATTTCTAAAAAAGTATATTTACCCGATTCAAAAACAGATTATGCTAACGTTGAATATAAATCCCATATACCAGCAACAAACTACGAAAATATTAGTAACTTCTTAAACGCATTCAATGCAAATCCTTTATTAAATGGGAAAGTAAAGTTTCAACACGATGAAATATCAAGACTTGTCGCCGTAACAAATATGACAAGTAACATTACTCGAATAACAGCTAACCCCAAATTGTCACTTCAACTTGGGTTCGAACCCAATACAAATTTTGTTAGGCAGAATATTGGTAAGTATCCAATAAACTTACATTTAGGTCTACCGTCACAACTATTTATTTACTCCGATATAGTACATCCACAGATAATAGGAGATGTAATGTCATCTTTACTGAGAATAATTCCATTAGATCCTACGAAATATATTTATGGAGCCTACAAAATTAATGTATTTTCTCCTGCACACTATCTTCCTGTTTTACGTAGGGAATTTGATGTAATAGAAATTGATATAAGAACGAGCATTGGTGAAAGAGTACCATTTCAATTTGGAACCTCATGTATTAAGCTTCATTTCAAAAAAATAAGTTCTTAATATTACATTAAATATATAAAAATGGTATGTCCCTATCATCACTATTACTCTGCACAAGCAGGATCTGGTGTAGGTATAATTTATAAAGGAACACCATATCAACGTGGACATGGCATAGGGAGTTTTCTAGGGGGTTTATTTAGGTCAGTATTTCCAATTTTAAAAAGTGGCGCAAAGGTTCTTGGAAAAGAAGCATTAAACGCTGGAGTTGGTCTTCTAAGTGATTTGGTTGGAGCTCAACCTCTTGATGAATCGATAAAAACTCGATTCCGAACCGCTACTTCTAATTTAAAAAGAAAAGCTGATGAAAAACTCGACTCCATAATGGCAGGATCCGGTTATAAAAATAAAAGGCAAAGACTTAAGTCTATCACTCACAAGAAGACATCAAAACAAAGAAGAACTCTTAAAGGAGCTCTCAAAAATAAAAAAGATATTTTTGGAAATTAAAAATGGCGTTCCTACACAATAATTCTTGTGAATGTGTGAAATCAGAATTGGATATCTTTGCTTTACCGACAACACAAACAAGTATAGAGAGTGGTCAATGGATGCAATATCGTCCGATATCATCGCTAACTGATGATGGCCCTATCGAGTTTTTAATACCTGGTGCTGGTGATGAATATATTGACTTATCACACACAATGATTAGTATCAGTGCACGAATAGAAAATATTGATTCATCAAGATTAGCTGTCGATGCCAATGTTGCACCTGTAAATAATTGGCTACACTCGCTTTTTAGTCAGTTGGATATTTATTTAAATCAGAAACTTGTTTCTCCACCAAATAACACATATGCATATCGTGCGTATATAGAAACTTTATTAAATTATGGTCCAGCAGCGAAAGCTTCCCATCTTACCTGTGGATTATGGTATGAAGATACTCCAGGAAAGTTTACTTCGTGTGACGCAACTAACGAAGGATTTGTTAAGCGACAGCAACTATCAAAGCAGAGTTCAACTATTGAAATGATAGGTCATTTACATGGTGATATATTTAATCAAGGGAAATTTTTAGTTAATGGTGTTGAAATGCGGTTAAAATTAGTTCGTTCGAAAGATTCTTTTAATCTCATATCGTCCACAGTAGAAAATAAATTCAAAGTTAATATAATAAATGCTTCGCTCATAATCCGTAAAGCAAGAATCAATCCATCAATATTACTTGCACACGAAAAAGTACTAGCAACAACCACAGCTAAGTACCCAGTTGCTAGAGCTGAAGTAAAAGTATTAACTATTCCATCTGGTGTTCAAGGGAAAGTTCTTGATAATGTATTTCTTGGGCAAATGCCTAAAAGGTGTATTATAGGATTCGTTAGCAATAAAGCATTTAATGGCAGTTTCGAAACGAATCCCTTCGATTTTAAACACAACAACCTCAATCTGCTTAGTGTATATGTAGATGGACAGCAAATACCACCGAAAACATTAACTCCCAATTTTTCCGACAATGCTTTTACCAGCGTTTATCATACATTATTCTCTGGGACCGGTATACACTTTTTAAATGAAGGTAATTCGATATCTAAAGAAGCTTTTGCAAACGGGTACTGTCTAATGGCTTTTGATATGACTCCAGACTTAAGTGCAAACTCTACAACTCATTGGAATTTAGTAAAACGTGGAAGTGTTAGAATAGAAGTACGGTTTGAAGGCACTTTGTCATCAACTGTAAATTGTATAGTATATGCAGAATTTGATAATGTTATAGAAATAAACAAAAATAGAGAGGTTATTATAGATTATAATAGCTAATCTTAATTTTAATTAATTTATGAAATTGTACTTATATATTATATTGCTAGTGTATTTACTGTCAATTTCATTCAGCATATCTTTAAAAATAGACGCTTTTAAAAATTAAATCCTATGATGGATTCTATAGAAATCCAAAAGTTTCTGGATATGGTTAATGGTAGCTTAAAGCTTAATGTTTTTGCAGCTAATCGTATACCAGTACATGTTAGCTTACCCTTTTATTCTATATCAAATTTAGATCCTGATACAAAGCCTGGTTCTCATTGGGTAGCAATATGCATTGATAAACATGGTGTTGGGGAATATTTTGATTCTTTCGGGAGAAAGCCAACTGGTTATCATGAGTCATTTTTGGTAACAAATTGTAAGAAGTGGAATTATAATAATAAAGTAATTCAAAATTGTTTTAGTTCTATGTGTGGAATTTACTGTCTAGTTTTTATATATTTCAGATATTATGGAGTATGTATGTTTAACTTCACTAATATGTTTACTACTAATACTGTTATTAATGATAAAATTGTAAATAATTTGTTTAAATACTTTTTCTGTAATAAAATATAATTGATAAAGAAATTTCGTTGTATTATTTTACCCTGTATGTCATAGGAATACAAAAAAAACAAATGGGATAACAAAAATAAAATCTTTATTTAAGTATTCAAGTATTAATCACATTATTATCTCTAATTACATTGAAACTTTATACAATAGCATACTTAAAAAATCAGTCATTGAAAGAACAATATCAAGTATTTTTGTCGAAGTGATATTTTTTTACGTCAGGTGCATCGGCTATTTCCTTAGATATATCATAGATCACTTCATTGATTTTGTTGAGCCTATGACTTGCCGCATAATATTTAATCCGAGTGGTTGCATGTTTCCAATGATCAGTTGGGGGTATCCTCGCCAGTTTTTTTAGATCGTAAACTTCTATTTTTACAAAGTGTGTGGCTTGCGCCCCATCGTCGGTATTGGTTGATATGTATGCCATTCCACCATCTCGAGACGCCCTTCCAACGCAGGACGACATTTTTTTCTTCTTTTTGGCTGGCTTTTCAAATAGGTCGTCCAAACTGCTGCTGCTACGTGTTCTTTTTATTTTCAATGGCTGTGTCAATTGTAAATCTGACTCGTCGTCGTCAGACAGTGGATAATAATAATGTTTTAAAGTGTTCTCTTCAAGGATGCTCGAGGAATTCTGTAAAGGACATAATACCAAATATTAGACACTACGACATAGCTAACGTAAAATCCTAATACTATGTTATAAATCTAAAGTTTGTGCGTGTATATTTGTTACAAGTTCTTACACGCCTTAACGACTGAATATATTTAGGTAAAATTTCTGTTCAGTATACATGTAGTACACATATGTATAGATTTAACACATACATCATTTCTGTGTGTGCATGTAGGTATAAATATTATTTTCTAACCAAATCTGAAAAAATATGTGTACGTTCATCATACAAGTATACTTTCCTCTCCGGTGAAATACATGAATAATATTGTAAAAATATGAAACGACAAAAATATTATATCTACATTCATTACACATATTTAATATATAAGATATTATAAGAGCAATAAATGAGATACTTACATCCATATTATCGAAGTAGCACGTGAACACAATAACACACACACACGTTACAATAATGTAGCACTATCTCTGTTAAAATTATTATTTGATATATTGTAGATGTGCTTTCATCCAAGGTTTATATAGGAAGTTTTAAGCAATTAACATTAGCGAACACGTTCTGTTACAAATCTTGTTGCTCATCACATTCGCATTAGCAATTATGATACAACATTCCAATGAATCGTTAGTGAAGTTCATACTTGTGTATTGCGAAACACCCACATACCTTAAGAGCATGTGAAGCTTTTGATACAGGAAGTGACCGATCCTGCTAGCCCAGACATCATGCAATATGGGTGTTTGTCAACAACACTAAATAAATACATTCAAACAAATCACTTCTGCGGCATAATGGTGCGGTGTCGATGCTTGCCACATGAGGTCCTAGGTTCGATTCCTGGGTCGGGATTGTCACCTATCACGTTGTGGAACTTAGTATCTTCGGCTAATCGTGGGAGCATTAGTTGTACCTCTGTCTACCTCTTCGGGGATATGGCCGTGAAGATACTTTTTTACATGCATACAAGTACTGGAATATATTTAATAAGCACACAGACCCAGTAATAATAGCACCACCACAGCGACTAGCACTGATGATGTATGTAATAAGATGGGTCAAGGTGGTGGTACTCAACCCGGTCGAGACGTTGCAGAACTCACCAACTAGTCAGTACTCACGATGTTAATGATATAAATTACTATGAAAAAAAAAGTAATAGTCGTTACAGGCTGCTAAAATGATAATAGAATGATCGCCATAATCGTGCTTTTGTCCGCTGAACAGGTGAATCGCAGTGGAACGTTAAGACGCTCGCTCTGCCTTCTCGACACGGGAATCAGCTTGATGATATTTATTTTATTCCATATTCATTAGTTGCAAGTGATACGCAATGCGAGACGTCCTAATGAGCTTTTAATAGTGCGATTGTGTGACGGGCGTTCGAGCTTAATGATAATGAGGTGATTAGATAACGAAGGAGAGCCAGGAATGCTAACTTTGCAACCGTGCGAGATATCAAAAAACGGATGCTTGCAATCGATCGGGCGTACCCGGAAACCCCCATTTTGACACCAAATTTTTTTTTTTTTTTTTTTTTTTTTTTTTTTTTTAGTTTTGACCGACCACCAAGTGGGTCAGAAACACAGGTGGGACAGAAACAGGGATCCAGACCCAACGACCCGGGTGGTCGGGAACCAACGAATCCCTACTACTGTTGGTTAACATTTAAAATTATAACATGCGTCTCTTTTACAATTAACAATTAATTACAATTAAAAGAATTTACAATTAATTTTCGAACGACACTTTTCACTTTAAACTGTGCGACGTGCCAAGGAAATATAAATAATATAAATAAATATTCACGGGACAAATTACACATATTGATCTAACTCCAAAGTAAGCAAATTATTTGCTTGTATTATGGGTGTTAGTCAACGATACTAATACATAGAAATAAAATGATGTGGTGTCGCGGGACACCAGGTAGGAACGAACTTCCTTCGGCTAAACGGCACTACTCGCTTGTGTACGCGACTGTCGCGCCTGCGCACGTCTCATTTAACGCTTTTATTCCACGCATTTTTCTTACGCGTTTTTTTACTTTTACTATCACATTTTTTTCAGTTCGGTCGCGCAGCAAAATCCCTATCCCCTCCAAGCCTGCCGTAGGGAACTTCGTTCCAATACATATATAAATACTTTTACATACATAATAAACACCCAAACCCGGAAATACAAACATTTATGCTCATCACACAAATGTTTGTCTCCGTCGGGGATCGAACCCGAGCCCCGTTGATTGCGTAGTCAGGGTCGCTAACCACTCCACCAACGGGACGAACCTACATGCACTGTTCATATTACATTAACCTCCTTTTGGTAGAATCGGATAAAATACTATTTATTACGAAAATGTTACAGGAATTACAAAATTTCATGAATTCTACTTCTATTTTCGACCGACTGGTAAGTCGAGTAAATGGAAAGGAGTTCTCGATTGAAAAGGTGAAATTAAATTGGATATGTATTGAAAATAGCAACTTTAATTAATTTCACTTTTTAAACGTGTAGGTAATACCAAAACAGCGACTGAATAATCACTACATAGTATAAAACAAAGTCGCTTTCCGCTGTCTGTCCCTAATCCCTGTGTATGCCCCCCGTTTTACCCGTGTTGGTTCCGGGCTCTTTTGAAGAATAGACTAACTGCCGTTCTGCCAGGCAGGTCGTAAAAAAACGACCGATTGGCTATGCGAGTCACTACCATCGTGACTACTAGGTGGTAGAGTTCTGCATGGTCTCGCTCGGGTCTGGTACCACCGCGGTGTTTATTCCTGCCGCAATAGCGTCAGCGCATGTCGTTGTCGTGTTCCGGTTTGGAGGGTAAGGTAGCCCGTAAACTTATGCATGTGGCATTAGACCTCGCCACAAGATAGCAACGCACCATTAACATCTTTGGTATCTATAGGCGATGGTTGACTCTTTCCATCAGGAGACCCATCTGCTTGTTCTCTATCTTATGATATAAATAAATGCCTAGATCTTTAAAACTACGCAACGGATTTTGATGCGGCTTTTTTAATAGATAGAGTGATTTAAGAGGAAGGCTTATATGTATAATAGCATCCATTATATAGTAAAGAAATACTGTTATAAATATATTAAGCAAAACGACGTTTCCAGGTCAGCTAGTAATGAATAAAATAAAAGTTTTCAATTTAATTGTTTGTATATAAAAGTATCTTCTCGTCTGTAACCCTGAACCTGAAGAGGTAGGCAGAGGTACAACCAGTGCACCCACGATTAATCGAAGTTACTTATGTCCGTTTTTACTATAGATCCCTAAATTTCCCACAATGTGATAAGTGGCAAGCCTATCGCCAACCGGGCACTTATCCAGTCCCAATGGCAGGCAATGCTGTTTTATCCGAAAATTGAAAACTACATTTTTGAATTGCCCGACCCGGGAATTGAACCCAGAACCTTATGTGGTCAATAACAATACCAGACAAATAGACCACAGACATTATAACATTTGAATATACTAAAAATATAAAAAAAATGTATAAAATAACATATCAATATTCTTTCATACACATTTCATCCTCTATTTCTTAGGGGTCCTTAGTGGTCAATTTTTGAAATAAAAATATCGTCCCCGTAGTGGGAAAATTAAATAGTTCTGATTTTGTTGTTCTGAAGTTCTTATTTATTTACTAGCTGATGCCAGCGACTTCGTCCGCGCGGACTTCGTTTACTGCGCACAGCACCTGGCCGCTAGGTGATAGCGTGATAATATGTAGCCTATATGTTGACCCGACATCTTAGTAATATTCATGCAAAATTTGAAGTATATCCATGCAGTGCTTTTTGAGTTTACCCCGAACATACATACAGACAAACAGATAAACAGAGAAACAGACAAACAGACAAAAATTCTAAAAACTATATTTTTGGCTTCGATATCGATTGTAGATCACGCCCCAAGTATTCTTTTTAAAAAATATTCAATGTACAGTTTTGACTTTCCTACGATTTAGATTTAGTTATTATTTGTTTAAAAAAATGTGAGGCAATTATAACCGTCAGTAATTTTATTTTTATGTGGAACTGATTACTTTGTACATTCTGCTTTAACAAACTGAACTCTATCCTTTACTGTAACTAAATAACACGTTAAAAATCAAGTCAATATCGCTAAAATCGGATTTATTTAATTTTCCAACTACGGGGACGATATAGGCTATGTTTGATCCTTGGGGTTCCATTACCTCCTTGCTAAAATTCATCGAAATCGCATCAGTGTTTAAGCGGTGAAAACGTAACAGACAGATATACAGACTGTCGCATTTTCATATAATATGAGTACGTCTATGAGTCCAATAATGGCTTGCTTAGAATATAAGGCTGCAACGTTGGAAAATCGCCAACAAAAATTACTTGCCTCACTGAATAATATATCAGTTCTTTTGTCTTTATTGTAATTGGGGCACGATAAAGTTAATGAAATTTCAAATATTGTTATTAGACATTTTTACTATTGCACTTGTACTTAAATTTTACTTTTAAACATATATTTTTAACTAGCTGTTACCCGCGGCTTCGCTACTTAGAACTTTACTTTAGAACTTATTTAACCTTTCTTTATAAGCTGCTTTTATAAACACGTAAATCATTATTTTTTTGTACTCAATTCATACGAAATTACATGCAAATGCAGGGAATAAAAAGTTTTATACAAATATTTATCCCCCAGTTCACCCCTTTGGGGTTGCATTCTAAAAATCCTTCCTTAGTGGATGCCTAGTTATAAAATAAATACGTGTTGAAGTTTTAAGTTTCTAACCCTAAGGGTTTGGCCTGTGCGTTGATACATCAGTCAATCACTTTTGCCTTGAATATTACGTACTAGCTGAGCCCGCGACCGCAAAAATGTTGATGCTTGTCTTTGTCGTATTCAGGTTTGGAGAGTAACTAATGCATGTGGTGTTGCCATCCCGCCACACGGATAGCAACGCACAATAAATATCTTTGGTGTTTATAGGCGATGGTTATCTCTTTCCATCAGAACAGCTATCTGCTTATTCGCTATATTTTGAGTGATATATTTCATCCCGCTGTAGAAGCTTTAAAAGTTTTTTCGCTGTGTTGGTCCCAGCCTCCTTTAAAGAATAGGCCAACTGTCGTTCTGCCAGGCAGGTCGTAAAAGGCGACCGAGTGGCTATCGAGTCACTACCATCGTGGCTACTAGGTGGTAGAGTTCTGCATTGTCTCGCCCGGTTCTGGTACCACCGCCTTACCTATTCCTGCCGCAATAGCGTCAGTGCTCGTCGCTGTCGTGTTCCGGTTTGGAGGGTGAGGTTGCCGGTAAACTTATGCATGTGGCATTAGACCTCGCCACAAGATAGCAACGCACCATTAATATCTTTGGTGTCTATAGGCGATGGTTGACTCTTTCCATCAGGAGACCTATCTACATGTTTGCTATCTTATGATATAAAAAAAAGTTGGTAAATACCAGATGGCGAACAGCATCCACTCTGCCGGATGACAAATTGTTGTATCGTGGTGAACCACGAAAAGATGTTAACGTTGTCCACTCTACCTTCATTGCACGGAGTCGCCGTAATCATATTTATTTTATAACTAGCTGTTGCCCGCGACTTCGTTCGCGCGAACTTCGTTTACTCCACACAGCTCCTCCCCCGTAGGTGATAGCGTGATAATATGTAGCATATATGTTGACCTGACCTATTAGTAATACTCATGCAAAATTTGAAGTAAATCCATGCAGTGCTTTTTGAGTTTACCCGGACATACGTTGACTTTCCTACGATTTTATTATATGTATAGATATTTCCAACTAATTTTTTCTCGCCTCTGTGGTCTAGTGGTCCAGTGTCGGAGTTTATCACGTGAGGTCCGGGGTTCGATTCCTGGGTCGGGCAATTAAAAAAAATGTGTTTTTCTGTTTTTTGATAAAAATGTGTTTTTCTGTTTTTTGCTCGAGATTGGAAAGTACCTACCCGGTTGGCGATAGGCTTGCCACCTGTGATAGGTGGCAAACCTATCGCCAACCGGGTAGGTATAGGCCTATGTATATTGTGGAGCCAAGTATATTCGGCTAATCGTGGGTGCACTTGTTGTGCCTCAGCCCACCCTTTCGAGGATACGGGCGTCAAGATAGGTACTTAAAAAGAAAATATTATGAAAATGAAAGTAATAAAATTATCTTATTAACTGGATCGAAAAGAACAATGTAATTTCTAAAACAAAAGATACGAAATTTTTACAAAAGACAATAAATATTGTAATCCATACTATCCATACTATCCATACTAATATTATAAATGCGAAAGTAACTCTGTCTGTCTGTCTGTCTGTTACGCTTTCACGGCTAAACCGCTGAACCGATTTGGATAAAATTTGGTACAAATATAGTTTGAGACCCAAGAAAGGACATAGGATAGTTCTTATCCCGGAAATCCCACGGGAACGGGAACTATACTGGTTTTTATTTTAGAAATTTTTCCACACGAACGAAGTCGCGGGCACAGCTAGTATAAAATATAAATCTGAGTTCTCATAAATTAAATGTTAACACGTAGTAGTCACGATGGTAATGACACGTTTAGCCAATCTCCGTCTTTTACAGTCTGGTTAAATATGGGATTCTAGCATAGGTATATTGACATTCGACTTCAACATGACCTCCAGGATAATTCAAAGATTTAAATAGTTTCATTGTGATAAATAAGTTGTGTAATATACTTTAAAAACTAAAATTATAACAGAAAAAATTGTATGTTTGCTTGTAAAGAAGGAACTCATAAACGATTACACCGATTTTAAAATTGTTACATCATTAGAAAGCAACACAATCCAGGAGAAAAACCCCGTTTTCATTTTGATTAGTGCGAGTGTGAGTATTTAACACAGGTGCTTAGTATTAAGTCAAAAATACGTGAAGCTAGCCGTGGATCAGTGCGAGTGATTTGTAATCAGCGTAATAAAAGTGAATAGATGCTGATTACTAATCACTCACACTCGTACTAATCAAAGTGAAAACGGGGCTTTAGACCCCACTTACACTTTGATTAGTGCGAGTGCGAGTGTTTAATGCAGGTGCTTAGCATTAAGCAATAAACACGCGTAGACAGCCGTTAAAGAGTGCGAACGATTAGTAATCAGCGTTACTATGCTGATTACTAATTACTCACCCTAAAGCCCCGTTTTTACTTTGATGAGTGCTGGTGCGAGTGTTTAATGCAGGTGCATAGTGATAAGCAAAAAACACGTGAGGATAGCCGTAAATCATTGCGAGTGATTAGTAATAAGCTTAGTAAAAGTGAATAGACGCTGTTTACTAATCACTCACAGTATTCAACGGATGTCTTCACGTATTTTTTGCTTAATACTATGCACCTGCATTAAACACTCGCACTCGTACTACATAAAATGAAAACGGGGCTTAATCAACGGGTGTCTACGTGTGTTTTTTGCCTAATACTAAGCACCGGAATTAAACACTGCGAGTGTTTAATTACTAATCAAAGTAATCAAAGTAAAGTACTAATCAAAATGTAACCGGACCCTAACGTGAGCTACTGTTTTACGAGACTGAGCAAAATATATATAGGTATGTTTTTAAAACACGAACGACATCACAGTTACTTTAAATGTTATTTTTTACTTGTATTGTTATTTAATTAACTAACCATTTTTGTAACATAGCATCCAAGCAAAAAACTCTAAATTAAACCGAATTTCATTTTCTTCTATTGAATACGTAGCCCTATGTTACTTTGGTCGAAGCGTAGCCCAATAATAGATATCACTATATAAAATGTCCCATTTTGGGGCCGGTTTAAAAACAACATACATAGATAACGTTTTTGTTATGTAGGTCAGTGTATTATTGACTCTTTTAGTACCAAAATTCTTATAGGTCGTAAACTTATGGCACTAATGTGACAATTTGTCTATTTTTCTAGGACATATAGATTATTAAAACCGTATCGTATTTTTCGTGAGTTTGTTTGTTACACCTTCAGGTAATACTTAAATAATTAAATTTAATTAATTTGACCGCTTGAGTGTGCGCAATCGATGGGGCTTGAGTTTGATTTCCGACAGCGACAAGTGTGTTGAGCACAAATGTGGTTCTGGGTTTAGGCGTTTATTAAACATATTTCAATATTTATAAATGTACTAGCGACCTGCCCGCTGTTTCACCCACGTAGCTTTTGTTCCCGTGGGAATATTTGAAAGGTTTATATACTAAAACCTTCCTCAAGAATCAATCTATCTATCTATCTAAAAAAAACCGCGTCAAAATCCGTTGCGTAGTTTTAAAGATTTAAGCATACATAGGGACATAGGGACAGACAGAGAAAGCGACTTTGTTTTATACTATGTAGTGATTTCCATGTTAAAGTATCGTTTGAATAACACACATATCTAAAGCAAATTATTTGCTTACTTCGGGTTTACATCAATTCGTGAAAAATGTTCAGCGATATTCTTTATTTATTAAACTATAGTCATAGAATTTTGCATTATCATTTTAGTAAATCCAAAAAAACATTGTTTTAAGAGATAGAAAAGTATCTTCTTTCGAAATCTTGAATAAAAAGTATGTAGTGTTAAAATGAAAGGCATATTACGCCCTTCAAATTAAAACAGTTCTGCCACTTTAGTGAATGCGATTTAATTATAGAAAAAATAAAAGGTTACATCGTCGCTGCGTCTGACAAGTTCCATATGTGATATTTGTAAGGTTTTGGGAAACAACAAAAAACGTGTTTTTAAATTAGCAAATAGACTACTTTGTCAATTTAATATTTGTTGTTGAATAATAAATAGACTATTTGTTAATTCAATAACACGTTTTTTGTTGTTTTCCAAAACCTTACAAATATCACATAATAATATTAGGGTATGGTGTCTTAATTACCACCTAGAATTTAGAACACCTGCCGATTCAAATGTAGCGCAAGGGAGTGGAGGAGCCGTAAAGTTGCAAATAAAAACGTTGTTTTGACATTCTCGAGCGCGTCTAAATTTTCTTTTATTATATAGGAAATTACGTAAAAATAACAAAAAAAGATTGTAACAATAAATTGCCCTGATGATGCTTGTGTAAGCGAAACCGGTTGGAAATAAGTGATAATAGCTTTATTGTGAAACAGTACAAGTGTATAAGTGATAAAATATTACTTTTTTTTTTTTTTACGGGACAAATTACACTAATTAATCTAACCCCAAAGTAAGCAAATTATTTGCTTGTAGCATGGGTGTTAGTCAACGATACTAATACATAGAAATACATATATAAATACTAGAATATATTTAATAAACACCCAAACCCGGAAATACAAACATATATGCTCATTACATAAATGCTTGTCCCCGTCGGGGATTGAACCCGAGCCCCGTCGATTGCGTAGTCAGGGTCGCTAACCACTCGACCAACGGGGCGGTCAAGTCATTATAACGAAAAAAATATAATCTGACAATTTCCAAAAGCCAAAGTTATTGGAATTTTCATTTTTTATGCCCTAGTTACCCACCCCTATATAAAGGGCTTATATTTGGTGGAGAACCTCAACAGTATGCGAGGTACGAGGTACCCCCTCTATGTTAATCTTAGGTGCTCGAATAAATGCAAAATTCCCCTCTTGGCCTCCCCTACTATAAGTTGTTAAGCACACATACTCACACACACTTGGTATATTTTTGAGATAATAATTTTAAATAATTTAAGCGCAGTAAATCTGCATGCAACAATCGATTTTCCATTTCCTGTGTCTTCTGAGGCCCTGCATTAGATCTTCACCAAATTAAAATGAGACCACACGGGAATTATACCGTCTCAAATAAAAAAACAGTAGCAGTCGTGGGACTGCCGATAGAAGTGAAAACGGAACTATTAAGTTGAGAGTAATTAAAACTATATGCAAAACATAGCTATAGATATACTATTATCATTAGCATGTCGGTGACGCGAACCGAGGATTTTACCCTCTACCAAAACGCTCAACGCGCCTAAAGAAGTTTTCACTTCAAAAAAAATTCAAAATCAATTTATAAATAAGTGAATTCTGAGCTGAGAAAACAACCGAAATGATAATCTATATTTAGGAAGGTTGGTAAACGAACAAAAAAAAATGTAGTTGCATATTATATGTTACATTTGATACCTAGTTAATTAAGTTACTACAATCTGCTGGCCAACCTATCGCCGCTCGCGTTCCTTTGTAAATAAAAAATAGCTCACGCTTTCCCGCTTTCTTGTTCGAAATTAAACCCACACGTTACAGGGAAGCGTGAGTAAAGATATCGCCCATCAAAAAGGAATATTTTGTTTTTGATTGTGCTGTTTTTTAACAGGGTAATTCATGCATATTGTCATACAAAACAGTATCTGTTCATCTGCCAGGCGTACCAAGACGTGTCAATATTTTTAACTTTCCGCTACGTAGTACGTAGTGTACGTAGATAGGAAGTTACTAAATTTGCCCCGATTTTCGAAAATCGAGTTTTCATCGGATCTCCACGTTTTGAGGTTCTAAGAATCTTTTCCGACTATTTTCGCGATGACGTCAGTATGTCTGTATGTATGTGTGTGTGTGTGTGTGTGTGTGTGTGTGTGTGTGTGTGTGTGTGTAAACATCTCATAACTTTTGAACGGCTGAACCTATCGAAACGCGGTTAATGGGATTCGATCGGATTCCACTCAACTTAGACTTCCTGAAAATTTTAACCAAATCGGTCTAGCAGAGTTTGAAAAATTTTGAAAAAACCTCGACATATCTTCGAAACTTTTCAACCAATAATTTTTTTGTATTCTATGATATTTTAGTATTAAAAAATTACGTCGAATGTCGTTTAAAAAATCAAAATCGAATCAAATTTGCAATAGTTACAGGTTTTCAAATATTAAAATTACCTCATTTTCAGCAAATTTACTTTATATTTTTAAAATAATTTTTAGGCTAATACACCGATGGACTTAAAAATCTTATCAGCTTTTCTCCTTTACAAACTGCGTCAAATGCCATTAATTGGATCAAAATCGGTCAATTTGTTTAGGATTTATTAATGATGAAAATATTTGAAAAAAATGTTTTTTGACATTGCTACGAAATTTTTCAACCTATCCCTTATTTAGCTAAAACAATATTTTAGATCTCAAAAATTGAGTTGAATGTCATTCAAAAGATCAAATTCAATCAGCGTTCCTAAAATATACAACTTCAACTTAAAAAATCAATATACTGCCATTTCAACAAAATAGATGTTTGAATTGAAAAAAATCTATGTTTATAGTTTTTACTCTTTTGAGCTTAAAATACCTTAATTTAGCGGGAAGTTTCAGGGATGGCCTGTAGGGTCAACCGCTTACACATTTTTTAACAGGACTGTCCTGTTCAAACCTAACCCATGCTCACACAAACGAAAGCTGACGCGGCCTTTGGCGCCGAGATGTCTGTAGATATAGCGTCGCGTGACGTAGCCATGTCGATCCAGCTAAAACAAGCCGCGTTACCAGTTACTTATTTGTATTAATACCTAATTTAAAATCAATACCTGAATACAATGAAGCATTTGAAGCTTTGTATAATCTAGCCAGTTTTTGGTTAAGCACCATTCTATTTGGCTAGAATTTGAATAGGCGGTAAAGACAAAAGACCTCCGTATTGGTTCGGGCCCCCTTTGAAGAAACGAAAATTTGCAGTTTCGCCAGGCAAGTCGAAAAGGCAACCGATTGGCTACAAGTGTCACTACCATCGTTACTACCGGGTGGTAGTTTAGAGGGTAAGGTAGAGTTTGAATGGTAAGGTAGGTAGGTGTAATCAATTTTACCTATTCCTGTCGTAATAGCGTCACTGCTGGTCATTGTCGTATTCCAGTTTGGAGGATAAGATAGATATTGATTATCTACTTGTAACCACGTTCTTTAGAAAAAGTATCTTCACGCCCGTATCCCCGAAAGGTAAGGCAGAGGTACAACAAGTGCACCCACGATTAGCCGAAGATACTTGGTCCCACAATGTTATATAGGTGGCAAGCCTATCGCCAACCGGGCACTTTCCAATCCCGGGCAATGTTGTTTTTATCAGAATACTGAAAAATACACATTTCTGAATTGCCCGACCCAGGAATCGAACTCGGGACCTCTGTGGTCAACTCCGACATCGGACCACTACACCACAGAGGCGATATTCTTTAGGCATGATAAAAGTCACGCAGCATGCCATCACTCATCACATTGGTAAACAATTGTAATGTAAATGTAAAAATAAGTATCTAATCGCAATCATAGCATACGTTACGCACAGTACGTGACACCTTTTATGCCATTAACACGAAAACATTTTCCGTGAAACTTAACAGCTCGCTGACGCATTTTCAGTCTTTCAGGGGTGACTCACCGTAGGATTTCCCGGAAACTGGTATCTTCATTGAAAAATCAACTCTATTTCGTGTGTTTTAACAATCTATTTTGTATATACATAGATGAAAAACATATAGCAAACCAATTTCAACGCTTTTCAATTACTTTAAAGATGTATTTTGCTTAATGACGTTTTACTAAGGTCTTGTTCTAAGTCGAAGTTTATCATTGAGTTACCGGTTTTATAGATACGTGTTCGGATGTGTTATTCTGTTAGAAAAATCCGCATTTCGCAACTTATCGGTAAAAACAGGTTAGAGTTTGCGTCCAAAAATATATTGAAAATCTACATCACTATACAGTGTGTTCTTGAACATATACGTAAAGTTTGCAAAATGCTTTATAGTGTTTACTTAACATATCTTACCTTTAGAAGCTTAGTTTTAAAGTTATTTATAATTAGCCATTGATAAAAAAATCTCAAGCACAGTCATCAATGCACAGTCCCGAATAAAACTGACACCCAAAGTGTCCCTAATTTCATTTAAGCAGTTATAGATTTGGCAAAAACACATATCTTTGCATATCCAACCTTAAGTGCAAGACTTATAGTTGTTTTTACAAAGCAATATACGAAAAGGAATAAAATTTACAGTGTCGCGACCGACGCGACGCGATTCTATTTGGAATGAGCGCACAATTTATAATTGTGCGCTCATTTTTGCAGGACGTTTTTGAGACACTGATTATGTGTCTTGGGTTTTTTATATCAATATATATATATATATATATATATATATATATATATATATATATATATATATATATATATATATACTAGCTATGCTCTGCAGCTCGTGGCAATATAACAGTTTTTTCCACGGAAACAACTTATTTTTAAGGGAATACCTACGTGTTATTCCACGTCAGCATAATATGTGTTTGCCAAATTTTGAATTTGAATGAAAAAACTATTGAATTATTTTACAAGAAATAATTCAAATGATTTATCGCCTCTGTGGTCTAGTGGTTCGGTGTCGGAGTTGACTACATTTATTTGATTAGGTCCCAGGTCGATTCCCAGGTCGGGCAAGTAAGAAAATGTGTTTTTTCAGTTTTCTAATAAAAACAATCTAATAAAAGCCAATCGGTCGCCTTTTACGACCAGCCTGGCAGAACGGCAGTTGGTCTATTCTTCAAAGGAGCCCGGGATTAACACGGAAAAAATACATGCTGGGGCACCGAGTTTTTGAACAAAAAATTAACATGAAGTGATTTGAACCTTAAAGCTAGACAATACTCTTACCTCTTTGGTTTGTAGGGACAAAATTTTCCTTTATTTGTTTCTGTGATTATCCTGAACGTTACATTTACATTGTATATATTAGTTAAATAATTTTATCGTTGCTGATTAAATTCACATTTTTAATATTGATCAATATTTTCGTGTTATTAACGATTGATCAATATTTTCCCCGTGTTGGTCTCGGACTCCTTTGAAGAATAGGCCAACTGCCGTTCTGCCAGGTAGGTCGTAAAATGCGACAAATTGGCTGTACGAGTCACTAACATTGTGGCTACTAGGTGGTAGAGTTCTACATTGTCTCGCCCCAGTCTGGTACCACCGCCTTACCTATTCCTGCCGCAATCGCGTCAGTGTTTGTCACTGTCATGTTCCGGTTTGGAGGGTATGGTAGCCGGTAAACTTATACATGTGGCATTAGATCTCGCCACAAGATAGCAACGCACTATTAACATCTTTGGTGTCTATAGGCGATGTTTGACTCTTTCCATCAGGAGATTCACGGACTTGTTTGCAATCTTATAATTTAAAAAAAGTTTCACGTTATTGACTGGGTCGGGGTCTAGAGGACAGCCTATTCGGCTGAGATCAGGAAGTTCTGGATTCGATTCCCGGGTCGGGCAAAAAAGTTCTTTGAGGTATTTCGGGTTTTTTTTTGGAAAACAAAATTTCAGTAGCAGCTCGAAATCTGGCGGATGGTGTATTACCACTCCCGTACCTTAAATGAGCACGTAAGGCCGTCGGGCCCGGTTACCGCAAGAAAATGATTTGTTGATATTGTTACGAATAATCTAGAAACGTGTAGTATTGAAACGCTAGAGAGATCTAGAAATAAAAGAAAGAGATAGCTACTCCTATTGACAAACAAATAGTTGACCTAAGCTATGCCATAATGGACGTTGTGGTATATGGCATAAGGTTGAAAGTAGCGTGTAAATCCTATATTTATGACTCATAACTTGATTACAATAAGAAGTGATTCATCGTTTCCCTATACATTTAGATTTTTCTCAATCCAGGTAGAATTTTACCCTGGGTATAAATAGGGATGTGTTGACAAATAGAAGGCTGTTTTATCAAGCGATCGAGAGCGATACTTAAAGCGACCCGTGCGAAGTAAAAAGTGTTTAATTGTGTAGTGTTCTAAGTTCAGTGATAGTACAGTGAGTGACTAGTGTTATTCAGAGTATTTAAGTATTAAATTGTGTTGTGTTGTGTTGTGTGTATTTGTAAATACACGGATTTAATATAAGTGGTGTTTTTCTTACAATTACAAACCCGAAGTACGTAACAACACCAATAGCACCTATCATATCATGGGACTTTCTAATGTCGTTGATGTACCAGTTGCACCTCTGCCTAGATTCTCCAGTATGTATGTGTGGAGACTATTATTTTTTATTTACAACTTAAACTTCAAAAAAATTAAAACACTGTTTAATATGACTTATCAAGCAGATGCTTAGACTTTAAAGTAAAATATTTTAAATGAAATAGGTAATTTGCGAATTGCGGTTGAATATTTTTTTGTCATTCTAAATATTAAAACAGTACAAATGTGCCGGTTTAGTTATGCTGTGTTTTTGTTCATCGTGAAGAAGACGTGGAGTAAGTTTATTTAAGTATTTATTAAAAGAAATAAGTGAAAAAGCATAAGAGTAATTCATAAATATTAGTTCAAGAGTTTTCCTGGGGGTCATATTCAAAAAATAAATAAATATACTAAGTGTGATTTCGCTGTTTGTGTCTAAAAACCGGAGGGATTTTAGTTAGGAAACAAGCAGATGACTCTATAATGAAATTTTCCCCGTGTTGAATCCGGACTCCTTTGAAGAATAGGCCAACTGCCGTTCTGCCAGGCAGGTCGTAAAAGGCGATCGAGTGGCTATGCGTGTCACTACCATCGTGACTACTTGGTGGTAGAGTTCTGCATCGGCTCGACCGGGTCTGGTACCACCGCCTTACCTATTCCTGTCGCAATAGCGTCAATGCTAGTCACTGTCGTGTTCCGGTTTAGAGGGTAAGGTAACCAGTAAACTTATGCATGTGGCATTAGACCTCGCCACAAAGATGTTAATATCACGTAAACAATTCTAAATGTAAACAAGTCTGTCAGTCAGTACAGGCTGTTTTTACCCTTATACCCTATAAAAGAAGATCCATTATGGCATAGCTGCTTGGGTAACGGCGGCTATTGTTTATTATATAGTATCGATAGAAGCAGCTATATAGCGTTCTAACTCTTCACTTTTTTAGATTATTCGCAACAATACCATTGACGCAAAAACACGGGATGTTATAAGAACGTGTACCTACCTATGTGCCTGTCTGTGACATTGTAGCTCCCAAAAGGTTAATCTTGTTTGGTTGCGGTTTATTTAATTAAAAGGTTGTCTGTCCAGATGTATCTAAGCCTTGATTTAATTAAATCTGTTGATCCGATTAAAGATCATCGATTCTTTTCTACTTGATGAAAGGAAAAAAGTATCTTCACGCTCATATCCTCGAAGAGGTAGGCAAAGGTACAAGTGCACCCACGATTAGCCGAAAATACTTGGTCCCACAAATGTGATAGGTGGCAAGCCTATCGCCAACCGGGCACTTTCCAATCCCGGGCAACTTTGTGTTTATCAGAAAACTGAAAACACTTTTTTTTAATTGCCCGACCCGGGAATCGAACCCGGGACCTCATGTGGTCGACGCCAACGCTGGACCACTAGACCATAGAGGCGATTGGATTTGATGAAAGGAATTATGCGTTTCATAGATTTAGGCGTTACTTTTGGGAGAATCCATAATTGGAAGACGAAATTAAGGTATTTCATTTACAAAATTTCCGCGAAGTCTTATATGTAACTGCTGTGATGCAAATGAAACAAAAGATACCTAGTGTATAAGAAATGGGGCAAACTTATCCAGGGTCTAAAACCCTTTGAAAAACTACTGACTTCGAAGTAAGTGTGGTGGATGTGGGCGGACTATTGTGCCGCTGGGGTACCTTAATTTACTCCGTGTTGGTCCCGGCCTTACGCCGTATTGGTCCCAGCCTCCTTTGTAGAATAGGCCAACTGCCGTTCTGCCAGGCAGGTCGTAAAAGGCGACCGATTGGCTATCGAGTCACTACCATCGTGGCACTACCATGGTGGTACCAGACCCTGGCAAGACAATGCAGACTCTACCATCTAGTAACCACGATGGTAGTGACTCGTATAGCCAATCCTTGGTCTCTTACGACTGTCTGGCAGATGTCCCATTCTTTAAAGGGAGTCCGGACCAACACGAGGGAAATTAATATGTTATTTAAATACGGGTATCAAACCCGGGACCTTATGGTCTGAGTAGAATGGATAATTTAATAAACTACAAGGCATTATTTTCTTATTATGGCCGCTATAGTAAACAGAATGTTCCTGAAGTTTTCAGTAAAAGTGTGCCTAATAACAAATTCATCTTCTAATCTAAAATCAATACCTACGACTCGGTTATTATTTATTCATAACCCTAAAACAGGGTGTCCTTTTTTCTCTTGGGGGTTCCAGTATGCCGGTTTCGGTAATCGGAACTATTTAGTAATAAAAAACTTCTTAGTAATAAAAAAAACAAATGGCGGGAAATGATTTGTCAATTGTTTTTTTATCACGCATCAAAGTTCTACGTACGCAACGAAAATGGAATGAAGTCGAAAAGATTTTAGAACGATGATTTTTTATGATTTTAAAAGTTTTCTTTCTCCGCAAGACTGTGCCGCTCGTCTTCAAAATGCTTTTGGGAGAGAAGCATCTTGTTTGAGCACCGTGAGGCGATGGTTTGCTGAATTTGAGAGAGTTCGAGGTTTTTTTTTAAGTTATGCAAAACTTATAGTGTGACCTACATATAGTGACTTGGGACTTTACATTATCTCTACTCATATACTGTAGCTAACAAGACTGCACGCATTATTCGACTTAATTTGCCTAACATGTCAATATGGCAGACTCGAATTTTGACGTATTAATACGTCAAAATTCGAGTTGTCATAATGACGTGTTAGGCAAAGGCATAGAATTTATTTGATTAAACAGTAACTGATAAAATACATATTTATATTAAATATAAAACACAAAACTGGTTAAACTTTGTAGTAGGTATATTATCACACTTCACTTCTCAATTTCACAAGCAGTTCTTTATTTCAAACTACAAACCTGTTATACAGAATCCTTATAAAGCCTGTATGCAATTATTCCTAGACTTTAATTGCGTAAAACTAATTAACACTTCACTGCATCTGAATCGAAGTTCAACGCCCTTTTGACATTTCATTTATAAAGCCACTCAGAACTGCAATGGCATTATTAAGTTTAATAAAATTTAAAAAAATACAACTTAGTAACATATTAAACGCAATTATTTATACCTACTGCCTCCACCTGGTTTTGTTTTTCATTTTCTCACTAGCTGTGCCCGCGACTTTGTCAGCGTTGTAAAATTTTTCTAAAATAAAAATAGCTTAAGTTATTCTTTAGTACATCAGATACCTGCCAGCGAAAGTCCCGTCAAAATCAGTTCAGCCATTCTAGATATTAGTTGGAATAAACGAACAGACAGACAGATAGACAAATAGACAGACAAGAATGGTAAAAAATATTATTTTGGTATAGGTACCATGTACCTATACATCCAAATGCATTTAGTAAAAATCGGAAATTTTAATACTACAAACAGACACTCCAATTTTATTTATTTGTATAGATTGGCTAGATATAGGTGGATTTCTTTCATGGAATAGAGAACAGTAAGATGGTTGGAACATTCGACTGATTGTTGGAAGTTCTGATAAAGTAAAAATGTTGGAAGAGTATAAAGCCGAAATACGACAGGAACAAGCACTGATACTATTGCGACAGGAATAGGTAATGTGGCCATATCAAACGTAGTTGGGAAGCTGCAGAACTTTAATCTAGTTAGTAATTTGAATTTTAATGATACGTGTAAAGGTCACAGCACGCATATCAACTCGGAAAGGGATCATCACCGTATCGCCTCGAGCCGTTCAGTATTGTTTGTATGAATGAAACTTCTTACTGCAACGCACACTAAATCGGAATCTTTTTTTTATATCATAAGATAGCAAACAAGCAGATGGGTCCCCTGATGGAAAGAGTCAACCATCGCCTATAGAAACCAAAGGTGTTAATGGTGCGTTGCTATCTTGTGGCGAGGTCTAATGCCACATGCGTAAGTTTACCGCCTACCTTACCCTCCAAACCGGAACACGACAGCGACAAACACTGACGCTATTGCGGCAGGAATAGGTAAGGCGGTGTTACTAGATCCGGGCGAGACAATGCAGAACTCTACCACCTAGTAGCCACGATGGTAGTGACTCGATACCCAATCCGTCGCCTTTTACGACCTGCCTGACAGAACGGCAGTTGGCCTATTCTTTAAAGGAGGCCGGGACCAATACGGCGTCGCCTCGGAAATCGGATTAGGCTCCGAACAGCAATGCGAGGCGTGGTTAACTTACAGTTCCCGCGCTCACGGCTCGTCGTCCCCGCGCTTACGTCGCTCCGTTCCCGAGCTCACTTTTCATCCACCCTTGCTCCTGTCCCCTCCCGCGACTTACCTGCCGAAAATTCCTCTTCATCATTTATTTTTTAACGGTCCGAAATTCCCCTTCAGTACTCCTTACTTTATTCATATGGTGTACCCCGTGGTGTACCCAATATATTTTTCTTCGTTTCTTGACATTTTCTTCTTCCTCTTCATCAAGTGCTATGGCTATGATAGCCATCTCGCGTATTATAAACCGAGACATAATCGTGCGCTACACTTAAGGCGAGGTATTTCGGCGCGTGTCAATTCTATAAGAAATGGGTGACGTGGGATGTTCTCAAACCGCTGGGAAACGTGTTGATTTTCGGATAAATAAATATAGGACTTCAGCTGAAAATTTTAATTCAGAAAAAAAAATTTAGCATATTCTTTTTTGTATTTAAAACTAAATATCACCATATAAAAATCACGTGGAAGATTAGAAATAATATTAACTAATTATATGTTTTAGAGATTTTTTTAGCCTGTTTTCAGAATTTTATATTATCGAGTAAAGTACATTCTGTCATGTAATGATTTAGCACATTCCTTAGATAATGAATATTTTATTCGAATATATGGTATATCGTATAATTTTTGTAAAATTGTGATTTAACAATCAATACCAAAAAACGTGGTTAAGTAAACCAGTTTTTTCCCGTTTGTCCCGATGCCTCGCCTTAATGTTTGGATTCAACCTGATCTGGTGCGAACCAGGTCAGCCAGCAGTCGGCGAGCGGTAAGCGCGGTATCGCCTAGCCGTAGTCCAGTTGACTTACAGGAGCTACTGATACGCTTTGGTTACGTGCATACGTTAGGTTGACACCTGGTTGACAGCGCGGCGAGGCAAAAGCCGATATGTTGCCGATCCCTTTCCAACTTGATATGTGTGCTGTGACCTTTAGCATTCTCTCGACGTTAATAGAGCAGGCCACACACACTAAGGTGTACTTAACAGGTTTGTCTGCACAGTTTTCCCCGTGTTAGTTCCGGGCTCCTTTGTAGAATAAACCAACTGCCGTTCTGCCAGGCAGGTCTTAAAAGGCGACCGATTAGCCAATCGGCTATGCGAGTCACTACCATCGTGACTACTAGGTGGTATAGTTCTGCATTGTCTCGCCCGGGTCTGATACCACCGCCTTACCTATTCCTGCCGCAATAGCGTCAATGCTTACCACTGTCGTGTTCTGGTTTGGAGGGTAAGGTAGCTGGTAAACTTATGCATGTGGCATTAGACCACGCCACAAGATAGCAACGCACCATTAACATCTTTGGTGTCTATAGGCGATGGTTGACTCCATCAGGATACCCATCTGCTTGTTTGCTATCTTATGATATAAAAATAAGTTTAACTGCACAGGTCAACTGGAGTGCTTATGTTACGCAACTGTGCCTGTTTTGTTCTCTACTTATAGTAGAGGAGCCCAAGAGGGGATTTTTGCATTTACTCGAGAGTGTCAGATTAAAATGGGGGGGGGGGGGGGGGGTCGACGCATACTGTTGTGGCTCTCCACTAAATATAAGCCCTTTATATAGAGGTGGATAACTATGGCGAGACAACATTTTCTTTGCAACTTTGTGACCCTCCCACTCCCTCACGCTAGACTTGATTTGACGGATTTTCTAAATTTCAGGTGGCAATTAACCCACCATACCTTAATCGGACGCGATTTTGTGTTTTCATGTCACAGTTTTTTTAATCATGTTTTTTTATCTGTAGATTTTTACCACCGTAGATTTTTACCAATGTTTTTTTTTTAAAAAAAACATTATATAACCTTTTATTTTTCCTATAATTTAATCTACAAAATCCAATAGGTCCTTACGACGCTCGAGTAACTTGGGCTCCCCTACTACAAGCTCAAGTTTATCTGTAGAGTTAAACTGTATAGAGAAACCTTTCTGATACCCTAGCATGTATTGCTTGCTTAAGTCTATAATACCTGAATCAATAATGAGGAGAAGTCTATCCTAAGTCACGATAGTAGTGACATGTATTCTGTTTGGCGACTATGAAAAAGTGCCAAAAATATGTATTTCTATTTTATGAAACCTTTTCACATTAAACCATGTAACGAGGCATCGCCGCAATGGCGCCAATAACACGCTCTATATACAACGCGGATAACGTACAAAGGTAGATTAACATAGATACAGCGATAACCGACACAATACATGGCTTCATACACGGTTTAACTCAAAACTTATAACCTACTCAGATTTTAAGCTTAATAATTGTTTTAATATACATTTATCGAATTACAAGTTTATATAAAGATTTCCCTTTGTTGGTCTGGGCTTCCTTTAAAGGATAGACCATTTGAAGTTCTGCCGCGTAGTTCGTGAGAGGCATCGAGCATGTAACCTAATTAAGAAAAACCTAACAAAGAAAGATTTCGACACGTAAGATTCGAACTTACGACCTCCCCTCGAGCCTGAGCGCTCTAACCAACCGAGCCACGATGGCTTCGACGTTAATTCGACGTGACGAAATTCTTCTTTGATATATAATTGATTCTGTCGATTGTCCTGATCGGTATTCCCGGCTTGAGGGAAGGTCGTAAGTTCAAATCTTTTTCTTCGTTGTTTTTAAAGTTTTTTAACATTTTTGGTGTCTATAAACGATCGTTGTCTCTTTCCATCAGGATCCATCATCAGGAGTCATCTGATTGTTTGCTATCTTGACTACATAGTATAAAACAAAGTCGCTTTCTCTGTCTGTCCCTATGTATGCTTAAATCTTTAAAACTACGCAATGAATTTTAAGGCAGTTTTTTAATAGATAGATTGATTCTTGAGGAAGGTTTTAATATATAAACCTTTCCCATATACCTACAGGAACGCTACGTGGGTGAAACCGCGGGCAGGTCGCTAGTATGATATAAAAAAGATAGAAAATTAAGTATAAAACTGTCAAGTCTGTCAAGGTCGCCCAAAAAGACATCCTATATAATTTCGTATTAATAACATGATATCAAGAGGAAGAAGCTTTAGTACACAAGTGCGGGATATTGCTTGAATCGCAGGATATATTTTAACGCCTTGTGAATACAAAACTTAAAATAATGCGATAGAAATAACATGAACTTATATAAAACTTTATACACAATATTGAATAGACGCGGCCATATTTATACGTATTACTTTCGCGCCATATTAACTTATGGCCCTAATACCTGTCTGTGTTTTCGCTGCTAGAGCAAAGATAAAATTTAGTTTAGAGGGCAAGTAAAACCCCGCCACAAGGATGGCAACGCGTCAAAAAATAACCAAGAGTACCACAGATTATAATGGTTCTTTTTTTATCTATTTTTTTAAATATAAATACATATTTTACGAATTGATCTAGCCCCAAAGTAAGCATTATTTGCTTGTGATATGGCTGTTAGTCAACCTTATCAATACATAGAAATACATATATAGATACCGAAATATATATAATAAACACCCAAACCCAGAAATACAAACATCTGTGCTCATCGCACAAATGTTCGTCCCCGTCGGGAATCGAACCCGAGCCCTGGCGATTGCGTAGTCAGGGTCGCTATCCACTCGACCAACGGGGCGTTCTATAACACAAGTTAGTTAAATGTCACGTTCATTTTGTTTTCGAGAGCTCTAGGCGTGTTATTGCAATACATTTTAGTGGGAAAATAGTTTTGCGTGTCCAAATCTAGGTTATATTAGTATAACGATTGTGTTAAGTGATTTTCATTACAACAATTTAGGTTGTGGGAGATTTAATTCAATGTTTATTTTTAATTTCAACGATATCGTGCTAACATTGTTTTAGGAATTAATTATAATATGATTGGTTTTGTTATTTTTTGGTCTAGACCTGCAGACATAATATTAGATTGTACCAAAGAGTTAAAGTAATTTCATCGCACTAGTTTTCTTGCAGGTAGGGCTGCCATCTGCTACTTTTTGAATTAAGGGTTGCCAGCATTAAGAATACGGGTATTCGATTTTTTATGATAGATCATAAAATTAGCATTATTTTATAAAGAGGCCGTTCATAAAATACGTCGCATACAAGGGGAGGGGGGGGGGGGTCTGGCTGAGTGTGACAAGATGTGACAAGGGGGGACGGGGGGTATACGGCAACGTGACGTTCGCCGTTTATTATTTTTTGACATGAGCGCTATCTCTGTGGCGCGACTCTAGCGGCGTTGCGATCCGTCACAACGGGTTTCTTTGTTTTTCCAATACTTGAGACAGTAACGTTTCCACGTACCCTGCGCGTAATGTTATTATAATAACTAAATAAATATTTTTAATTTTCAGAATTTGTGTACTATCATTTAGAATTTATCATACTCAGCAGGGGGGGTCTTAGTTTTTGTGACGAAATATTTCTAGGGGGGTCACAAAAAGTGTGACACAGCGTGATAATGGGGGGAGGGGGTCAAAAAAGCTGATTTTAGTGTGACGTATTTTATGAACGGCCCCAAAGAAATTTTTAATTTTTAAATTTATATTTCTTGGCAGAGGAAACAACTTTCGAAAGATCCTCACTTTGTGAAGCAAATGCAGAAAGAGCTTTAGTTAAACACACAACTGAACTAATTCAAAATGAAATAAGCTCGGCGGTCAGTCAAAACGCTTGAAATTAGCTGCGCTGGCCAGCGGATATGGAATTTGTAAAAATACAGAAACTTTACTTACCCTGTCTTCAAATTTACTAAGAGTTCCTAAACTTTTGTAGGAGGTAACCCGTAAAATACGGATAATTCAGGGATACTTACAGGGTAGGAAAATATTACTCACCGTTTCAGTTCACCAACGGTTTTTTGGTTGACAAGATAATTGTAGTAAGTATCTTCACGCCCGTATCCCCGAAAGGGTAGGCAGAGGTACAACAAGTGCACCCACGATTAGCCGAAGATACTTGGTCCCACTATGTGATAGGTGGCAAGCCTATCGCCAACCGGGCACTTTCCAATCCCGGGCAATGTTGTTTTTATCAGAAAACTGAAAAAAACACATTTCTGAATTTCCCGACCCAGGAATCGAACCCGGGACCTCTGTGATCAACTCCGAGACCGGACCACTACACCACAGAGGCGATAATTGTAATTACCGCACATTTATCCCCGTGTTGGTCCCAGGCTCCTTTGAAAAATATACCAACTGCCATTCTGCTAGGCAGGTCGTAAAAGGAGACCGAGTTGCTATACAAGTCACTAACATCATGGCTACTAGGTTGTAGAGTTCTGCATTGTCTCACCCGGGTCTGGTACCACCGCCTTACCTATTCCTGCCGCAATAGCGTCACGTGCTTGTCACTATCGTGTTCCGGTTTGGAGGGTAAGGTAGCCGGTAAAGTTATGCATGTGGCATAAGACCTCGCCACAAGATAGCAACGCATCATTAACAACTTTGGTGTCTATAGGCGATGGTTGACTCTTTCCATCAGGAAACCCATCTACTTGTTTGCTACCTTATACCATAAAAAAAAACATTACAGACCTATGAGTCTAGAATCTAGATATGTAGCATAAACACTAGTGGCATTGAGTATAAAACCTATAGAAGGTAAGGAGTGTGGATAACTTCTGTGGATAGAAGTAGACAATCTGCCGTTCTGCCAGGCAGTTCGTAAGAGGCGAACGATTGGCTATGCGAGTGACTACTAACGTGGCTACTAAAAGTATCTTCACGCCCATATCCCCGAAGGGGTAGGCAGAGGTACAACAAGTGCACCCACGATTAGCCGAAGATACTTGGTCCCACAATGTGATAGGTGACAAGCCTATCGCCAACCATCCGGTTGTCCAATCCCGGTCAACTTTGTGTTTCTCAGAAAACTGAAAAAACACTTTTTTTTAAAGTGCCCCACCCGGGAATCGAACCCGGGACCTCCTGTGGTCAACGCCAACGCTGGACCAATAGACCACAGAGGCTACTAGTTAGTTGAGTTCTACATTGTCTTATATACCTGCGTCTGGCACCAGCGCCTTAACTATTCCTGCTGCAATAGCGTCAGTGCTTGTCACTGTCGTGTTCAGGTTTAGAGGGCAAGTAAGACCCCGCCACAAGAATGGCAACGCATCATTAACATCTTTAGTGTCGATAAGCGATTGTTGTTACTTTCCATCAGGAGAGTTATTCGCTTGTTGGCTATCTTGAAAAATAAAAAACCATCCAATAGTTGTCTCGCCATCATGGTAAAGAAAGAGGTATAAGTGATTTTAAATACGTTTCTAGTAAACTGTCAAAACCGCGCTACATGGTGCGTGGCAGGGTGATATGTTACGTGCATAAATTAACCGGCTAACTTGCCTTAACTCGGTCAAAACGATGTAGAACTCTACCACCTACTAAGCACATGTATTCAATTTGACCTCGCGTATTCTAGACATTTCGCACAATGAAAAAAAAAACAATTATTTACCATAATTGTCCCCATCGTTTTTAGCCACCATCAAACATGTATTCAAACAAACATACGAACTCTAATAATAAAAAAATATATACATTAATTTATTTGGTAGTACGATTGTCGAATAAGAAAAATTTTGGCTAAATAGACTAGTTTTATATATTCTGAACATAACTATTTACTCAGATATTTTAGCAAATGCCTAAGACAATTTCTTCGTGCAGACGTAAGTATGATTTACACTTGAATGGGCGAGGCTGATGACCCGGGCGTTTAGACGTACTGAATTTGTTATCAGACAAGAAAAAATAGCTTACAAGGAACTATAGTGTTCATAAAGTACCCTTTTTAACTTCTAAAAGGAATGGCTATTATAAAAAACATACTATAACACCATTTACGTAAAAATACGCGGTCAAAAAACACGATTGTGCAGCTGTTTTAATCTGTGCTTAACATAATGCTTAATGTTAAGGATTATATTAAATAATAATTTTCAGAAGTAAACCACAGTTTGTTTCCCTGAAAATAAAGAGAAATGAGAATTAAAGTTCACTAATATCGCTTCCTCAACTATATCCTTTCATTCGTCTCTATACAAATCACAAATTTTTATAACAATACGTTGCACAAAATAATCTGAATCTCATCCGTCATTGAATTCATAGAGAATACAGTCACTTCGACCGATGTACCCTCTACCGACTTCTACAGACAACTCAGACACGCGCGAAGCGCGGCAAATTTAAATGAATGAAATATCATTTCATTACACACACACATACATACACATTACACACACACACACACACACATATAGGTATAGTTAGATTTATAAAGATTTGATATACAAAATACGGAAGGAAAAATACATGGAACGGACGGACGAAAAAATATAGGTACGACAAACAAAATATAGCACAGATTTTTAAAAAAAGTATATAGAATTCCTGGATTCTGAATACTTTACGTGTACTTTCCATTTGGATATCTATACTAATATTATAAAATTGTAGAGTTTGTTGATTTGTTTGGTTGTACGCGGTAATCTCGAAAACTATTGAACCGATTTAAATAATTCTTTTTGAGTTGGATAGCCTGTTTATCGAAGAAGGTTATAGGCTGTATAACATCTTCCTACGACCAGCAAGAGCGGAGTAAACAAACACCGCGCGGACGAAGTCGCGGGCAACAGCTAGTCAATAATAATATGAAATAAATATTATAGTTCCTTGGAATTTGGAAATTCCTTTAAGCCTAGTCTTGCCTGATAATAAATTCAGGACGTCTATACGCCCGGGTCAACAATCCCTCCGGTTCAAGTGTAAATCATCCTCCGCATAAAAGAATTGTCTTAGGCATTCAGTGAAATATTTGAGTAAATAGTTCTATTCAGAATAAATAACAAGGATGTACAGTCAATAACCATTATAACATGACACAGCCAAAGTAAAGAATCCAATATGTTACATAATTTTGTTTGTTTGGTCGACTGTAACTTTAAAACTATTGTGAAAATGTTGACTATATATCTATACATATAATAAAATCGTAGGAAAGTCAAATTGAATATTTTTTTTAAAAGAATACATGGGGCGTGATCTACAATCGATATCGAAGCCAAAAATATAGTTTTTAGAATTTTTGTCTGTTTGTCTGTTTGCTGTTTGTCTATTTTTCTGTTTGTCTGTTTGTCTGTTTGCCTGTATGTATGTCCGGGGTAAACTCAAAAAGTACTGCATGGATTTACTTCAAATTTTGCATGAATATTACTAACAGGTCGGGTCAACATATAGGCTACATATTATCACGCTATCACCTACGGGGGAGGTGCTGTGCGGAGTAAACGAAGTCGGCGCGGACGAAGTCGTGGGCAACAGCTAGTTCTTTATAAAGCTTTATATGTCACTAGCTGTGACCCGTGACTTCGCATGCTTCGGATTATCAAGTGACGGTCATACGTTCTTTGCGCCCGTCATATTAAATAAACGCATACTTTCTTATTAATATTATAAAAGCGAAAGTCGTGTCTGTTACTCATTCATAGATATTCAAACCACAGAAGAGATTTTAATGAAACTTGGCATACAGATATTTAAAGATCCCGAGTCAAATATATCCTAACTCTTTTTTATGAAAAATCAACCCCTAAATGCTGAAAATTTGTAAAAAATATTATATCGACAGCATGTTAATATACTCATGGGCAAAGCTGCACGGGTGAGCTAGTTGTAAAAAAAACTTGTTACATCTTTATAATTTTAGTGTAATAGCAGTTACGACGAGTTCCTTCCCTTGGCCAATTTTACTACCTTTACCAATTTACTCATTACTACCCTGTGTTCAGTCGGGTAAAAAAGTACCTTATGCCATTCCGAGGTAACGGGGCTTCCTAAAGAAAAAATATTATTAAAATTGGTTGAGCAGTTTTTTAATTAAATCTTAACAAACAAGCAAACAAAAAATCAAATTTTTCCTCTTAGTAATAATAGTTTAGACAAAATAGCAAACAAGCAAGACAAGGCGTTGGTATAAACCCAGGCGAGACGTTACGACTCTACCTTGTAACTATTAGTCACTATGAAGTACGTACTAGTCTTACGAGTTTCCTAACAATGTCATATTGCGTCGCTGCGCCTGACAAGTTATGGAAATATATGTGATATTTGTAAAGTTTCGGGAAACAATAAAAACCGTGTTATTAAATTAACAAATAATCTATTTTTTATTTAATAACAAATAATAAATGAACAAATACTCTATTTGTTAATTTAATAACAAATAATAAATGAACAAATAGTCTATTTGTTATTTAATATCAAATAATAAATAAATATAAATATTCACAGGACAAATTACACTTACTGATCTAGCCCCAAAGTAAGCAAATTATTTGCTTGTGTTATGGTGTTAGTCAACGATACTAATACATAGAAATACATATATAAATACCAGAATATATTTAATAAACACCCAAACCCGGAAATACAAACATTTATGTTCATCACACAAATGCTTGTCCCCGTCTGGGATCGAACCCGAGCCCCGTTGATTGCGTAGTCAGGGTCGCTCACCACTCGACCAACGAGGCGGTCATAATTGAACAAATAGTCTATTTGTTGATTTAATAAAAGATAATAAATGAACTAATACTGTATTTGTTAATTTAATAACAAAAATTAAATTAATAAAATAGACTCTTAATTTAATGACACGTTTTTTGTTGTTTCCCAATACCTTACAAATCCATACTAATATTAAAAATGCGAAAGTAACTCTGTCTGTCTGTCTCTTCACGCGTAAACCACTCAACCAATTTGGATGAAATTTGGTACAACGATAGTTTGAGACCCGGGAAAGGACATAGAATAGTTTTTATCCCGCCAATCACGGGAACAGGAACTATGCGGGCGCCTCGAGACTTTTAGAATTTTATCTTGTGGATGAAGGCATGGGTCCAGCTAGTATCACATGTGGAACTTGTCAGGCGCAACGACATTAATCTATTCCATGTGGACGATTGGTCATCCACGACTTTTCGATTTGCCCGTACCGTCTTTATACGAACAGCCAAACTCTGGAACAGCATACGTAACATAATTTTTCTGAGAAACTTTGATATTGAAATTTTTTTGACGTTAGTAGCATAAATTTACTGGCTACCTTACCCTTCAAACTGCAACACGATAGCGAAAAGCACAGACGCTATTGCGGCGAGAATAGGTAAGGTGTTAGTACCAAACACCCGGGCGAGACGTTCCGGAGCTCTACCACCTACTGTCACAATGATATTGACCCGTATAGCCAATCGCTTTCCTGGCAGAACGGCAATTGTTCTTCAAAGGAGCCCTGAATCAATTCGGGGAACTTAGTTAAACTAAGAATTCTGTTATTATTTAAATAATTAAAAAAAAATATGTAAATATAAACATTTTAATTAAATTGAAAGAGAGATGATAAGTTGAGTTCAAGTTATCTTCTCCGTGTTGGTCCCGGGCTTTTTTGAAGGATAGGCCAATTGCCGTTTAGCCAAGCAGGTTGTAAAAGGCGGCCGATTTTGCGAGTCGCTAACATCTTGGCTACTAGGTGGTAGAGTTCCACATTGTCTCGCTCGGGTCTCGTACCAGGCCTTACCTATTTCTGCCGCAATAGCGTCAGTGCTTGTCGCTGTCGTGTTCCGCTTTATACATATATGTATCTCTATGTATTAGTATCTTTGACTAACACCTATAACACAAGCAAATAATTTGCTTACTTTGGGGTTAGATCAGTAAGTGTAATTTATCCCGTGAATATTTATTTATTATTTATTATTATTATTATATATAAAAAAATATAAATGGTATCAAAACATATTATTATTGAGGCCTCTTCCAAAAAAATAAACGTATATTGTCTTTAAACTATTGACCTAAAGAACAGCTAGTGGATATACAAGTAATTCCAACATTACTACGAATCATTCAATACTGTGAATAATAGTGAACCCATTAAAAAATAATATTCTGAAATTGTATGGTGTGAGGACATGGTACCCGCCCTCTCCCTCCAAACCCTCCCACCGTGAAGCCCCAGCAGTCGGCTACGAACCGCGCGCGAAGTCAGTGCACAATTTATCGTCTGTGAAAAAAAAAAACAATTGTCAACAGACTAAAAATTAAATAGTGTTGTTCATTTTTAACGATATTACGTGACGTTTACAGTGTTTAAAACAAATAATACGGTACACACATACCGGCGTATTGATTAAATTGGTACGTAATCGGCTCTGGGTCACTTTAATTAAATAATTAAGTCGAGATAATTAGATTGAAACAAATTATTTAATTTCGAGTTTCGTCGTACCTAATATAATACGGGTTTTATATTATACATGTAAGTAAATCCATGCAGTACTATTTGAGTTTACTCCGGACATACATACAGACATACAGACATACAGACAAACAGACAAAAATTATAAAAACTATATTTTTGGCTTCGATATCAATTGTAGATCACGCCCCAAGTATTCTTTTAAAAAAATATTCAATGTATAGTTTTGACAATAAATTTTGTATCACGCTATCACCTACGGGGGAGAGGCTGTGCGGAGTAAACGAAGTCCATGCGGACGAAGTCGCAGGCAACAGCTAATAATGAATATTACAATTTATATATACTAGCGATCGCTTGCGGCCGAAATTCGACCATAGTCCAAACCAGGGGCCTCCAACTACGGCCCGCCATGGAAGATAATGAAAACACAGAATGATAATTACTCGGTTTTATTTACTTACAAGGTAAAAATAGTATTACTACTCGCCATTAGATGTCGTTACGTGTCACAATACACAATCAATAGTAATTGAAATTCAATAAAACCTATAATATGTTTGCGTAGGTGGGCAGAAAAATTAAAATTGTTTTAGCCCTTGGAACACACCGAAAAAAAAATTAAGGCTCTAAGGGTTCCAAGTTTGGAGACCTCTGGTCCAAACAGTAAAATCTCTTTTACGTTTGACAACTGACTGTATTGTGTATGTCACATGAATGTAGTGTATGTAATGTTTACTTTTTGGAATTTTAATTTTAATTTTATTTATTATTTTATTTTAATAAAAATTTTAATTAGGAATTTTATTTAAAAACATTAGATTTCTGCAGTTCTCCGCGATGTAAACATTAACTGTGCCAAATTTCGCAGTCCAACGTTCGGGCAATTGTCTTAAAAAGGGAGACAAAATTTTTCCTTCACATATTAATATATAGATAGTAATATACATAAAAATATCATATTTTTATGAATATTACTTTTCATTCAATTCATAGTAATTCATAAAAAAGTCTAGTTCCGTACACCCAAGCGCGGCGCATAGTAGTTCATTGCTTAAGCCCCGTTTTCACTTTGTGTAGTGCGAGTGCGAGTGTTTAATGCAGGTGCTTAGTATTAAGCAAAAAATACGTGAAGACAGCCGTTGATCAATGCGAGTAATTAGTAATCAGCGTCTATTCACTTTCACTACGCTGAATACTAATCACTCGCACTTATCAACGCCTGTCTTCACGTATTTTTTGCTTAATACTAAGCACCTGCATTAAACACTAGCACTCACCCTAATCAAAGTGAAAACGGGGCTTTACAAATGACGATGTATCGAAATCGCGACTAGACTAGACTCCTAAGTACAACATACGGTGGCCATATTTTTAATAGTACTACACTAATTTCGTAGTCAAGTCAGCTTACTAGGTGGTAGAGTTCTGCGTTGTCTCGCCCGCCTTATCTATTCCCCCCGCAATAGCGTCAGTGCTAGTCACTGCCGTGTTCCAGTTTGGAGGGTAAGGTAGCCGGTAAACTTATGCATGTGGCATTTGACATCGCCACAAGATAGCAACGCACCATTAACACCTTTGGTGTCTATAGGCGATGGTTGACTCTTTCCATCAGGAGACCCATCTGCTTGTTTGCTATCTTATAATATAAAAAAATATCGAGGAACTTGCATAAAAAGCACTGATTAATTGAGAACTCTCCCATTTTTGAAATCAGTTAAAAGTGAATTACATTAAGTACATATACATTTTCAGTGCGGTCTCATTACGCCGCCTCAACAAAATCAAGATCAATGGAAGATATGGCCATGGTGATATTTATTTATTGGTGATATACAATCACATAAATTCCATTTGTATTATTACGCCTTTAAAGCCTTTTTATTTCGATAGGTAGGTAGTTAAAAGCGGGTTGTCCCTGCCCTCTTAAGCGATATTAGCATAATGAATCAATATCAATTTAAGTACCAAACAGAGTATAACAATTAGTAATCCGCGAAAGGAAAGCACGAATTGGAAATGTTACGAAAAGACCCATTCAGTCGTAACACACGAGTTACACAATAAAAACATTATTAAAAAACGTGACTCGATTCGATTTTTACCGATTTTTATTCGAGGTGGGTTGCCAACACTGGCTTATGCTAATTAATTGGCGTAATAAAATATTTGAATGTTGAAAGATATCATTAAAGTGATAAATTTTCACGAATTAGTAATCATTTGATCCGCAAAAAAAACATTATTAACAATCGATTCAATTATTGAAGCGATAGTTCAAAAAGTTGCCTCTGTGGTCTAGTGGTCCGGTGTCGGAGTTGACCACATGAGGTCCCGGGTTCAATTCCTGAGTCAGACAATTCAAAAATGTGTTTTTTTCAGTTTTCTGATAAAAACAACGTTGCCCGGGATCGAAAAGTGCCCGGTTGGCGATAGGCTTGTCACCTATCACATTGTGGGACCAAGTATGTTAGGCTAATCGTGGGTGCACTTATTGTACCTCTGCCTACCTCTTCGAGGATACAGGAATGAATATACTTTGGTATGCCATATCGTGGACGTTCCACGTACCCGGACAAAGCGGTTCGACTCAACATTCGTCATTCGAACCGCAAAGGACTGGAACATGCTTCCTGAGTCTGTGTTCCCGGACGAGTACAATCTGGAGATCTTCAAGAGAAGAGTGAACAGGTACCTTCTAGGGAAGCGCGTTCCATCTTAGCCTCATCTTAACTTACCATCAGGCGAGATCGAGGTCAAGCGCTTACCTATCGATAGTAAAAAAAAAGTTAAAAACGTCAAAAAAATTACTTGGTAGTAGAGTTCCGCAACGTCTCGCCCGGGTATTTGATACCACCGCCTTACCTATTCCTGCCGCAATAGCCACATTGCTTTTTGTTGCCGTGTTCCGATTTGGAGGGTAAGATAGTTGGTAGACTTATGCATGTGGTATTGCCATCCCACACGGGTAGCAACGCACCATTAACACCTTTGGTGTCTATAGGCGATGGTTTCTCTATTTATCAAGAGAACCAATTGCTGCTACTGCTTGTCTGCTATAATTAGATAGCATACGTCAAAATCGGTTTATTCAAATCTCGTTAAAACTTTTGCAGACACTTTTAACGAGTCATGTTTTATAATTTTTACTGGATCGTAACGCGGCCACATACATCTAGAGTTTCGTCCGCTCTCACTCAGCCGGTTAACTTTTTGTTGACATTTTTAAATATATATAATTAATGGATAATATTATATCTATCTATATATTAAAACGCGAAGGAAAAACTTTGGACCCTTTTTACCTTTTAGAGAAAATTAATATTTTTAAATTAAGTGCATTAGAAATACATTAAATTAATAAAAATAATATACGCACATGTATACTCTGTACACTATTTTATTTTGATTTTATTTCTTTACGGATAAAGTCAATTATCAAACATAAAATAGATTTTATTAATTTTATTCTATGATTATAATAAATATTGGAATTTATATAAGGAGCATATAATCTCAGGCCTTTTTGTTTCCCAAATAATCTGAAATGTTATAATACCCCTTTCTCACAGTTCTTGAATTTATTTATTGGTGGTAAATCTATCACAGTTCCAGGAAGCTTATGATAAAAGCGTATACACTGCCCCATAAAAAAGTTACTTCTCACGAATCCTCTAACAGCCCCACACTTCTAAATTCCGGCTGAGCACTCTGCTTGCCCCCGCGACCAGTGAAGATGTAACGGCCGTTAAGCCCAGCAGTAATTCAGACATTCCGAAAAAAAGGCATTATTTGTGCAAATTTTTCCATCTTCAACACTCAACTGCATTACTGAAATGATAAATCTCATTAATTCTCTTGTAATCATTAATTGCATTTTTTTCAGTTTTGACACCCGATTTAAATATTGAAGTGATAAATGTCATTAATTCTCTACTAATCATTAAATGATCGCCATGGTGGTCGGGTTATATGTAACTCTATACAATTAATGAGGTTCGATTCTCGATAGGGGCAAACGTTTGGGTGATAAAAATTAAAGTGTTTATTTTTGGACCATCAAATTTAATTAATTAATTATTATTTTCTATTTTTAGCAACCGACACAATTATTAAAAATATCTTATTAATTCCTTAGTAATACTTATTACGCAAATATCTCAATTTTTAACACTGACCCAATTATTGAAATCTATTATTATTATTACATATAATAAAATCGTAGGAAAGTCAATGTATGTCCGGAGTAAACTTAAAAAGTAATGGATGGATTTACTTCAAATTTTGCATGAATATTACTTACAGGTCGGGTCAATATATAGGCTACATATTATAACGCTATCACCTACGGGGGAGGAGCTGTGCGGAGTAAACGAAGTCCGCGCGGACGAAGTACTTAACAGCTAGTACTTAATAAATATCATCATGTTCTAGGAATAATCAATTGCTTAAATTTTCCCATTGTTGTATGCATATGTTCACATATACATATACTGTGGATTTGTGTGTCTGTTATTTTACCCAACCTGGCGATCGAACCCGGGACCTCATAATCTGAGACAAATAGGCTATCTGTTAAACTACGAGGCAGTTAATTATTAATCTTTCATAAGTAGAATTTTCAAAAGCCTCCGAGGCTTATAGTATTAAGTATTCGTGATATTTTTGGCGCTACGAGCAAAACAAATCGCGTGCTATCGTTTTAGTGTTGCTAGCCATTATGTTGCTTTGAATTGGGGTATTTCGTACTGCCCTACATTTTGCTATTGTCATATTGAGGGCAATATTCTGCTTTTTATATTCGACTACCTTTTAGTTTATTGTTATGTCTAAAAATAATTTGTTCATAAAATGGTTTTAAAATTTAACTTTTTTTGTATTATAGAATTGTAAACAAATTGACTTTTGATAGAAAAATATAACCATCGCCTGTAGATACCAAAGATGTCAATAATGCATTGTTATCCACGTAATGGGATGGTAATGACGCTTACTTAAGCTTGTCGAATACTTTAGTCTCCAAATCGGAATACAACGCACACATACAACATACAACAATAAAGCAACGCACACATAGACACCTCTCACGGACGCGATATCTCGGAATGGTTCGAAATAAAATATCTCGGAATGGTTCGGACCAAACTGTCCCGAAACATTCCGAGATATCGCGTCCATGAGAGTTGTCTATAAGTGCGTTACTCGAATATTACTTGTATGTACATTGACTTTTGTTAGTCTCCAGTATTCGATGACGATGGTGACAAGTGCTGACGCTATTACGGCAGGAATACGTAAAGTGGTGGTACCAGACTCGGGTGAAACAATGCAGAACTCTACCAACTATTAGCCACGATGGTAGTGACTCGTATAGGCAATCTTTAGCCTTTTACGAACTGCCTGGTAGAATGGCAGATCTATTCTTCCATGGGAACCCTGACTAACACTGGAGAAACTCCCCCGGTGCCCACGTCCATCCACATTCCCATGAGTATCTTCTTTATCAATCATTCATCTGCTATCTCTTCCAAGATGTCCTAACCAACGGATCATGTCATGTAATTTTTACATCGATTTCGATACTGTTTTTCAAATAGGGATGGGACATTACTCATAAAAACATCGATATTAAGATATCAATTTTTTCTTATGTGAAATATAGATATTAAAAACAGTGAATTTTATGAACAATACATCTCGGTTTTAACTGTTTTCGATGTTTTTTTAATTATATTACATACATCTTTCCCCGTGTTGGTCCCGGGCTCCTTTGAAGAATAGGCCAACTGCCATTCTGCCAGGCAGGTCGTAAAAGGCGACCGATTAGCTATACGAGTCACTACCATCGTGGCTACTAGGTGGTAGAGTCCTGCATTGCTTAGCCCGGGTCTGATACCACCGCCTTACATATTCCTGCCGCATAGCATCAGTGTTTGTAACTGTCATGTTCCGGTTTGGAGGGTAAGGTACCCGTAAACTTATGCACGTGGCATTAGACCTCGCCACAAGATAGCAACGCACCATTAACATCTTTGGTGTCTATAGGCGATGGTTGACTCTTTCCATCAGGAGACCTATCTGCTTGTTTCCTATCTTATGATATAAAAAAAAGATTAGCCGTAAAGAAGAAGGTATACATATGTGTATAGAATATATTAGTATAGAAATAAAAGACATTATATAAAAAAATCTACGCTTGTGGCTGAAAGTGATATATATTTATGTGAGTTTTTACACTTTCAATCGTCGGCACTTGGTGAAATTCCATTATTTTTAGTTGAAACTAGTTTATCACACACTTGTACTTTTATTTCACTATTATTATACACCGGTTTCGCTTTTTAAAGCATCTTCAGGACGTTATATTAACGTCCTGAAGATGCTTTAAAAAGCGAAACCGGTCGATAAAATTAAATAATTTAGTGTATAATAATAGTGAAATAAAAGTACAAGTGTGTGATAAACTAGTTTCAACTAAAAATTTAACGGTCTGGGTGGAAAAATGTAGCTGTGATGAAACATCGTTAATAAAACATCGCTCATGAAAAACGATATATCGTCGATATTTGGGGTTTCAATGTCAATGTTAAAACATTAATGTTTATGAATGATATATCGATGTTTGAAAAAATCGATGTATCGTTTGGATTCCTACTTTCATATCCACCCTCTCTTTTAAAAGGGTTTATTAAACTTTTGATAGGGCGGAGGGTGGAATACCCTAATAACGGCAATGTTTGTAGACGTTCTGGTCATATTTTGTAAGAAATTATTGCGATACTGTAGGCTCTACAGTACGATCATTAGAAATAGATTATGGCTACATTTGAGTTCATTGTTGAGAGTTCAATGCACTTGTACGTTCTAGATATTGTGTATGGACTTGATTTTTTTATTTGATAGGATCGTGAACAGCAAACGATTCACCCGATTTCTCCATATGTTTATGAGGGGGCTATTCGATCAATAGATCAATTGACTAGTGCTTACGCTAGGTTGCTACGTGAGGCATCTTGTAAAAGCCGAGAATACGTGTCACTCGAACCGCAAAGGACTGGAACATACTTCCTGAATGTGTTCCCCGACGAGTACAATCTGGGAATTTTCAAGAGAAAAGTGAACAGGTATCTTCTAGGGAAGCGCGTTCCATCTTAACCCTCATCTTAGCTTACCAACAGGCAAGATCTAGGTCAAGCGCTTACCTATCGACAATAAAAAAAAACTAACGTTGTGACTGCTAGCTAGGTGGTGAAGTTCTATAATCGTTTTAACCAGGTCTCGATACAATCTCTGCTGATTTGATATAAAAAAAATCAGGGATCGAACCCGTGACCTCGTGATCTGAACTGAATAGGCAAAATTATGGTTAAGGACCGACATATTTTATACATACATACATACATGTATGTATGTATGTGTGTATAAAATGTTCTCTCTGCCTACATATTTTATAAGATCTATCAATGTCAACTAACGATCGCCTGTGGCCGAAATTCGACCATAGCTATATAATAAAATCTCTTTTAAGCTTAATAACTGATTTTTCTCCGTGTTGGTCCTGGGCTCCTTTAATAATAGGCTAACTGCCGTTCTGCCAGGCAGGTCATAAAAGACGACCAATTGGCTATTCGAGTCACTACCATCGTGGCTACTAGGTAGTAGAGTTCTGCATTGTATCGTCCGGGTCTGGTACCACCGCCTTACCTATTCCTGCCGCAATAGCGTCAGTGCTTGACACTATCGTGTTCCGGTTTGGAGGGTAAGGTAGCCGGTAAACTTATGCATGTGGCATTAAACCTCGCTAAAAGATAGCAATGCACCATTAACGTCTTTGGTGTCTATAGGTGATGGTTGAGTCTTTCCATCAGGAGACCCATCTGCTTGTTTCCTATCTTATGATATAAAAAAAGATTAGCCGTAAAGAAGAAGGTATACATATGTGTATAATATCATGAATGTCACATGAATCTTTTTATGATCATAGACTTACTCTATGTTTATAACATTAGATAGTAAATAAGCAAATAGCTCTCCTGATGGAAAAAGAAACCATCGCCTATAGACACCAAAGATGTTAATGATGCGTTGTTATCCGTGTGGTGGGTTGGTAATGCCACATGCATAAGTCTACCGGCTACCTTACCCTCGAAACCGGAACACAACAATACAATAACTCTTTATTGTGCACCAAAATATATGACAACATTATAAATTACAACATAAAAATAATACAAGTAAGATACACAAAGGCGGTCTTATCACTAATAAAGTGATCTCTTCCAGACAACCTTTATAATAAGGATAACAATATACTAGAAAAAGTGGTGCTAACCACAAGGTAACTTATAGTTTTTATGCTCATTAAATAAAATAATAATAATAATAATATAAGTAACATCAATGATAATCACTGACGCTATTGCGGCAGGAATAGGTAAGGTAGTGATATCAAATTCCGGGAGAGACGTTACTGGACTCTACCACCTTATAGTCACGAATGGTAGTGAAACATATAGCCATTCGGTTGTCTTTTTCTACCTGCCTGGCAGAAGGGCAATTGATCTATTCTTGAAAGGAGCCCCAACCAACCGGGGGAAAAATGTACTGTATGTTTATTTTTGGATTTCTAATTCATTTTATTTAAATATTGCGGTTCTGCAGTCCCTTGCAATGTAACTGTGTCCAAATTTCATACTTCACCGTTCGCGAAATTGTCTTAAAAATGGGTCCAAAACAAGGATTTATAACCCTATAATATTGATATGTTTGCGTCGTCATGATTGTTATGATATATGATATTACGACGTTGAGGTTAGCGCTAGTTGGCGAACCAATCACGAAACAGCAAACATATCGATATTATAACGATTTAAATCCTTGGTCCAAAGTTTTACCTTAACGTATTAATATATGGATTTTGGAAATAATTTAATTGGAATTTGAAGTTTTTTCACTAGCCTCAGTGGTCTATTGGTCCAGCGTTGGCGTTGACCACCTGAGGTCCCGGGTTCGATTCCCGGGTCAGGCATATAAAAAAAGTGTTTTTTCAATTTTCTGATAAACACAAAGTTGCCCGGGATTGGAAAGTCCCCAGTTGGCGACAGGCTTGCCACCTATCGCATTTGTGGGACCAAGTATCTTCAGCTAATCGTGCGTGCACTTGTTGTACCACTGCCTACTCCTTCGGAGATACAGGCGTGAAGATACTTTTGAAGTTAGAAAATATTGATGTTCAAAATTCAAATTAATTTATTTCCAAGATTGTGTATTACATTCTGCCTATCCCAGAAATAAGAGTAAGAGCGTGATGTAAAAAACACTTTATTTATAAATGGTTCCTTCCATAAGGTCGCGCGTTCCACCTTGAAGGTTATCGATTTTGTTACGTACACGAAATAGCGGGTATATAAACCAACACGTCCGAGGAATAGCACACTTTTTGATAATTTTTTTGGCAAATCCTTTCCTTTTGGGGAATCCACACTGTTCTTCGCGTGTTGGTCTGACCATCCTTTGAAGATCATTCTGCCAGGCAGTTCGTAAAATGCGTAGATTGCCTATACATGTCATTACCATGGTGAATACTTGGTGGTACTTGGTAGAGTTCCGCAACGTCTCGTCTAAGTATTTAGTATCACTATATATACTTAGTCGTGAAATAATAGCGTCAATGTTTGTCATTGTCGTGTTCCGGTTTGGAAGGTAAGGTAGCCAGTAAACTTATGCAAGTGGCATTAATCCATACTAATATTATAAATGCGAAAGTAACTCTGTCTGTCTGTCTGTCTGTCTGTCTGTCTGTCTGTCTGTCTGTTACGCTTTCACGGCCAAACCAATGAACCGATTTGGATAAAATTTGGTACAAATATAGTTTGAGACCCAAGAAAGGACATAGGATAGTTCTTATCCCGGAAATCCCACGGGAACGGGAACTATGCGGGTTTTTATTTTAGAATTTTTTCCACGTGAACGAAGTCGCGGGCACAGCTAGTAATAAATAAATCGGAACACGACAGTTACAAGCATTGTCATTATTACTACAGGAATATATAAGGCAGTAGTACTATATATTGACGTAGTTAATGGTATTCGCTTTATCAGTGCTATCCACTTTGCCCAAACTTCCCCTACGCCTTCATAAATTGTTATGCCTAACAGACGTTTTGTAAAGTTACAAGATTTTTACATAAAAAAATTATACTTCACAACTCTCAAACAATGACTTAGGTTTCGCAGTACAAAAGTCTATTTACACATTCATTCACAATTGCTTAAAGTTTCTTAATTATATTTGTAATTTTCCCGACGTTTCTAAAATACTTATTAATTATTATTATCTGGGTTGATCCGAGGATTTGCGTCACCGCGAGCTGCGTATCCAAAATTTTTGTTTGGGGTAGGAGGCTTGATTCGGCCGAGAGTAGACTTTATAAGGTAATCATTTTTTTTCGAGGTTTGGAAGCGCTTGAGTGTCCCTAGCTTCCTCTCGGGATCCATGGGGATAGGTTGCTTTTACTCAAACTAAAAAAAATGTTCAGACTTAAAGGAAATTTGGTATCTAAGCTCATATTTAAACACATGATACTATCTCTTCCGTAAAATATATAACTTCCTAGAATTCACAGAAAAACATTGATCACGAAGCGAACATGCCGGTTTCCTCGCAAACTAAAAAGAGTAAAAAAGTGTAGTCAGAACGACGCCATCGGGTTGTTGTCTGGCAGGATCAGGGTAATAGGTAACTAGTGTTAAAAGTTCGAAAACTTTTGCTTGCAATTTAAACCTCACGTAATACCTACCTATTTATTTTCGAGAAATAATAGTATTTAAAATTCTAAAAATAATTTGAAAATCGAAAAATTAATTCTAAAAGTAAAATTAATTTACAATTTATTTTGAGAAATAATATTATTTTTTAGGGCGAGCGAAGCGAGCCCTACACTAGGCCACTTTCTATGCACTTTTGTGGTACATTTTACGGAAAAATTATCGGACTTTTAGGTTTTTGCTTCGACGTAGTAGTTTAAATTCATGTCTAGATATGTTATCTACCAATAATAATACCATTTTACAGACCTTAAAAAAATAGAAGATACAATTTGTATTAAAATCTTATTACTACTAACGATATCTATTATAAAACTAACGAGTTAAAATCGATAGAAGATACGTTTTGTATTAGAATCTTATTTCTAGTAACGCCATCTATTATAAAACTAACGAGTTAAAATCGATTGAGGGTAGGCGCCTTCAAATTTTGAGTCACCACTTTTTCCAGATTAGGGATACAAAAAATAAGTAAGCTAATTGTAACTAATAATACAGATTATGTTAAAATTTAAATCTTGCCATCTTGATGTTTTGTGAGTTGTGATTTATAATTATGCAATTCTGGAGACAATTTTTACCTTGCTGCTGCTCTTCTGTAGCACCCACTCTTGACAGCCCGGTTGGTCGAGTGATTAGCAAACCTGACTACGCAATCGACGGGGCTCCGATTCGATATTCTTGTATTTATATATATACTTCTATGTATTAGTATAGTTGACTAACGCCCATAGCACAAGCAAATAATTTGCTTACTTTGGGGTTAGATCAGTAAGTGTAATTTGTCCCGTGAAAAAAATAAATAAAAAAACTCGGTTTCAATTTTTCCACCAATTAGGTACCTAAGCATTTTTTGCTACTCACTATTTTCAGCCGACTATCCAAAAAGGAGGAGATTCCTATTTGGTCGGAATCTTTTTTTAAGTATGTTCACTGATTATTCGAAGACGCCTGAACGGATAAGGATTTTTTTTTGTTTCAGTGAGTACCTAGATACTTCTCAGGTTATTTAATTTTAATTTGACGAAGATCTGATACAGAGTACGGGAGATACTGGAAGTAGGAAATCGACTGTTTGCAAGATTTCTGCGTTTAAATTGTCTCATATTTGTATAGTATTATTAGAGCAATTTTAAATAACATGTTTAAAAATATTTTTAAAAGATTTTAAAACTTTACGCAGGAAATTATAATTATTAACCGCGATTTTCAAAAATCGAGCTTTCATCAGATCTCCATGGTTTGAGATTCTTGAAACGTGATTATATTTTTTCAATGACGTCAGTATATATCTGTATGTGCGCACGTGATTAAATCTTTCACAGATTTTAAACGGCCTGGCTGATCGAAAAACGGTTTGCGGTGAAAGATCAAAATCAATAATCAAATTCGAAAGTTTTAAAAATTAAAACAGTATCCTTTTAAACACGGCTTCAACGAAGGCTTGCAGGATCATCCGGTTTAAAGATTTTTTATTAATGATTTTTGAACTTATTAAGAGACTACTTCACAAAATACTTTTCTTTATATTTGACTGGCGGCGCGCGGTTATCGGGCCCTTGTATAAAGGCAAGGGTTCACGTATAGACTGAAATAGCTATAGGGCCTTCAATTTGATTATCTTAGTATCGAAGGTGTATAGTAAAACATGGAAAGGAGTATGCATGGGAAGTCCGAAGGAATGTTGTATTAGGCACAAGGGAGTTTTAGGTCTAGAGCAGGGATGTGTGCGGAGAACAGAGTGAATAGAGCATTAGAGAGATTACTTAAAGGCCCAGTTTTAAGTCAGGGTGCCCGTCTTGCCCTGCATAATCATGTGCCTATCCCAACGATATTGTATGAAAGTGAGAGTTGGGTATGTTAGAAGGGCATGAAAGTATAATCAACGCAGTCGATGAAACAAATAGCTATGAAAAAAATGTCGCGTAACTCTCGCGGACCGGGTTCGTAATGTTGAAGTGAGAGAAAAGTTATGCTTGAAAGAAAGTGTTGGTGTAAAGATGAGAAAGAGCATGCTCCGTTTGTTCGGACATGTAGAAAGAATGGTAGGTGAAAGATTAACAAAACAGATATACAATGCGAGAGATGTAATACATTATTATTTATTTTTCTATACATTAAAAGATTATAGACTTTATTATTATAAATAAAGTATATACATTAAAAAATGTAATTTTCATAAAAATAATTTTCTAACAATATTACTAGATAGTAGATAGTATAACTTTGCGAGCCCTTACAAAGTTCTGCTTTTTGCTAGTATAAAATAAAATTCAAACATTGATTTCAAAAACAAAAAGCTAATTCTAATTGTAAAATTAATTTATATTATGTATGTAATAGACCGTGGATCCCAGGAATATTTTTTTTATTAATAACATGCTGAATTATTGTGAATATCTTCGAAGAATATCAAATCAGGTAATTAATAAAGTCAGGGGGCTTGAAACTTTTTGATTCAGTGAAGGAAAATATTGATTAATAACAATAATTATTTTTTTACTTTGATCGCTAAATTACTTTCTGATAAACACGAAAAAGCTTTTGTCCTACCACATTCGATGCTTTTTTGTCGAGTCTTCCACTCTAAAGATTCGGAATTGTGAGATTTTTAACTTGATATTATAGATTTAAAACAACCTATTTTTCTCACAACAGCTTGTTAATTTTTATTATAATTCAACTCTGACCGCCCCGTTGCTCGAGTGGTTAGCGACCCTGACTACGCAATCGACGACCAATTTTGATTAAAATAACCGTATTCGCCGTGTTGGTCCCGGCCTTCTTTGAAGAATAGGCCAACTGCCGTTCTGCCAGGCAGGTCGTAAAAGGCGACCGATTGGCTAACGAGTCACTAACATCGTGGCTACTAGGTGGTAGAGTTCTGCATTGTCTCGCCCGGGTCTAGTACCACCGCCTTATCTATTCCTGCCGCAATAGCGTCAGTGCTTGTTGCTGTAGTGTTCCGGTTTGGAGGGTAAGGTAGCCGGTAAACTTATGCATGTGGCATTAGACCTCGCCACAAGATAGCAACGCACCATTAACATCTTTGGTGTCTATTTGCGATGGTTGACTCTTTCCATCAGGAGACCCATCTGCTTGTTTGCTATCTTATAATATAAAAAAAAAAAATTGACGCAATTTTTAAAGGAGAAAAGCTGATAAGATTTTTAAGTCAATCGGTGAATTAACTTGAAAGTTATTTAAGAAAATTAAGTAAGTTTTCTAAAAACAACGTAATTTTAATATTTAGTAAGCTATAAGTTTTGAGAATTAGACTTGATTTTGATTTTTGATTTTTTTACGTAGTTTTTTTATTACTAAAATATTGTAGAATACTAAAAAATGATTAGCTGAAAAATTTCGAAGCTATGTCGAAAAAGCACTTTTTTCAAAAGTTTTCGTCAACGATTACTCCCAAACGGATAAACCCATTTTGATGCAATTTATGTATTAGACGTAATTTTTTGAGGAATAGGGCTGATTAGTTTTTGTACTCAATCGGTACATAAATCTGGAAGTTATATTAAAAAAATACTGTTTCGCCAAAATTTTTTTTGGTGTTTTTTCAAAATTTCTCAAAATCTCCTGGACCGAATCGGTTCAAATTTTCACGAAGTCTTGGAATATAATATATTTACGGTATACATATATAAATATATTATATACAAGTTTATATATACAAGTTGAGTGGAATCTAATCGAATGCCATCAACCACGTTTCGATTGGTCCAGCCGTTCAAAAGTTATGAGATGTTTACATACACACATACACACACACATACATACAAGACATACTCACATCATCTTGAAAATAGTCGGAAAAGTTTCCTAGGATCTCAAAACGTGGACATCTGGTGAAAACTCGATTTTCGAAAATCGGGGTAAAATCAGTAACTTCCTTATCTACATACGTAGTGGGAAGTTAAAAATGTCCTCGGACCACTGTCTATAATATTATCATTAGTGATATTTAAAAGTCGACAGAACAGTTTATCTTATACCCACTTCTAAAATCAAATATAGACAACGTTGAACAGTAAAAATATTTCGATTTTCGAGCTGTTTCATTAAAACATCACGTACTTTTAATTTGTAATATCACAGAAAAGCGTTGTTTTAAATTCCAACAGTGTGTACCCAGCGTTCAAGAGTGACAAATTGAATATATCGAAAGTGAAATGTGATGGAAAGTGCGCTCTAAGTGTATTCCAAGTGCATCGCAATGTGTCAGTTCTTTACAAACTAAACGCAAGATGGGATTGCATAAACGCGAAAGTGAGTATGAACCTAATATTTGCTTTTTATGTTAAGTGATTCGATAAATTCACGTGTTTAAGTGAATTTCTCGAATCTTACGTTACATTGCGATTTTAAAATTAGTTTTTTTATATTAAGTACTAGCCGTTGCCCGCAACTTCGTCCGCGCGGACTTCGTTTACTCCGCACTGCTCCTGCCCCGTAGGTGATAGAGTGATATTATGTAGGTATTATGTTGACCCGACCTGTTAGTAATATTCATGCAAAATTTGAAGTAAATCCATGCAGTACTTTTTGAGTTTACCCCGGACATACATACAGACAAACAGACAAAAATTCTAAAAACTATATTTTTGGCTTCGATATCGATTATAGATCACGCCCTAAGTATTCTTTTTAAAAAATATTCAATGTACAGTTTTGACTTTCCTATGATTTTATTATATGTATAGATGAGATGGCAAGCGAGCAGATGGCTCTCCTGATGGAAAGAGAACCATCGCCTATAGACATCAAATACTAATTTAATAACATATTATCCACATGGCGGGGTTTTGATTCATGCGTAACTGGTAAACTTGCAAACTTAACCAGTTACCTTACCTTCCAAATCTTGGCAAGTGTTATCAACCGCGCTTGACGACAACTACTAGCCGGCCAGATGTGCGGAACACCTGTGTTATGCACCTGTTTGAGATGATGACGTCATAACGGACAAAATAGATAACGAATGGTATAATAAGCGGGGACATCATGTTTTCGATTCATTGTAATTCTATCACTTGTTGAGGGCATTACTCTGCCTAAAATTATACTGTGCGTGTGAAAGTGATTCAAGTGTTTTATTCGGCCAAACTGCTTCACGTTACACCGACGTAAAGTAGCAGCCCTGCTGCTGCGTTTCGTTTGGTTTGTGAGAGTACCGGAGGCCTAACCCCCCCCCCCCCCCCGCACACTATGAATGCGCAATCAAAAGAGAATCTACCCCAGGGGGTACCACTTGCACCAGCAGTAGAGAATCCCCCCCTGAGCGTCCGTGCTCTGGATTCCAGCCGGGTCATGGATGCTCAGGCTGCCCTGTGTATTCTGGGGGGGCGGGGGGGGGGGGGGGGGGGCAAAATTGCGCTCATAGACAATCCTGTCCGGGGCAAGAAAGGCATGGCACCCCCTACCACGCTTACTGTGGATTTCTGTAATGTCAGGGGGCTTCATTCCAACTTGAACGCCGTCCATTACCAACTCGAGACAGCGAAGCCAGCTTTGCTCTTTTTGACCGAGACACAGATATCTTCTCCGGTTGATACTTCTTACCTCTCCTACCCGGGGTACAAACTGGAACATTCCTTTGTACCGCGGGCTGGGGTGTGCGCATACGTCAGAGAAGATATCTGTTACCGGCGCCTCGGCAGACTTGAAGGTCAGGACCTATCCACCCTCTGGTTACGCGTAGCTTGCGACGACCATCCACGCAGCTACGCGAGCCTATACAGGTCCCATGGCGGGAATACTGAAGTTGACCGGCTCATTGAGCATTTACAAACGGCTGTAGATTCCGTGTTAGAGCAGACCCCCTCTACAGAGATCTTGGGCGATTTTAATGCCCACCACGCCGAATGGCTTTGTTCATGCACCACCGATCATGCGGGGAAGTCTGTTCCCGATTTTGCCTTGGCGTATGGTCTTACACAACTAGTAACTTCGCCTACGCGAGTTCTCGATGTGGATGACCATATGCCTACACTGTTGGAGCTTCTGCTGACCTCTCATCCGGACCATTATCAGGTATTGGTGGACGTCCCACTTGGTTCGTCAGACCACTGCCTGATCCGGAGTAAAGTGCCGGTTTCGCGCCTATCACGGCCTCCTTTAGCAGGCTGTCGTCGCGTTTGGCACTTTAGGTCAGCAGATTGGGACGGGATGCGGTCTTTTTTTGCGTCCTACCCATGGGGGCGGTTGTGCTTCTCGCTGGATGATCCGAATGTCGTCGCTGACTCTATTGCCGATGTGGTGCTGCAGGGCATGGAACTTTTCATTCCATTTTCTGCGGTACCAATTGGTGGTAAGTCTCAGCCTTGGTTTGGTCGCTCCTGTAAAACGGCTTCGCGCCGCAAGCAGGAGTGCTACCGGGCTTGGGCTGCAGCGTCCGCATCTTGTGATGAAAAAACCAGCACATTACGTAAGGAGTACAATTTCGCCTCGAGGTACTTCAAAAGAGCTATCGCCAAGGCAAAATCGGAACACATTGGCAGAATTGGCGAGAAATTAGTTCGCCTTCCTTCGGGCACTCGTGCGTTCTGGTCTCTCGCCAAGGCTGTCTTAGGGAATTTCTCACAGCCCTCTCTTCCATCCTTGCACGGAGACGATGACTCTCTGGCCCATACCACAAAGGAGAAGGCCGATCTCCTGGGCTCCTTCTTTGCGGCCAACTCGACTCTGGATGACCAAGGGAACGCACCGCCTACCATCTCGCAGTGTGATAGTTCTATGCCAGAACTACAATTTCGGCAGTCATCTGTTCGTCAAGCACTACTTTCCTTGGACATCCACAAGTCGAGTGGGCTGGATGGCATCCCTCCGATTGTGCTAAAAATGTGTGCTCCAGAGTTGGCACCAGTATTAACACGCCTATTCCGGCTCTCCTATTCACTCGGCGTGGTACCGAATTCATGAAAGACAGCTTTGGTGCATCCCATCCCTAAAAAAGAAGATCGCTCTAACCCGTTTAACTATCGGCCCATAGCCGTAACCTCCTTGTTCTCCAAAATTATGGAGACAATCATCAACTCTCAGCTCCTCAAGTATTTAGAAGAGCACCAGCTGATTAGCGACCGTCAGTACGGTTTCCGTCGCGGCCGCTCAGCTGGTGACCTTCTAGTATACCTAACTCATCGATGGGCGGAAGCAGTTGAGTCCAAGGGGGAGGCATTGGCAGTTAGTTTGGACATAGCGAAGGCCTTTGATCGGGTATGGTACAAAGCGCTTCTCGCGAAGCTGCCTTCCTATGGGCTTCCTGAGAAATTATGCGAGTGGGTCACCAGTTTTTTGGCTGACCGGAGCATCAAGGTCGTTGTCGACGGTGCATGCTCCGACCTTAAATCTGTCAATGCTGGTGTTCCCCAAGGCTACGTGCTATCACCGACACTGTTCCTTCTGCATATCTATGATATGATGCGAATTAGCAACATACATTGCTATGCGGATGACAGTACTGGTGATGCTACATACTCCGGCCGAAGCAGTATTTCTCGGGAACACGTCGAAGAGTGCCGAAACAAGCTTGTGTCTGAAGTCGAGAATCGACTTATCGATGTCTCGGAATGGGGTCGCCAAAACCTGGCTACTTTTAACCCCAAGAAGACACAGCTTTGCGTGTTCACCGCAAAAAAGACGCCCTTTGTCGTATCACCTCGATTTGAGGATACTCTCCTGACAGCCTCAGCTAGTGTCGGAATCCTGGGAGTTGACAAATCGAATTACGTTCAGTTTCGCGGTCATTTGGAAGGCAAGGCTAAACTAGCCTCCAAAAAGCTCGGTGTGCTCAGCAGAGCGAAACAGTACTTTTTGCCGGTCCATCGCCTTCAACTTTATAAGGCACAGGTTCGGCCTCACATAGAGTACTGCTCGGATCTCTGGTCCGGAGCTCCTCAGTACCAGCTTCTTCCTCTTGATCGCATTCAGCGTAGAGCGGTTCGAATCGTTGACGACCAGGCCATTTCGAAACAGCTTGACTCTTTGGCATTGCGCAGAGATGTAGGTTCTCTCTGTGTCTTTTATCGTATATATTATGGAGAGTGTTCCGACGAGTTGTATGGATTAATTCCTGCCGCCGAATTCCACCATCGGACATCGCGTCAAAACTTGAAGTTCCATCCTCACCATCTCGATGTCTGGAAATCCACAACCTGCTTGCCTTGCCTTAGTTGCCTCACTTTTACCACAACAATATCAGTCCTTGTCATTCCAGTTTTGAGGTAGCCGTAATTTATGATTGTGGCATTACGTCTATGTTTATAGACGACGGTTATCTTTGTGCTTCAGAAAATCTGATTGTTGGCAGTTTTATAGGGCTAAATAGGGTCTTAAATTGACTCGACCTGCCTTATTCCAGGCTATGTAGTGCCTCATTAGTGGCGCGTTCATCTATACATATAATAAAATCGTAGGAAAGTCAAAACTGTACATTGAATATTTTTTTAAAGAATACTTGGGGCGTGATCTACAATCGTTATCGAAGCCAAAAATATAGTTTTTAGAATTTTTGTCGGTTTGTCTGTTTGTCTGTATGTCTGTTTGTCTGTATGTATGTCCGGGGTAAACTCAAAAAGTACTGCAAAGATTTACTTCAATATTGCTAATAGGTCGGGTCAACATATAGGCTACATATTATCACGCTATCACCTACGGGGGAGGGGCAGTGCGGAGTAAACGAACTCCACGCGAACGAAGTCGCTGGCAACAGCTAGTATTATTATATATATTAAAATAAGGTGTAAAACAACTAACACGAATTTTATATATACATATATATAAAAATGAACGTCTAGACTGACATATTTTACTGTTTTTTTATTGATGAACATTATATTTTGATACTTTTTGGCCTATTCGGGACAAAGACAACCCAAACCCATAACAAAATTGGCCCCGTCGTTCGTGTTGTCGTCGTTAACTTATCTTTTATATTATTTTACACACTCACGCGATGTGGCTTACTACAGCATCATCAGGGATGTTTTGTAGGTACAGTTATGTCTTAGATTATGTCTTAGTTATGTTAGCAGTTTCGCCAAGTGGCAACGATGAAAAGTATCAACATTTTTATGTTGAACATTAGTAGGATCGGAAACGCGGTCACTACTTCCGATCCGGTAACACACTGAGACCCAGCGGAAGAAACTCGGCGGGTTTGTCTTATTAGTACTTTTTTAAAATAATATTTATAGATACAATGTATTATATTTCGTATATCAAAAAAGAATTTACTAGAACCGTATTTCTTCTCGACCTGTCTCATTCCAGGGTAAGTACGTCATTAGCGATGCGTCAATTATTAATGAATTGGGACGAGTGGACTTACGCGACGCATTCACTAAACGTATCTTTACATGTACGTATCTACTGCTCTGTTTAATTTAAATTGTGACTATTGAATTTTTCAATATATTATTATTAATATTATAAATGCGAAAGTTTGGATGTTTGGAAGGATGTTTGGATGGATGTTTGTTACTCAATCATGCAAAAACTACTGAAAAAAAAGACAAGCCCGCTGAGTTTCTTCCGCCGGATCTTCTCAGTGTGTGGCCACGTTTCCGATCTGGTAGTAACTCAAAAAATGTTGACTCGTCAAAAGTGCCTGTAAAGGATAATTTGAATAAAAATGTTTTGACTTTGACTTTGAACGGATTTGGCACACCGGTAGATGATAAGGGAACATACCCATACTACGTGACCTATTTTTTAAGATTTTTCGACCCCTCCCTCCCCTCGGTGACCACTCGTAGTATATGCCAAGACCCCCCCCCCTCCTTTAGTTTTCACGTAGTAATTCATAATTATGATTTTTAATCATTTCACAGGCAAAAATTGAAAAAAAATAATAATTTGGCTCATACTCGTCTTTATTGCATAAGACTGCATGCATACTTAAATTACTAGTGAATTATGTATTATGAAAAAGAACAACATTCGTGAAAACATATTGCTATACAGTATGGAACTTACAGTAACTTAATTTACGAACACAACAATTATTTTCATTCATTAAATTTCTCTCATTAAAATCGACTACGTGACAAAAATCTGAGCCACCCCCCGCTCCTGTGACTGACCGTAGTATTTTAAACCGCCCCCCCCCCCTAAACGGGTCACGTAGTATGGGTACGTTCCCTAATCTGGAATAGCACATAGGCTACTTTTTATCCCGGAAAAATTAGGTGATCCCGCGGGATTTGCCAGAAACTTTTATAATGCAGCGGGCTGCACGCTGCAGCTACTTTTTTAATAAATAAAAGTAAGTACTATGCGTTCCAACTGAGAATAGGATCGCGCTTGTTATCAACTTCATACCACAAGCGTGAGATAAGTAATATCAGCAAAAAAATATTTATTGAAGAACAAATAACGTTTGAATAATATTATTTTCATGAATAACAAAATTAGTAAAAACATCAGTCTAGATGTTCATCTATATATTATATAAAAATCGTATTATATAAGTCAAAAACGACAGGGCCAATTTTGTTGCGATTTTTGTCGGTTTGGGTTGTCTTTGTCCAGAATAGGCTAAAAGTATTAAGATATAATATTCATCAATTAAAAAACAGTAAAATATATCAATATATATATATATATATATATATATATATATATATATATATATATATATATATATATATATATATATAGTTATTTGCCATCTTATGAAATGTATAGCTGATAGTTTTCACCATGACAACAATTTGTTAGCTATATAATAATATTAAAATGAATATAATATTCCATATAAAAATCTTGAATCGTATTTCTTCTCGACCTGTCTTATTCCAGGGTAAGTACGTTATTAGCGACGCATCCATTATTAATAAATTGGAACGAGCGGACTCATGCGACGCATTCATTAAACTTATCTTAAGACGTACTGCTCTGTTTACTTTTAGTTATGACTTTCTTAGTAAATAAATCTAGTAAAAAATATCATTAGAAGTATGATATTTATCATACCTCTAATGATGTCACTCACTTTTATTTATAAAGAAAGTCATAATTAATGTATTAACATTACATTTTTGGCGAATACAAACGAAGGATAATGCACTATTAACATCTATGGTGTTTATAGGCGATGGCTATCTTTCTTCATCATCAGAAACGTCCAATAACATAAAAATTGAATGTAATATTCGATAGGAAATCTTAAATCGTATTTCTTCCCGACCTGTCTCCGGGGTAAATATACGTCATGAGCGACGCGTCCATTATTCATTAATTGGGACGAGCGGACTCGCGCAACGCATTAATTAAACGTATCTTAAAATGTACTGCTGGTACTGCCCTGTTTAATTTTAATGATAGATCTTTATTTCAGAAATAAAAATGAACCAATATCATTAGAGGCATGATAATGATAATACTTAAAGCATAATATTTCTTTGGGGTTATTTCAAGAGGTTTAATTTTTCCAGCGTTATTTATTCCTCATATTATTAATTAAGATAATATTATTATATTTGTATAGTCTATTTCAATTTTAATGACGCAATACTTAATTAAATAGCAGTGAAATAATTATATTTCCTGTAAAAACTTAATTCTTAATAATTATTTATTTATTAAATTATTTTTAAATTAAACAAGCGTTATGAAGCGTGCATTTTCAATTTTTTTTTATTTATTACATTATTTTCCCGTATAAGTCTGGGCTCCTTTGAAGAATAGACCAACTAACGTTCGACCAGGCAGGTCGTAAAAGGCGACCAATTGGATATACGTGCCACTACTACCGTGACACGTATATCCAATTGGTCCAATTGGTACCAAGTGATAGAGTTCCGCAAGGTCTCACCCGGGTATTTGGTACCACCGCCTTACCTATTCTGCCGCAATAGCTTCAATTCTTGTCTCAGTCGCGTTTCGGTTTGGAGAGTAGAGTAGACTTATGCATGTGGCATTGCCATCACGCCACACGGATAACAACGCACCATTAACAATTTTAGTGTCTATGTAGCCGATGGCTGCTCTTTCAATCAGGAGAACCATCTGTTTGTTTGCTATCTAATGATATAAAAGAAATATATACTTGCTAAGATGATGACATAAACGTTTATAAAAATCTTATTAGGCTACTTAAGAATGGGAGAAAAGCATACGTATTAAGAGGTAAAGTGACCAGTGGCAATACGATATTTAAGAGAAAGCGAAAGAGATGTTATATGAATTCCAAAAAAATAAAAGAAAAATCACGGGACAAATTACACTTACTGATCTAACCCTAAAGTAAGCAAATTATTTGCTTGTGTTCTGGGTGTTACGAGGCCCGTCGATTGCGTAGTCAGGATCGCTAACCACTCGACCAACGGGGCGTAAAGTAAAAAAAAATCCACAGCCAATATATATTAGCATACGTGCTCTCTTTACACCGTTAAATTATAGAACAGTCACGAATCCGTTACTATTCTCAGACGAATTCATCCCTTGTAAGCTGTACGTTCATACAAAACCCATAACATTTCAACCCCACTACACTAATAGGATAGCTAGCTAGCTAAATAGGACGCGCCATTACCATATTTCGTGTCTATAAGGGATAGTTTTCTTTTTTAATCAGGAAAATCGTCATCAATTGTTTGTTAACCTATAAAAATAGTACAAAATAAACTTACATTTAAATCCGATCCATCACTGCCAGAAGCAATTATTTAAATGACGCTGTTTTGCCTGTGTTGTTTCGTGCGTCTTTTGAAGAATAAGACATCTACCGTTCTAACAGTATCGCTCATAAAATCAGATGTGTCACCTGCGTGACTACTAGGTGATAGCGGCAATACGGGACGGGAGTGTCTATGGTCTATTGTGTGAGAATAAGTGATTATTTTAGTAATAGTGCCTAAAAATAAATTATAACAAGTTAAAGTGAACATTTAGTTCTAAAACTTACCAAAATAACCTAACCTTCAACTGTAAGTGTTATCTAAACTTTATATTAACTATGAAAGTAATTACCTTAAAATGTTGAACGCTTATACTGAAACACTTTTAAAATCTTTTGTGACTGTTTGTTGCTGTGATAATAATTGCAAGTTCATCAACAACAAATAAACAACCATACGCACATGGAATATACTAATAAATCACACCAATTTTCACTATTTTGATTAATCAAAGAAATCTCAAATATGCAAAAAAACGTTATTACTTTCAAATTTTGAAAGTTACTGTATTTAAATTCTATATTTCATTAACCGATAAATTATATTGACATTGCTTCTAACAAGTACGACGAGAAACTAAGAAATACAGATTATACATAACTTATCACGAAAAATAAACCCGAGGACACAATATACGATTCTTAAAGGGACGATTTTAAAAGTGTTACCATAGCAATTAGTATACAGACGGAATCTAGTCAATTATAATAAATACGAAATATAAGTATTTTAATCATATAAAATTATATTGTAACATGGATTTATCAGATCGCGATTTAATAAATGCAATGGATAATGTGACAAAAAGAAAAAGATATAATAAAAGTGCGCAGAGTTCACCTAATATTTCTTTTATATCAACTCGATCAGATTCTACAGTTCGAAGTCTTCCTGATTTATCTACAGCTTGCTCTGAAATGGAAGAACTACAGGATGGTTTTAAAAAATTACAAATACAACTAGATAGCGCAAATAAAGAGATTGATGAATTAATTTTGGAAAATAACACTCTGAAAAGAAAAATTTGTGAACTTGAAAAATTTATTGCGACTTTAAATAAAATTTATAAGGAACCTACTAGCAGTATGAAAAAAAAAAGAATTTCTGTACAAAATATAAATAAAGATCTTATAAGCTGTAATAAAGATAAAGCACAAAAAGAAGTTAATAAAAGGTTAGACTTTTATGATGATATAGAAAGTGAAATAATGAAAACCACTATTATAGGCAATAATAATAATTATCACAAAATAAAAGGACAAAATCATTCAAAAGATAATATAAAAAGAAGGTTATATATTTTTGGAGCACAACAATGCAGGGGACTCGCATCAAATCTTATAAAATCAAGAGAAAGCTCGCCTTATGAAGTGTATGAAATTTTTTCTATTACAAAACCTTACGCGAAAACAAAAGAGGTACTAAGACATTGTTATGAGATTAATATTAGAAAATCTGATATTTTTATTATCTGCGTTGGTGAAAACGATACAAATCCAGTTAAGGTCCAAATGGAAACTTCTTCAGTTCTTAAATATCTTTCAGAATGTACAGTTCTAGTATTAAGTATTTATAAAAACCGGTTTCTTAATGAAATTATGTTAAATAATTCTATCAAACTATTATGCAACAATACGCCAAATGCAACTCATATTAATGTAGGCTCGCTTAATTATGGCATTACTACTCATAAACAATATATGTCTAAAGTCTCTCAAGCCATTAACTTTTTTCTTGACTCCAAATATTATAAGGATAGATTCTTAGTTTGTAAAGACTGGTCACAAAAATATAGAAGCAAAAGTGTTAAAGTTGTTAAAAAGCTGGAAGTTAATTATAAAGTATCTCCAAAGAAAGGGACTATTCCTTATTATTTTGCAAAAGTTGAAAAGAAGCTTTTGGATCAAAAAGACGCAAACACCACAAACAATTTTTTTCGAGAATGAAAATTCGCACAATAATTTTCTTATTATGCATCAAAACATTGCAGGACTTCTGAACAAATTAGATATCTTAACGGTGCATCTTGAAAACTTAAATGCATCAAATCAACATGTTAATGTTTTATGTTTTTCGGAAACTTTTGTAAAAAGAGGTAATGAAGAGAATATCCAATTGTATGATTATAGAGTTGTCTCAACTTACTGCAGGGAATCAAAATGTCGTGGTGGGGTATGCATATTAATAGATAAAAATATAGAAACTATTAATTTAGATATTTGTAATAGCTTGTCTGTAGAAAAATCTTTCGAATGTTGTGGAATTGATATACCACAGTTTAATTGTTACATAGTCTGCTTATATCGAACACCTGACTCTAATATAAATATATTTTTTAATAAACTGCAAATACTTTTACATAAACTAATGAATAATAATACAAATAAACGATTAATTTTAACAGGAGACTTCAATATTGATACTATGACTAATAATAATATTACTTATGAATTTATAGATATACTACAAAATTACAATTTAGAATTACATATAAAGGAACCTACAAGACAAAAATCTTGCATCGACAATATAGCAAGCAATATAAAAGAAACACACTGCTTCTTAAAATGTTTATATTTGTCAGATCATAACACATCCCAGTTCATACAATTTAAAACTCAAGATCCTTCTAATAAAAAAGAACATTTGTATATCTACAAACGTGAATTTAGTTCTGAAAATATAGAAAAATTCAAAAATGTTTTACACAAATTATCTTGGTACGAAGTTATGAATAAAAAAGACCTAAATGAGAGTTTTAATGAGTTTCATAATACATTTTGTCTATTTTATAATCTCTGTTTTCCAATACAAAAAATAAAAGTAACAAAAAATAAGCGTCCTTTAAAATGGATTACTAAAGGGATTAAATTATCTTGTAAATATAAAAGAAAATTGCGGTACAAATATTACAAAAATAGGTCTGTTGAAAACAAAATCCAATATATTAAATATTCTAAGATATTAAAAAATTGTATAACTTTCTCAAAACAAAATAGCTGCCAAAAATATATACAGACTGCCAAAAATAAGTGTCGTGCACTATGGAATGTCATTAAAGATGAAACAAAACCTACAGAAGATCATTATCATATTAATAAGATTAAAAAAGATGGTAATGTAATAAGAGAACCATATCAAATAGCAAATGAATTTAATAATTATTTCGTTAATATAGGTACACAAATGCAAACAAATACGAATATTTCAGTAACTACAAAAATAATAAAAAATTTTAACACCATATACCTGACTCCGACCACGGAATTAGAGATAAAACAAATTATAAAATCTCTGAATAATACTCAATCAGTAGGATACGACTCCATATCTACACAAGTTATTAAAAGTGTATCTGATATACTCTCTCCTATACTAACATGGTTAGTAAATCAATCGTTCATACAAGGAGTATTTCCAGAAAAACTTAAAACTTCTGTGGTAAGACCACTATTTAAAAAAGGCAGTCGTGATGATATGAACAACTATAGGCCAATTACTTTGATACCGATAATCTCAAAAATTTTTGAAAAAGTTATGTATAATAGGTTAATAAAATTTATTCAGAAATATAACATTCTTGGTAAAGAACAATTCGGGTTTCAGAAAAACAAATCAACTACTTTAGCAGCTTTTTCTCTAATAAAATCAATCACAGAAAATATTAATAAGAAAAATAAGGTGGCAGTTATATTTTTTGATATGTCGAAAGCTTTTGACTGTGTCAATCATGATATACTGCTGAATAAATGCGAGAAATACGGTATTAGAGGTGTCGCACTTGATTGGATAAGAAGTTATCTTACCAATCGTAAACAATATGTTGAGATATCTCAGCTCACCGATGAACAAGAATTTATAACATACAATTCTGCTTGCGTACGTAATCAAAACGGAGTGCCACAAGGTAGTGTATTAGGTCCATTATTATTTTTACTTGGAATAAATGATCTACCAAATAATCTGCAACATAAATGTATTCTCTTTGCTGATGATATCTCACTTATTGTAACCAGCAACAGAAATGATCAACTCCAATCTGAAATCAATATGTCAATTAATTTAGTATTTGAGTGGCTCGCCGCAAACAATTTTCGCGCAAATATAGTTAAGACTAAATTCATACAATTCAGACATTTTAATACTATTCCTCAAATAATAAAACTTAAATATAATGGTCACGATATTGAGGAAACAGAAGAAATCAAGTTCTTGGGTATTTATATTGATCATCACTGTAATTGGAAGGCCCATACGTACAACTTATGTCAGAAATTAAATAAATATGTATATGTGTTACGTAGGATAAGACGAAATATTGGGAAGAATGCTGCCATATCTGCTTATCACGCATATGTGGCATCAATATTACGATATGGTCTAATTTTATGGATAAACTCACCTAACTGGGAGAGGGTGTTTTTAACACAAAAAAAATGCATAAGGGCCATTTTCAATGTAACCCCCCTAGATAGCTGTAGACCACTATTTAAAAAAAAAAAAATATTAACTTTAACATGTATGTATATTTTAGAAGCTGTTAGTTTTGTTAATAAACATTTAGATTTATTTGAAATTGCCAAAGAAAAATCTAAATTAGGGTACAGAGATCCCACGAGATTAATGATGCCTCATTGCAAATCTCAAATGTTCCAAAAAAATTGCTATGTAAATACCATTAAGGTATACAATAAGATACCCAAAGAAATACGGGAACTACCAGGCAAAATACAACATAGCAGATTAAAAAAATGGCTATTAGAAAAAAATTTCTATTCTTTAAATGAATTTTTTGATTTTAGATAAGTATTAATATTAATAATCTATATTTAGGGAACTTGATATTAATTTAAATTTGTGTGATAGTTATTTCCATATACTGCCATTTTTTAATTTTATTTTAATTTTTGATTATTTGACATATTGACTGATATAATTATTATTGATGAAAATTATTTTATATTCTGACATTTTAATTTATTTTAATATTATATAATTGACTAGGAATTGATTTTATTTGACATTTTAAATTGACATGCTTGGAATCGTTTATTTTTTATTTAATTTAGGATTTCGATACTTTAAAATGATTGTATATCTTTTAAATTGTAAGTGACCGGGCTTAAGTGCATCTATTTAATTAACTGAAGTAAAAAAATGTAATGGCTTGAAAAGACAATTGGTATAGAAAGACTTTTATGTATAAATATAGATTATTATGTATGAGACGGTGTTATTTAATAGGAAAATAAATATTTAATTTTAAGTATAAATTAATATATTAAAATAACAAATTTGCATGCTATCTATAGCGAAATTGGCTTGTTCACTAATATAAGTTAAGAGATCTTGTTACCCTATTTCAGGCAAATAAAGAAATTTAATTTAATTTAATTTAATAGGGTCAGGTCTTGTCAATGTTGTGTACCGGTTTAGAGGTTACCTGCAGCAGAGGTAGCTACGAGTACTTCCACAGTATAAAAATTGTGCTACTACTCCATTTAGTACTTTTGCGAAACATCCATCAAATCATCCATCCATCCATCAATGATCCAAATCTCTTTTAAATTCGGCAACTGACTCTAGACTAAAGAAAATAGTATCTTTACATGTATGTATATTATCATGTATCTCACATGAATGTAATGTGTGTAATGTTAACTTTTATTAATTTCATATATTTCTAGTGCATATTATTTAAAAATATTAGGTTTCTGCGGTCCTCCGCAATATAATCTTTAACTGTGGCAATTTCATACCCCCTATTCGCGCAATTGTCTTAAAAAAGGATACAAACTTTTCTATTCGCGCATTATATTAATACTAGCGATCTCCTGTAACCGACCATAGACTAAACAATATTATATCTCTTAGTTTGACAACTAATTTTATTCGTAAAGAAAATCGTATAGATACATGTGTGTATTAAACATGTACTATGCGTTCCAACTAAGAATAGGATTGTCAGGATGACATATTGATCCGCATTTTGCAAAAACTTCATAAGCGATGAGTAGGGTATGCAAAAATATTCTACCAAAGAAATTAAAAAATATATTTTCATTCTAATATCTAATACTAAAATATAATATTAATCAATAAAAAAACAGTAGAATATATCAGTCTAGCCGTCCATCTATATATATATATATATATATATATATATATATATATATATATATATATATATATATATATATATATATATATATATATATATATATATATATATATATATATATATATATATATAGATGGACGGCTAGACTGATATATTCTACTGTTTTTTTATTGATTAATATTATATTTTAGTACTTTTTAGCCTATTCTGGACAAATACAACCCAAACCCCATTGATATAAAAAAACCCTAGATCCACAGTCCCGAACAAAACTGATACTCAAAAGTGTCCCTAATTTCTTTTAAGTAGTTATAGATATGGCAAAAACATATGTGCTTGCATATCAAACCTCAAGTGCAAGACTTATAGTTCTTTTTACAAAGCAATGTATGAAAATAAATAAAATTGACAGTGACGCGGCCGACGCGTTTCTATTTCAAATGAGCGCATAATTTAAAATTGTGCGCTCATTTTTGGAGGACGTTTTTGACACACTGATTGTGTATCTTGGGTTTTTTTATATCAATGCCAAACCCACAAAAATCGCAACAAAATTGCCCCGTCATTTTTAACTTATAAGTGGTGTAACTAACAAGACTTTTTTATATTTATATACATGAACAGCTAAACTGATGTTTTTTAATAATTTTTTATTGATATAAATAACATTATTAAAACGTTATTTGTTCTTCAATAAACCAGCAATATTTTTTGAACAAATATTTTTATGCTGACATTACTAATTTAACACTTGTGGTATGAAGTTGATAACAAGCGCGATCCTATTCTTATTTGGAACGCATCGTATGTCACATGAATGTAGTGTGTGTAATGTTTATTTTTATCAATTTAATGTATTTCTAATGTATTTTATTTAAAAATGTTAGTTTTCTGCAGTCCTCTTCAACTATGCCAAACTTCAACTTTAGCTATGCCAAATTTCATATTCGACCGTTCGCGCAAGTGTCTTAAAAAGGGTTACAAAATATTCCTTCCACGTATTAATATATAGATATAATATAGATAAGCAGATTTAATTAGAGTTGTGGTGGTTCACATAACGCATAGCGTTATATATTAGCGTGCTATGTATACTCAATGAAAAGCACAGAAAAATATAGCTTATAGTCTATAACACGCTATCATATCATGATCATCAAATGGACTTTAGTCCCCAGGCAGTACACCTTGCCTGGCTGGGAAGATCTTCCTTTTCCCCTTACTTGTTCTTGTGTGACGTCATCAACATCCACAGCTATGACGTCACCTGACAACCTGACCCGCTTGATCTATCTATTTGACCCTTCAGCGGTACGGACCAACAGCGCCACAATAATTTCAAGCAATCTACAAACGCTACAGCCACATGTATTAAAACCCGCCACACCTTCAAGCACAATAGCAAACACCAACAAGATTTATATTTTTGTTGTCTATAGACGATGGTTATCTTTTTCCATCATCTGTTTTTCCGCCATGCAATTCATTATCAAAGCGAAGGATCGGATAAATATACCACTACCGTATCACTCGGGTGTGGTACTATTGCCTCACTTTTAAAGTCTCTTCACGCCCATATCCCCGAAGTAGTAGGCAGAGGTACAACATGTGCAACCACGCTTAGTCGAAGGTACTTGGTCCCACAAATGTGATAGGTGGCAAGCCTATCGCCAACCGAGCACTTTCCAATCCCGGGCAACTTTGTGTTTCTCAGAAAACTGAAAAAACACTTTTTAAGCTATTATTACTAAGCTTCTATCGCGGGCCATGAGCGTGGAGACCGAATCCAGAAATTCCGTAACGAAAAAACCTAACACCCCCCCGTCGGCCGGCACAGCGGTGATACTTTTTAGTTTTTCCATCTATCGACAAATACTTTTAATGACTTTTTGAAATATCACGCTTGTCTCTTTAGTTCAGCAACCCGTCTTTAGGTGGCATTGGTTGTATTGGAAAACTACCGTAATCAGCTGTTTGTGAGAAAGTATATAGGTGTATAGGTATTTATCATCTACGTACAACATTGAATATCTGTAATCGTATAATTATATTTTATAATAATATATTAATTAATTATAAATCAACAATACTGCAGGTAATTTTTTTTAAATTATTCACTATATATTTAAAAAAAAAAAGCTATGCGATAGCTTTACCGCGGCAGTCTCCGAGTGCCACACGTCTTTTTTTTTATGTGCCCGACCCGGGAATCGAACCCGGACCTCATGTGGTCAACGCCAACGCTGGACCACTAGACCACAGAGGCGACCTCACTTTTACCACAAAAATGTCAGTTCTTGTCATTCCAGTTTTGAGGTAGCCGTAAGTTATGATTGTGGCATTACGTTTATGTTTATAGACGACGGTTATCTTTGTGCTTCAGAAGATCTGATTGTTGGCAGTTTTAAAGGGTTAAATAGGGTCTTAAATTAACTTAACCTGCGTTATTCCAGGCTAAGTAGTGCCTCATTAGTGGCGCGTTCATTATTAATAACGTAGCGCGACCGAATTCACGCGACATTTCTTAAGACGGTTTGCTCAGTGCTATTACAATGACGATTTATTTAGAGTTCCGTAGTCAGCAAGCAGTAAATCAGCAGCAAATTATTGCCAGTCTTATTTCAGGCTTTTCCCATAGAGCAAACCTTTCGAAGTAAAGTTAACTTCAATATTATCGCGGTATATAAACACTTTTTAGATAATTCGAAATTAAAATACTTATATTTATTTACATGGACGAGTAAACATTTTTGAATTCCTCAGATAATTAGAAATTCACAACTTTTTAAATTAAATATTAAAGGTATTATATATATATATATATATATATATATATATATATATATATATATATATATATATATATATATATATATATATATATATATATATATATATAATACCTTTAATAAAAATATTAAAGGTAATTTAGACTCATTATTTTTAAACTTCGGATAACTTAAATTATTTTTAATTAGAACGCAAACGAACGCAAACGCAAAAAATGTAATTAGAACGAATGTAATTAGAACCAAAACTCTAATTAATTTTAACTTGCAATAATCTGTGTTTAAATCATTTGCTTGTAAAAATTATGATAAACAGATAATAATTGCTTGTTAGAATTGATTTGCATTTCGGAAACTGGCCGTAAATGAAATATCTAGTAAAGTGAAATAAGATTATACGTTTAAATTAATTAACGTCAAAAGGGATAAAAGAAACAGGATTTTTTTGACCCGACCTGCCTTATTCCAGGTTAAGTAGAACCTCATTAGTCGCGCATTCATTATTATTAACATGACCGGCCTCACGCGACGCATTCATTTAACATTTCTTGAGGCAGATTGCTCATTGCCTTTGAATGATGCAGGCGTAAGTCCGTAGTAAGCACAATATAGTCTATATTTCTCATTAAAAATACATATTAAATATATTAAAAGAGCAACTACGAGGTTTTGTTGCGGCCATCGTTAAAAACCAGCCTCGCGAACAAAAAATTACCTTTAATATTTTGGCGTTGTCTTCCAAATTCAAAAACTCATCACTTTTGAGTATCAATTCAGCACATGGATAAGAAAATTTTTTGAGTTTCGAATTATTGTCTAAAAAATGTTTACAGATTGTCAAAATGTTAACGGTAATGTAGACGCATTATTCCCGCAATAAGGGTAATTTTATCTAGGTAGGTAGGTATATAGCCTTGATAAAATTAATGTTCAGATAATGTCGAAAGGAATAAAATAAATATGTATGGATTGCATGAGTTGAATCCACGGATTAAATGGATACGCCTTTCAAGACAATTTCTTAGTTTGTCTGTGTAGCTTGCAATCACATACATAAATACAGAGTTATAGGTACTACTTACCAATGAAAACAAATCATTTTAAGGGTAACTTTTAAACCTTGTCATCTCATACCGTACGATAAAACAGTACAACATGGTTTATTTCTATTTTTCCACTATATAATATAACTTACAAATGTATGAAATTTTTGACAGTAATAGAAGTGTTTGCTCATAATATGCGCCCAATTTCGCGTCTATTAGTATCCATGTGGTCTGTGGTCACCCGACCTGCCTTATATATATATATATATATATATAAGGCACGTTCGTTAGTCTCGTTAGTCTCGCTATAACTCGAGAACGGCTTTACCGATTTGGCTAATTTTGGATAAACACCACGAGATACGTCTCGATCGAAAAAGTGACGTTTGATCGACTATTTTTTGTTTGATAAAATGACAGCAAGACGTTTGATCGGTAGAGAAAATAATTACCGTTTTAGCAAATAGAGAACGTGACATAAATGTTGAGAAAACGGGTCGATAAATTTTTATCGTGTTGCTTATCCTAAGCCTGCAGGAAAGGTTTGAAAGGTGAGAAAATATAGAAAAAAAATAAGATTAGTTAAAAAGACAGAACAACGTTTGGCGGGTCAGCTAGTCTATATATATATATATATATATATATATATATATATATATATATATATATATATATATATATATATATATATATAAAAATCAATTGCTGTTCGTTAGTCTCGCTAAAACTCGAGAACGGCTGAACCGATTCACTAATTGTGGTTTTGAATTGATTGTTGAAGTCCAGGGAAGGATTAAAAGGTGAGAAATATAGAAAAAAAGAGTAGTTAAAAAGGCAGAACAACGTTTGCAGGGTCAACTAGTTATTAATAAGAATAACTCACGCGACGTATCTACCTATTAAACATTACATAAGACGGATGGCTCTGTGCCATTTTATATTTGTTCATTTATCACTACAGGGTTAATTTTAATGTAGCTTTTTAAATTTACTGTTGTTTACTTAGATATAAAATTGAAAAAATGTGATGTCACAAAATGTGGGGCCCCTCTCTACCCCTTGTCACACATTGTCACACTTCGTCAACTCCCTCCCTCCCCCTTAATGTGTGACGTAATTTATGGATGGCCCCATACTTTACAGTAATATTTTACGAGTGAACATTTTTGACACAGTAAAACTGCAGCAACCGACTTCGAATTTGATATATACCCGTAACCCTGAATTAGATCTTCAACAAATTAAAATGGGACCACACGGAGAGTATCCTAACGTGACCATACGTCCCGTTTTAAACAGGACAGTCCCTTTTCAACTACTCTGTCCCGGTGTCCCCAAGTATATTTCAGGGACATGAAAACGTCCCTTTTTCAGAAAAAATACACAGCCACGGTATAAAAAACTATAAATTGATATAGGGTAACGTGCCCCAAAGCCGACCGACGCCTAATGTCGGTCACCTAACATTTTTCCGTAGATAATTAAATTTAAATTTCATATAGGTTTAAATTTGTGTTGCGAATCACGACTTTACTGGTATAACTGTGTAATAACACACGATTTTGCCAATTTGTCATATACTCCAATGTTATAGCACGTAGAAGCCAACAAATCGTCATACAGAGCCGTAATGTCTCTGATTTAGCTAAAAACTGTAGAGGAGATGACGCCCGGGAATTGTGTTTTTGACCATAAGTATTCGCGTAATAGCTTTTACTTTTCTTTTGCAGAAAAATAAAAGAGTATAGAACATTATCCTTTGCTGAGAAATAACAGCGGCCGAGATTAGGGCACTCATTTTGATACAAGAGCTTATGGTCGGCCCCCGGCTGACATTATCCTCCTTTTGTCAAGTCGGTTAATAATACAAATTCCTCCTTCTTTTGGAAGAATGGTTGATAATACAAATTCCTCCTCTTTTTGGAACGTCGATTGATAATAAAAATTCCTCCTTCTTTTGAAAAATCGGATGATAATACAAATTCCTCCTCCTTTTGAGAAGTCGGTTGATAATACAAATTACGCATTTTCGTAGTTAAGTTTCAGTATTCTTATCGTCTTATTACACATATATACTTTCAACTAGTATCTGCGTAAACAGTCTCCGTCAGGTTGCAACATATCGATCCTAGCTTCGACCTTCGAGTGCGACCTGACGCGACCACACGACCTTACCTGTGACCTTACTAAGGATACTGTATAAATATTTTTGCTTTTATTACAAATGAACAGGCATTTTCTCTTGAAAGAAAGATATGTGCTGTCATATTTAGAAGCACTGGGGATGTATTTCAGAATATTTGGCCTATAAATATGACTTAAGTTAATATGTATGCACTAAAGTTTGGATCATTTAAAGAATATTCCGTGCATCCATGGTGCATCCGATCTGAACCCGGGAACTTCGAATCTTTTCAACCGATTTTCCATTAACAATTCGTCGGACTCTTTTAAGGATTCCGTTCCTGAATATGAAAAACGGGACTAATATAGGATCACTTAGTTGCCCGTCTGTCCGTCTGTCAAGTAGGCATGGCACATTTCACGCATCACTGGTTATATAACTCGTTATAAAATAATTCACGTTTCACACCAGTTATATGTATCGAAACCGTCTGTTATATATAATGCGAGCGTGATTTTATTTCACGCGGGCTAAGCTACTACTTAAGCTTATAATTAGCAGAATTCCATCGTACGAAAGAGACAAAGCAACAATATTTGAATGACACCGCTATTTTACTTTACTAATCAGTTAAATTATAATCGTATAAATAACTATATCAAGTCATTATCACTGCGACATATAACAGACGGAATTAAATGCACCCATTGTGACAATAATCGCCCTAATAAAATATAACGGCCGTGATTTATCACGCGTGATATAACAGTGACAAAAAATTTTCGTAATGTCAAGACACTTTTTCGCAGTTTTCGAACGCTTGAAGGTATCAAGTTGAAACTGAACAGCTGTGAAAAACTTGTAAGTCAAAGCGATCAAAAGATATGACCATTTATGTCGCATATTTTGCGATTTCTTGCGATTTCAAACCGCTCCCCGTTGACCTAGAATTCAAGCACTTCAATCCCCCCCCCCCCCCCTCTCTAAACCTTGAAAAATTTAATGATTAACTCAATAAAGTCTCCTCTTAGTTTTAATTTAGCCTCCCAAACCTTGAAAAATTTGATGTTTACCTTGATAAAGTCCACCGGCTCTACCTTCACTTTAATCAAGCCCCCAAACCTTTACTTTAGTTAGCCCCCCTCCCCCCAAAGTATGAAAAAATTGATGTTTACCTTGATAAAGTGTACCCTCAGTTTAATCAAGCCCTCCCAAACCTTGAAAAATTTGATAGTAACCTTAATAAAGTCTACCCTCAGTTAACAAGTCCCCTCCCCCAAACAATATATCGCTGAATCGAACAGTTTCGATATTTTCGAAATTTCAAAATCTTATTTATTATAGATATTTCGATCCATCCATTTAATTTAAAGTTGAAGATACTCGGATGAATTATTAAGAGTTTAGTACGTACTACGTACCGTCCATACAAACAGTCTACGACTGCTTCAAAACATAATTTTTAGGGTTCCGTATAACAAAAGAAAAAAAAGGAACCCTTATAGACCGTGGTCCCACGAGCAAACATTTTTTGATTAATAACAAGCTGATTTTTTGTGAACAGCTTATTTTTGAGGAGACAACCATCTTTTTCTATCTTCGAAAAATTTCGAATCAGGTAACTAACAAAGTTAGAAAAATATCTATAAAAATGCAATCCTTTTCATAAATAAAGCAAAAATCGCATTTTTTAAGTTACGACAACTTACGCAGGACCCGTCGATTTGTCATCAAATTTAACAAAAAACGAATGTACAGATATACTTTATATTATTTACATTTTTTTTTCATTAGGGCGATTACAGCTGCGAACGACCTTGAGTTAGTGACAGGCGCAGCGTAAATACTATTTCGCACGTCAAGATCTCCCGTCGTCAAAGAGTATATACAGTGGAAGCAGATATGTTTTAACATATTTGTTTACCTATATAAACTTTTATCATCATGAATCAAATGAATGTTGGCAAACTCAAAACTCACAATCGATAATCGGTCATTTATCGATTATCCTTTCATTTTAGAAAAACGATCAATATCGAAAGAAAAAACAGTAAATATCCAAAATCGACAAAAAAATTATATGATAATTTTACACAATAATGACTGTTACGTATCTTATTTTTTTTTTTTGTAATATACAATACATATTGTGTAGCACTTTATTTTAATACATACAATTAACCTTTAATATTTATTTTTAATACAAATTTATACATTTGCCCTTTTAATGGATGAAATTAAAAGAAATTTTAAAATAAAAATTTCTTTAATTGTATTGAAAAGCATAAATACTAAATTTTAAGTAATTTCCACAACAAACAATTAATTTTTCATACAAAAATTAACTCTCCTTTTACCCATTTATGGGATGAAATTCAAAAGTGCGTATTCCTTTAATCGTATTAAAAAGCATAAGTACTAAATTTTATGTAATAAACAATTTATTTTAATATAATCATTAACGCCCCTTTTTGTTTTGTTTTTTTAGAGTTTTCTGCGACCGTTTGCTATTTCAAGTATACATGCATATTATTACAGATTAATTATTGTTATTATTATTAATGTATTTTTCGAGTAGGTATTTTAACTATTATTTACTTTAAACTTTTGTATACAAATTTATATGGATGAACATCTGAAATAAAGCAATTATTATTATTATTTATTTCTTTAAAGGTTTAAATTACATCATAATGACAACCTCTGTAAAAAAACAGCCTTTCCGCTCCAAACTTATTATCTACTATAAAAAACGTTCAAGCGTAAACGAAATGTCCAATTTTCAAACAGCACAACCTTATTACTGTGCCAAACGTACTATCTGTATTATTACTCTTTGACTCGAATGTGGAGAGCGGAGTATGCTAACGTGCGACCCAGCCTCCCCGTACGAACGCTACCAAGAGACTGACTTTCGGAGCGAGCGCTGTCCGCGAATGAAATAATAAGGTTTTTATTGATTTAATGGCACGCTATAATAATTTTGTAAAATTTTGAACTTAAATATTATAAAGCAATAAATTGTCTGTAATAAAGTGAAAAAATCATTAAAATCGTTTCAGTAGTTTGAAAGTTATAAGAAAATTCTTGCGTAAAAATAAGAGAGATATTCGATTTTTTTCGTCAAAAATAACAACATATATTTATATTATTTACACTATATATATACTTATACTTTATATTATTTACATTTTTTTTTTCATTAAGGCGAGTACAGCTGCGAACGACCTTGAGTTAGTGACAGGCGCAGCGTAAATACTATTTCGCACGTCAAGATCTCCCGTCGTCAAAGAGTATATACATTGGAAGCAGATATGTTTTAACATATTTGTTTACCTATATGAACTTTTATCATCATGAATCAAATGAATGTTGGCAAACTCAAAACTCACAATCGATAATCGGTCATTTATCGATTATCCTTTCATTTTAGAAAAACGATCAATATCGAAAGAAAAAACAGTAAAGATCCAAAATCGACAAAAAATTATATGATAATTTTACACAATAATGACTGTTACGTATCTTATTTTTTTTTTGTAATATACAATACATATTGTGTAGCACTTTATTTTAATACATACAATTAACCTTTAATTTATTTATTATTTATTTATTTATTTAAAATTTATGCACAACATGTACAGAGGTGGACTTAATGCTACATGACATTCTCTACCAGTCAACCTTAAACAAATATAAACAGTGTTTACGATGGGGTGCACAGAGAAACTTAATACAATCGTTTACTACTGGCATATTCCTTCTTGATTATTATTAAAATAAATTAAAATTAAAGAAAACAATAAGATAATACGATATTACAATATACTTAGATACAAGTAATATATTACATATATAATACATTATACATATACCTACATAAATACCTATATATATACAAGTACATATTTATATATAGTTATATAAATACATATATACATACATATTATACTACCATAGCGCGTAACACCATTATTCTGCCAAATGCTTACAGAGAGAACGTTTAAAAGACAATTTGGAGGGACTATTCCTAATATCAATGGGAAGAGTATTCCAAAGCCTCACAGCTTCAGAAGAAAAAGATTTGGATAAGAAATCGGTACGACAAAAAGGTACTTGAAGAGTCGGGATATTTTCTGAACGAAGTTGGCGTGAATGTGTGGCATGCTGAAATATGAATTTTGACTTAAGATATTGAGGTGCATTAGGATTATAAAGAATTGTGAATAATGTACAAAGCAATCTCAACTGTCTTCGTTGGCGGATCGGAAGCCATTTCAGTTTAGAGCGATATAATGAGACGTGATCAAACTTACGCAGACCAAAGATGAACCGTATACAATTGTTGAGCATGCGTTCTAATCTGTCTAAAAGGGCTTGACTTAAATCTACGAAACACACGTCGGCATAATCAAGTATTGGTATAACTAGGGTCTGCACAAGTAGGAGTTTTGATTGGGGCGGCAAAAAGTTTTTGTACCGATAAAGGGATCGTAAAGCCATATTAACCTTACGACAAAGTTCAGTAGTATGTGGTAACCAAGATAGAGTTTGGTCTATTATGAGTCCTAGATCTTTGACGTAAGGGAGAAAGGGGATAGTAATGTTATCAAAAACTACCGCTGAAATAGAGCTCCAATCCAAACTTTGAACCCGACGCGAGCTGCCAATAATGATAGCCTGACATTTATTAGGATTGACTGTTATACCAAACTTATTCGTCCAGTCAAGAACGTTGTGTAAATCCTGATTGATACGACTTACAGCTTCGTTGATGCCTCCTAAGTTTGATTGGGCATAAATTTGCAAATCATCTGCATACAAATGGTGAGAACAGCTTAAACGGTTAGTAATTAGGTTTATGACTACGGAAAAAAGGAGGGGAAATAGGATCCCACCCTGAGGAACGCCTGTCAATACGTCACACCAGTCAGATAAATTATCATTAACACGAACTGCTTGCTGACGGCCTCTAACGTAGGATGAAAACCAATTTAAGGCAGACGGGGATAGGCCAAGGTGTGCAAGGACCGCTATTAAAATGTCATGGTTGACTGTATTGAAAGCATTGGAAAAATCGATTAAAACTAGGACTGACAACCATGACTCTTCCATAGCGGACCTTATATCTTCAGTAACTTTCAGGAGAGCAGTAGTCGTGCTATGCCCCATACGGAAGCCCGATTGACAGGGACTCAGATAATTTATCTCATTCAGGTACTTAGTGATCTGATTATGAGCAACTGCCTCGAGAATTTTTGAGAGAAAAGGAAGTATAGATATGGGTCTGAAGTGGTTAGTAGCACTAGGATTTGAGATTTTGGGAAGCGGCAGAATGAGTGCTTTACGCCAGAGAGTGGGAAATTCACTGGATAGGGAAAAATTAATTAAATGTGTTATAACAGGCACAATAAATTCTTTGATTCTAAAAATCATGTCTCTACTCACTTGATCACATCTAACAGCTTTTGATTTAATGGCAAGCATTGCCTTTATTGTGTCTTCATTAGTGACAGGTGAAAAAGTAAATATATTATTGTGAAAGGGGTTCATTGAGCGTATATAAGATATTGTACGAGATTTGATTGTGTCATCCATGATGTGTGTGGCTGAGAAAAAGATGTTAAATTCATTAGCAGATATATTTAGAGAGCAGTTATTTACGGAAGTGGAAACACCAAGAGAGTTTAAGAATTTCCAAACATGTGGTGGAGACGAATTGGATATATTATCATGGATATATCTACGTTTAGCTGACCTCACCATCTGATTGCAGCGATTTCTAATTTTTTTAAAGTAACACCAGTTCTCTGAACATCTGTCCCTCTTGAAATGACAAAATGCTCGATCCCGTTTTTTCATCATTTTTCGGATTTCAGGTGTAATCCAAGGAGCAGGAGGGCGCTTTATTTTCACACGATGTATAGGAGCGTGTCTGTCATACAAATCAATAATTTTCTTGGTAAAACAATTGACCTTGGCATCTATAGTTAAGCTGTCAAAGACATCTGACCAATCAATAGAAGAAGCATCCTGTTCTAAATCTGCTTGATTGATTCTTGCAAAATTACGCAATTTCAAGATTTTCACTCGAGGCTTAGGAGGTCTCAATTTATAAGACAAGTGTATCAAATCATGAAGGGAAAACCCGGGGCTGAAAACTGACCATAATCCACCGCATGTGTTGGTGAAGATACCATTATTAAATCAATTAATGAGTCTTCAGCATTTATATTGTGATGTGTGGGATTAAGGGGTAAGAGCGTTAGACAATAAGAATTTAAAATTGAGTGAAGTTCTCGTGCTCTTTGAGTGTCTCTAAGTACATCAGTGTTAAAATCCCCCATTATAACATGATGAGAATACTCATTACTGTACAAGGCTAAAAGAGATTCAAAGTCAGAAAAATAATTAACATTTGGTGGACAGTAAACAACGCCAAGAAGTACCTTTACTCCACTAACAATTATCTCCAACATGAGATATTCGATGGCTTCCGAGTAAGGTGTCGATGAAGTTGCTAATATTTTAAAAGATATTTTGCTTTGTAGATAAATGGCAACCCCACCACCCCGCTTATTCAAACGATCATTACGAAGAAGTACATAGCCGGGTAAACTGCAAAGATTAGAGCTGTAGGAAGGTTTAAGCCAACTCTCAGACACAAGAATAGCATTCACACAAGGAGAATTAAAGGTATCATATAGTTCATTGTAATGTTGGGGGATACTTTGAGCATTAATATGACAAACATTAAAATGGTTATTGTATTGAGAAAAGTGTTGAGTTATCATTGTGTCAAGGGTCTGGGCAACTGTAGTAGAGTCGGAAGACGAATCAGAGTCTAGGGCAGAATAGAAAGAAGCGCTATCAGTATCAGATGACATAATAAAATAATATAATATCAAATAAATACTAATAAAAAAATATATATAATTAAGTAAAAATACGTTAATAACTTAATAACTTAACAGTTAATCAAGTGCAGTAGCACTTAAACATATTTGTAACTACCGGTGGTTATTACATCGTTAATAAAATGTTCAATGTAAGATAATGAAATCACAAAACTGAAAAACAAAAATTATCGATACTACGAAACAGAGAAAAAAAAAAAAAACACAATCATGAGATAAATAAATACAGCGCCACAATCGGGGCCTATAGAGCCATTTTCATATTTCTGACAAACTAGATAAACACAGTAGGGTAAATTTACAAGGAAGAAATATATTAAAAACTATATTAAAAACTTAATTCACAAAGTCTAAACATTTATAGTTTATCTATGAATCTTCACTACAGAAAAGAAGAAGGTGGAAAGTAATTTGACATTTGACAATGTCATCGATTGACGTCTGACAAATGTCATACAAAACCACAACATGTTAATTGAATTATGTCTAAAGTTATTAAAGTAATTGGTTTTAGAAATGTTAAATTTTAAGGTATACCCGAATACAGTTATTATATTTCGTAAAAAGTGAAAAGTAATATAACTACGTGCATATTGGAGTGAGATACAAAGATACGCTATTGATATTGAACAACGTAGTTCGGCTAAGTAAATAAGCTAAACGAGAAATATATATAAAATACTATTTTTTAGTAACTCGCTTCGATCTCTCCTTGGCCAATGATGGCTGCTGCTGCTGCTGCGGTGCTTGCACATGACTAACAGCTTGTTTAGGATGCGCCAAAACAAGTTTTTCAAGATCCAAACTACTTAGGATCTTATGCCGACTGCCATTAGGCGCCTTGATATTTATACTTCCGCCAGTTGTCCAAACATTACGAGTACCAAAGTGATTTCGAGCCTCAAGAAAAAGAGCCTTGCGTCGTTTAGTGAGATATTCAGACAACACTAAAGAAGTACCTTTAAGTTTGGTTTTGAGCTTCCATACTTCATCACGTTGATTTGCGGCCGTCATACGAAATAATATGGGACGAATTTAATTTAATTTAATATTTATTTTTAATACAAATTTATACATTTGCCCTTTTAATGGATGAAATTAAAAGAAATTTTAAAATAAAAATTTCTTTAATTGTATTGAAAAGCATAAATACTAAATTTTAAGTAATTTCCACAACAAACAATTAATTTTTCATACAAAAATTAACTCTCCTTTTACCCATTTATGGGATGAAATTCAAAAGTGCGTATTCCTTTAATCGTATTAAAAAGCATAAGTACTAAATTTTATGTAATAAACAATTTATTTTAATATAATCATTAACGCCCCTTTTTGTTTTGTTTTTTTAGAGTTTTCTGCAACCGTTTGCTATTTCAAGTATACATGCATATTATTACAGATTAATTATTGTTATTATTATTAATGTATTTTTCGAGTAGGTATTTTAACTATTATTTACTTTAAACTTTTGTATACAAATTTATATGGATGAACATCTGAAATAAAGCAATTATTATTACTATTTATTTCTTTAAAGGTTTAAATTACATCATAATGACAACCTCTGTAAAAAAACAGCCTTTCCGCTCCAAACTTATTATCTACTATAAAAAACGTTCAAGCGTAAACGAAATGTCCAATTTTCAAACAGCACAACCTTATTACTGTGCCAAACGTACTATCTGTATTATTACTCTTTGACTCGAATGTGGAGAGCGGAGTATGCTAACGTGCGACACAGCCTCCCCGTACGAACGCTACCAAGAGACTGACTTTCGGAGCGAGCGCTGTCCGCGAATGAAATAATAAGGTTTTTATTGATTTAATGGCACGCTATAATAATTTTGTAAAATTTTGAACTTAAATATTATAAAGCAATAAATTGTCTGTAATAAAGTGAAAAAATCATTAAAATCGTTTCAGTAGTTTGAAAGTTATAAGAAAATTCTTGCGTAAAAATAAGAGAGATATTCGATTATTTTTCGTCAAAAATAACAACAAAATTTGAAAAATCGAACTTAAAATTTAAAGTAAATTATATTTTACGTATAATGTATATTTTTTTAAATTATTGGATTAACCGTTTAGGAGTAGTAGGCTTTCAAAGAGAAGTATATTTCGTAGTTTGGCGTATGTAATCGCCTTAAAACAGGGCGGCGATAGATAGCATAAAACCAGTCGTGATATAAGGTCATATACATAGTTATGAATTATGACTGTATGCAGGAATGTCTATGCACATGAAAATGCTATTACTCCATGTCAAGTTCAAACTCTCGTAAATTCTTTCAGCGACCGCTAATGGATGTTGCATGTTCCGGCGTGCCCATACATTTAAATATAAAAGCTCGAACATTTAATTATTCAAACGTCAAGGATTCTGTTTTAGATTGGTTTTAAGAGCGGGGCTGTCAGATAGCAATCGGAGTGACTCCAGGGTTGTTGAAAGTAATATTTAAAATTTTAGAAATTCTTCTCGTTATTTATGTCAAGGAGTTTCAACAATTAGGAAGTTGTTCACGATATAACGGAACATACAGGCTGACAGCAGTTTTCAAGTTTAATTAGTGAAAGTCCTCTCCCGCATTGGTCTGGGCTCCTTTGAAAAATAGACCAACTGCCGTTCTGTCAGGCAGGTCGGAAGAGGTGACCAATTGGCTATGCGAGGCATTACCGTTGTGGCTACTAGGTGGTAGAGTTCTGCATTGTCTCACCCGATTCTAGTACTAACGTCTTACATATTTCTGTCGCAATAGCGTCAGTGTCCTTTACTGTCGTGTTCCGGTTTGCAGGGTGAGGTAGCCGGTAAACTTATGCATGTGGCATTAGACCTTGCCACAAGATAGCAATGCACCATTAACATCTTTTGTGTCTATAGGCGATGGTATTCTCTTTTCCTCAGGAAACCTATCTGCTTGTGTGCTTTGTTATATCTTATGATATAAAAAAGGATAAAAATAAAATGAATATTAAATATTCGTTTTATTTTCACTCTTTCCTTCTCTGCACATCACTAAAATCTAATAAAACAAAATAGCAACAGTTATTATCAAAATCTGCAATGTGCTTACAGAAAGGATGAAAACCTGTAAAACGCAAATGTAAGCATGCAAAGCTTTGAGTATATGCAAATTGATTTTTTTCTACTTAATATTCCAATAGATTGACTAAAATAATAAAAAAAACAATAATTCGTCATGCAATATGCGTCCAAAATTTGTAAAATTTTTTTTGCTATGAACCTCATAGAAAGTTTTTTAGCTCCTGAAAATTTTGCCTCATTGTACTTTTGCAGCCTTTGATTCTATAAGCCTCATTTGTCATGAAACTTTTGTCAGACAAAAATCAATCTACAGACAGACGCTTCAAATTATTATCATCAATAACTAGCTGTGCCCGCGACTTCGTCCGCGTGGAAAAAATTAGAAATAAAAGTAGCATTAGTTACTCCTTGTTACCGTGGTTAAATAGACTATCCCGGGGTTTTACCCGCATAGTTCTCTTTTCCCATGAGATTTCCGGAACAAAAGCTATTCTGTGTCTTTTCTCGGTTCTCAGACTATCTTTGTACCAAATTTCATCCAAATCGGTTCCGTGGTTTAGGCGTGAAGGCGCGATAAACAGACAGCACTTTCGCATTTATAATATTAGTCGAAGTGATCTAACCCCAAAGTAAACAAATTATCTGGTTGTGATGTGGGTGATAATCAACGATACTAGTACATAGAAATACTTTATAAATACTATTACATACGTACAATACAATACAATAACTCTTTATTGCGCACCAAAATACATATATGACAACATATATGTTACAAAAAAATATTTTACAAGGCAATAAAATACACAAAGGCTGGAAGTTGTCTGGCATACAGTTGTCTGGAAGAGGTCAATAATAAAGTGATCTCTTCCTGACAACCTTTATAATAAGGATAACAATATACTCGGAAAAGTAGTGCTAACCACAAGATAATTTATAGTTTTTATGCTCTTAAATAAAAGACAAAAAATTATAATAAAAGTAACATCCGATTACAGTTACACATAAAAACAAAAAAAAAGACGTGTGTGACTCGGAGACTGCCGCGGTAAAGCGTAGCATTTTTTATCAACTTATGCAATTACAATTATATATTTATTTTATTAATGCAGTATTTTTTTTCTTGACAAAGCTTTAAAAAGTATGGCATCAGAGGAAAATCATTAGAGTGGATACAAAGTTATTTAGATAAAAGGAAACAATGTGTTGAAATTTCAAAAGTATTTGGCAATCATCAAAAAATATTTACTTCAAGTTATTGCTGTAGTGACTGTGGAATACCACAGGGAAGTGTTTTAGGGCCCTTGCTTTTTCTAATTTATATTAATGATCTCCCAGAAAATATCGAACATGAATCATTTTTATTTGCAGATGACACTACCCTCCTTATTAAATGTAAAAACAAAAATCTTTTAGTAAAGGAAACATCTGAAACCTTACTTAAAGTTTCAGAATAGTTTAAAAGCAACAATCTAAAAATTAACTTGAGTAAAACAAAAATAGTTGAATTTCAAACATATTACAGTAATAATATCAAAAGTTCAAACATATTTTTTAACAATACCAATATAGAAAATACAGATAATACTAAATTTCTAGGAATATTAATTGACAAACATTGTAACTGGAAAGCACACATTGATTCCCTTTGCAATAAAATTGATAGATTTGTGTATGTTTTAAGAAGAATAAGAGAAACAGCAAACTTAAACGCTACCTTGTTAGCATATCATGGATATGTCTCATCTGTATTGCAATACGGAATTCCTATTTGGGGAAACTCAGTAGATTTAATCAAAATACTTAGAATACAAAAGAAATGTATACGTGCAATATGTAATGTGAATCAACTTTATTCTTGTAAACCACTTTTTAAAAAACTTAAAATACTACCATTACCTTGTCTTTATATCCTGGCGGTATGCGCATTTGTAAAAAAACATCAACACTTGTTTAAAACAAATGCTGAAGTATTAGGTAATACATGTTTTAGGAATAGTGAAAAACTACATGTGCCCCGCCAAAGACTCCACATTTTTAAAAGAAATGCCTATTGTATGGCAATTAATATATACAATCATATTTCTGATAGTCTTAAATCCTTACCTCTTAATAAATTCCGCAAACAACTATTTGATTTACTACTAGACAAATCTTATTATAATGTGAATGAATTTCTTGCTGATAAAATTAAATATTAATCTAATAATAAATCTTTTATTGTATATAATTATAAAAAAAACGTTGTAATTAATAAATTTAAACTAACATGAATTAGAAATTAATCTTTTTAAATTACAAGATTTATAAAATTGCATATTAAAAAATTTAGTTTATAAAGTAGAACATGTTGATAAATATACATTAAATTGTACAACTTAACTAAATTGTTACATTTTATCTATTATCTTTCTTCTTAAACTTTGTAAAATGTCAATATTTTAATTAAACAAAAAATGAATTTTATAATTTATAGAAATAAGTTGTGATGTCAATTAATGTGTGTAATTGTATCATGTAACTATAATTTAAAAAAAAAAAACAAGCCCGCTGAGTTTTTTCCGCCGGATCTTCTCAGTGTGTGGCCGCGTTCCGATCCGGTAGTAATTGTAAAAATCCACTCACAACATTTTTAGTTTATTGATAAATAATTATAATTTTAAAATATTTGCACACCATATCATGGTAGAATATGTTGGTAACTTAATCAAATTTTAATAATAATAATAATAATAATAATTCTTTATTTGCACGAAATAAGAGTACAAAAAGATGTGATTAAAGTGATTTACAGTTCTTCCTACTTCACCATATAATGGCATGCAAATTTTCAGTTATATATTTATTTAAACATGCAAGACCTATATACATTTATAAGCAAAAAAAAAAAAAATACCAAATTCTGAAATAACTAGTAGTCATTGCTAAATTAAAATCTTACAAATACCTGTCATATAATGCAATACTTTGTCAAACAATATAAATTTATAATTACATGTCATTTATGCATTTAAATATTGGTAAATTTACATTTCATAATACTTATACAATATAAAAATTAATAAAAAAAAAAGAGTTAATATAATATAAAATACAGCGGAAATTACTTTTATCTTTGCACTTACTACTTTGTATGTCTAACAATTAAATTTAATTTTTAATTAAACAAAATGTATTATCTATTTTACATTATAATATTAATTAATACTTAGATTTTAAATTATGAAGTAAATTGACAGATTTTTATAAATATTATACATTTTTTAGAGGAAAAGCTCCCTTACATCATAAAAACATTTATTTAACAACCATTTCGTTAATTCCTTCTTAAATTTATTAATTGGAAGATCCTTTATATTATTTGGTATTTTATTAAAAATTTTAATGGCCATAAAATAGACATTTCTTTGGAATAATTTAGTGTTGCACTTTGGTATTAACAACTTATTGGCATGCCTAACAGATCTAGGATTATGTTCTATATTTAGTTTAAAAAGATGTGGGTATCTTTTGACAAACATCGCAATCTTAATAACTTAATAACTTGTAACTCCCATTTTCTGGCAAATAAATCATTTCTTTCTTTCTTTCTTCTTTCTTCTTTGTTTATTCATATTTAAAACACTTTGTACACAAATTATACGAGTATAGATATTCACTGTTGTACGTAGATGATAAATACCTATACACCTATATACTTTCTCACAAACAGCTGATTACGGTAGTTTTCCAATACAACCAATGCCACCTAAAGACGGGTTGCTGAACTAAAGAGACAAGCGTGATATTTCAAAAAGTCATTAAAAGTTCTGGTATTTATCGATAGATGGAAAAACTAAAAAGTATCACCCCTGTGCCGGTCGGAGTGGGGTGTGTTAGGTTTTTTCGTTACGGAATTTCTGGATTCGGTCTCCACGCTCAAGGCCCGCGATAGAAGCTATGCAATAGCTTAAAAAAAACAAAAATCGCAAATAAAGCAGTGGTAATACGTAAAACTAACAAGAAAAATTAAACAAAATTACAAGGTACATAGAAAGTGACGTTTGACCATACTTTTGAAGGAATTTAAACTTGGCACCTTTCTGATAACTACTGGAAGAGAGTTCCAAAGTGTAAAATCTTGTGAGGTGAAGGAACGGCTGTAATAAATAGTTTTCTGCTTTGGCACTAACAGGTAACGATTCTCAGCCGATCTAAGGTATTTGTGCTGGTTGTCACGGAAAATGAATCTTTCTTTCAAATAAGATGGAGATTTCAGATCATAGAGAGTGAAGTATAGCTGTGCGAGAATATGAGTATTCCGACGAAGATGAATAGGCAACCACTTGAGCTTGGCACGAAATTCGGAAACGTGGTCATATTTACGAAGACCAAATATGAACCTTATACAAAGATTTTAAAGTCGCTCAAGTTTATTGATCTGATCGCTCTATATACATACGTAATGCGTTCATCGTTACAGATAAAATTCACATTTATAATATTGATCAACATTCGTGTTTCTAATTATACGTTTATTTTAGCACTTACCACGTGCTTGAAAAAACTTGAAAAATTTAAAAACAACAAAGAAAAAAATCGATACGTTAGGGTTTGAACCTACGACTTTCTCTCCGGGATGCTCTAACCAATAGAGCCATTGTCGATTAGTATAAAGTGGTGAAATTCTCGTTTGCCATGTGATCGATCCCGTCGATTGTACTGATCGCAAGATACATACGTATAATATAACTAGTTAAACGAGTTCATGTGTCGAGATTTTTTTTTGTTGTTTTTAAGATTTTCAAGTTTTTCCAAGCACGGTGTGAGTGTTAAAACATACATATAATGAGAGGTAAACACGCCAAAGATGTGAATGGTGGGTTAGTATGCGGCAGGGATGGAATGCTCCATGTATTTATTTATTGTAGGACCAAAATTCATTAATTCTAAAACGGTGAAAGGTGATCATAACATGGGTGTTCCGGCTTAAACGAGCCGGATATGGCTTCAGAGTCACATTACGGGAGACCGGACAAGTGCCGACTGCTGGCATGTCTCGCTTAGATAATTAAATCGCATGTTTTACATTGAACTCTATCAACTTAATCCGCAATAGTTATATACTGATACACGCGTTTTGTACGTTAAATATACTTTTTCAAACAAAGCGGAAATATTGTTATTACTTATGAATAAAGAACTCGTCAAGTACCTATATATAAAAAATCCAAATTATTTCCGGTGCATTTTTTTAAATTTGGAATAAAAACACGCCAGCAATAGTACATAGATAAGTCTGTTTGGGTGTCATTTGAATTTTCTTTCATTGACCTTGATACAATTTGGTTTAATTAGCTGTACAGCCAACTATAGCCATAGATGCGTTTACCTTTCGGCAGAGGCGGTAAAAAGATCAATCTATTACTTGTATAAGATTTTTTTTATTTCCTTGCATTTTTTAAGAAAATCGCTGTATAAATTATGTATTTTCACATATGGCAATTGCATGTCTCGTAACGTTCTCGCTTGCGACTCTACCTAGTCGACTCTGTCTATTTCTATATCTATATTTATATTAATTACTAGCTGACCCGGCAAATGTTGTTCTGCCTTTTAACTACTCTTATTTTTCTTCACATTATCTCACCTTTTAAACCTTCCCTGGACTTCAACAATTAATTCAAAACCAAAATTAGCCAAATCGGTTCAGCCGTTCTCGAGTTTTAGCGAGACTAACGAACAGCAATTGATGTTTATTTATACAGATGTGAATATTATGCAGATCTAATATTATATCTGTCTTTTCTTCATGCCTAAACCACAGAACCGATTTGGATGAAATTTGGTACAAAGGTAGTTTGAGACCCGAGAAAAGACATAAATCGTGGGCACAGCTAGATTTAAATTATATAAAGGTTAAATTTTAAAATACTAAAATAATTTAATTTTTATAAATAAAATCATTTTTTTTGTTTACTTATAGACAACCTTATTATATATCTTTTTGGTCAAGCAGGGTTTTGTTAAAACCTGTAGTTTTTACATCACGTTTTAATGTAATAATTTACTAACGAAATATTTCTTTGTTCGCAGAGAATGGTCTTCTCTCCTACGAGAATCCCAACTACCACTTGGACCCATCGCGTCTCGAGTCCGCGATCTACACAGACTTGTACGATATGCACGACGAGAAAGACATGCCAGACGACTACGACAATTACTTAGACAATAGAAGGTAAGTCCTTGTTAATGTAGACCATACCATACAATACTTACTTAGGTAAATTAATATATTTTACTAAGAAACATGAAAATTATTTTTTTAAATTCATTGGAGATAAGTTTTTACAAATGAAAACATTATTGTCAACGTTTTTCGACGAGGATTATTCTCTGCACCAGCAGATAGATAATAATATTTTAGCAATACAATTAGAACAAGCTTTCACGGCCAGTTTATGAAACGCAAATCGATTTTAACAAACAATTAACCTCTGGTTCATCAACTCGCTAATGAAACAAATACGCCGCGACCGAATATTAGGCTAAAGGTCTGGCCGGATATTCGGTACATGGTATTTGGAAAAATCACTATTTGTGGCATTTTTACCCTATTTGAAAAAAAAGTATCTTCACGCCCATATCCCCGAAGGGGTAGGCAGAGGTACAACAAGTGCACCCACGATTAGCCGAAGATACTTGGCCCCACAATGTGATAGGTGGCAAGCCTATCGCCAACCGGGCACTTTCCAATCCCGGGCAACTTTGTGTTTCTCAGAAAACTGAAAAAACACTTTTTTTTATGTGCCCGACCCGGGAATCGAACCTAGGACCTCATGTGGTCAACGCCAACGCTGGACCACTAGACCACAGAGGCGATTTGAAAATTTAATATAAAGTACACTGTGGCTCAAATTGTGTCTCGTTGCATCGCGTATAAAAAACTACCTACGTAATTAGTCGCAAATTGAATATCGGCGCAACGTAGGACAAAATAAATAGATACAATTGATTAATACTTTCGCCTTACGTCGCAATACGTCGCGTCGCATCGCAATATCGCGTTTGTCACCTAGGAGTGTGTCACCTAGGAGTCCTAAGACAAAGGGTTAGATCATTTTTTATTAAAATAATTTTAGCGCGTTTGGCAGATGGAAAATACACAAGTTTTACTGGGATTAATTGCTCCTCATACCGATCTCATATATATATTTTTGTAATATTGTAAAAAATAGATGGTATGAAAAAAGACAAGCCCGCTGAGCTTATTCCGCCGGATCATCTCAGTGTGTGGCTGCGTTTCCGATCCGGTAGCAGTTTTAAAAAAATACGTTGACGTGTCAAAATAACTTGTAAAAGTTTTATTGAATAAAGTACTTCTGATTTCTGATTTCTGACAAGAAAAGTATTCGACAAACTCTTTTTCTGTAATACTTTAGAACTATGCATTAGTGTCTTGAGGTTGCATATTAAAAAAGAGACAAAGACTGGGGAAGAGGGTAAACGATGTGAGCAACAGGCCTTGTGCATCACAATATTGAATACCACCTGATACCCTCGGCATCGCTCGCGCATATTTCCTTTAGAACTTATTTAACCTTTCTTTATATGCTACTTCCTTATTTTACCCCCTTGGGGAACGAATTTTGAAAATCGCTTAAACATGTAATTTTTTTACTCAATTCGTATGAAATTTCATGCAAATATGTCCAGGGAATAAAAAGTTTCATACAAACTTTTATCCCCTGTTTCACCCCCTTCGAAGTTTTGAATTTTTTTTAAAAATCCTTAGTGGATGCCTACATCATATGAGAAATACAAGTACTAAATTTCAAGTTTCTAGCCCTAAGGGTCTGGCTTGCGTTGATACCTCAGTCACTTTTGCCTTTTATATATTATATAGATAGATACAATTTTTCGTACAATTTGTAACTTTCCGCTACGTTAGTAGTATGGATTACGAATTATACCCCGATATTCGAAAACCGAGTTTTCACCAGACCTCCATGTTGTGAGGTCCTAGAAATCTCTTCTATTTTTACGATGACGTCAGTATGTCTGTGTGTGTATCTAATAACTTTTGAACGGCTTGACCGATCGAAACGTGGTTTATGACATTCGATTGAGTTCTGCCAAACTTAGACACCCTGAAAATCTGAATTGATTCGAATTAGAAGATTTTGAAAAATTATGAAAAACCTCAAAATTTTTTATCAACATTTATTTTTAAATGACTTCCAAATTTGACATTTTTCCACTAATCTTTTGCGTAGCTAGACAACAGCTCAAAATTAAAATTTGAAAATAAGTTTTTTCCCATTTTTTTGCATTTAACGGAAAGTTTCAGGAATGTCTTGCAGAGTCAGCTGGTTTACAGATTTTTTTATTTAATTTACCCTGTCAGTCTGAACCCCTTTTGGAGCTGAGATCATCTGCCGTTTTCCCAGGCAGTTCGTAAGAGCGAGTATATGCGAGTCACTACTATCGTGGCTACTAGGTGGTAGAGTTCTGTATGGTCTCGCAAGGATCAATGCTTGTCACTGTCGCATTCCAGTTTGTACAGTAAGGTAGCCGGCAAACTTATGCTTGTTATGGAATTAAGATTCTGATACAAATATAGCAAAGCACAATTAACATCTTTTTTATTATTAGAATTTAGAATTATTATTAATTTTATACATTTTTTAAATATATTTTGTAAAAATAGTTGTCATTTCTGGAAGCAAAACAAAATTTTCTCTGGTTGACTAGTTGTTACCCTTCGGCCGCACCTGCGTGTATAGTCCCGAAGTGCGACCGCAGCATTACAAATATGTAAATAATGCTTACCTTTATTGTGTATTGCATATACCTATTACGATAAAGATTGGACATTATTATATTTTGTAATGGGTATAGCAGAAAATTGTTTCCGTAATAATAACCCGAATAAAACCTTTATAGCACTTACTAAAATTGGGTATTTAACTTTTTCCTGGAATAACATCGCAATAATCTTTACACACAAATGAATTTGATATTTTTTTTGTAAAATGTTAAAGTCGTATTTATCCGTTTGCATAAAGCTATACAGTATCTTTATGGAAAATATGTAATTTTTCATATCTTTGTGAATATTAAATAACCCAAATAAAATCATTATTGGCACTTACCAAAATGAGGTATTTTTCTTTTTGTCGGAATAACATCGTATTACTCTTTACAACATTCAAATGAATTTGATCTTTTTTTCGTAAAATGTTATCTATATCTATACATATAATAAAATCGTAGGAAAGTCAAAACTGTACATTAAATATTTTTTTTAAATAATACTTGGGGCATGATCTACAATCGATATCGAAGCCAAAAATATAGTTTTTGAATTTTTGTCTGTTTGTCTGTTTGTCTGTATGTATGTCCGGGGTAAACTCAAAAGTACTGCATGGATTTACTTCAAATTTTGCATGAATATTACTAACAGGTCGGGTCAACATATAGGCTACATATTATCACGCTATCACCTACGGGGGAGGTGCTGTGCGGAGCAAACGAAGTCCGCGCGGACGAAGTCACTGGCAACAGCTAGTAATTCGATAAAATTAAACAATGATGGTTAGATATGCAGGTGAAGTCTAATGCATGCGGCATTAGACCTTCCCGCAAGATAGCAACACACCATTCACATATTTGGTGTCTATGGGCGAAGGTTGACTTTTTTCACCAGGAGATCCATCTGCTTGTTTGCTATCCTATGATATAAAAAAGTACTCTCAAAAGAGCACGTTACCCCCTTTCTTCCCTCCTTTTTCGACAATTCCTTTCAAATCCCTTTCTCGACACGATATCACAAAAACTGAAATATTTTCTAAACCTATATAAATAATAATTTTTGCCGAAAAACTGAATGAATAGTAAAATCTTTTTAATATTATTCCCCGAAACTAGAAAAAGTAGTCCCAAAAATAAAACAATCTGAGTGGTTTGGTTCCGAGATCATTGAACAAGATCGACCTTGAGCACGCTACGTTTAGAAACGCGATGTATAATGTATGACTAATAAAATTAAGGTTGTCACTTCGGCAAATATCACACAACAAGCGTTTATTTAACTTTCAATGTAACAGATTTTTCAATAATTGCAAATAATTTTTAATACATAAGTTGACGGACATAATTAGAATTCCGCCAATAGTTTTTTTGCGCGTAATTCATACCTATATCTGATATTTGTAGGCGATATCTATCTCCTGTTCTTCGAAAATCTGCTCGAATTGAAGGATGCAAATAAAATATCCTTTCATATTAAATAAATAATAAATAAATAAATATTCACGGGACAGATAAGTCTGACTGATCTAATCCCAAAGTAAGAAAATTATTTGCTTATGTTATGGGTGTTAGTCAACTATACTAATACATATATAAATACTGGAATATATGTAGGTATGAACACCCAAACCCGAAAATACAAACAGTTATGCTCATCGCACAAATGATTGTCCCCATCGGGGATCGAACCCGATCCCTGTCGATTGTGTAATCAGAGTCGCTAACCACTCGACCAACGGAACTGCACACATTGAAATTTGCATATGACTTGAGTACTTGTGAACGCGTTTAATTGCAGAATTTTCGTAAAAATTCAATAGTGTATTATTATTCATTGCCCTATTCAAGCGCGATAGTAAGAGCTCGCTCGGAAGATGATATAAATGTACTTACATTGATATTCACTATTCAATAGCGTGGACTTCAATAGTTAGCATGTGGTATTTATAAATAACACGGTTCTCCTTACAGACGTGTTTCGCGGCGCGTTCCCGTCGGTTTGGCCAGACCACGAGTGTTGGCAACCCTAAGGCTGACCTGTAAATTAGAAAACATTAAATCTTATTTTATAAACTCGTTAATTTTAGAAGGTAAATATATAAGTATAATATCGGTGTCACTCGCATTTGGTTAAAAAATATTTTATTTATAACTTGAAACACTAACAAGCAACAATTTAAAAAGTTATTGTAAGTTGTAATCTCGGTAGAAAAACTTTATATCTGTATTATTAATTTATCTTGGTGATTAGCTTTCTTTTTTAATTGCGTGCTATTAATTGTGCGCTGTTATCCGTGTGGTGAATATGTAATGCTATATGCATTTCCACCACAGACCTCCTACCTTACCCTCAAAAAACCTTGGTCATATCTTGCTATCTGCTTGTTCGCTCTTCTATGATTTAAAAATGGTTATCAATACTTCTACCGACTTGGCTTGTAGCTTCATTACAGTAGGGGAGACGAGGAGGGGCATTTGTGATTCACTCAAGCGTGGCTGATTAACATAGGGGGGATACCTGGCATACCGTTGAGGTTGTCTACAAAATGTAAGCCCTTTATATAGAGTTAGGCACCTAGCACAGTAGACCTAACAACTTTGTGTCCCACCCACTCCCTTACGTTACATAATTTAACGTAAGGGAATGGGGTCACAAAGTCGTCAGATTTTTTAAATTTTTACACTTCTCTTCAATAATCCGGTAATAAGGGCTACTATTGAATTACCGTATTATTGAATTCTTCATGATATGTATGCCTCTATTATGTGTTTTTTTCCCTTTTCTATTAATGTTCACAAAGATAATATGAAAAATAAAATCTTTTCCATAAACATACTATATAGCTTTATGCAAACGGATAATACGGTTTTAACATTTACGAAAAATATCCAATTCATTTGTATGTAAAGATTATTGTGATGTTATTCCAGCAAAAAGTTAAATACCTAATATTAGTAAGTGCAACTAAAGGTTTTATCCGGGTTTTTATTATAGAAGCAATTTTCAGCTATAGCTATTATAAAATACAATAATATGCAATCTTTATCGGAAAAGGTATATACATAAGGTATATACGTATGGCAGTATTAATTACATGTTTGTAACAACTAGTAGACCGTGGTCCCACGAACAAACTTTTTTTTGATTAATGATAAGCTGAATGTTTGTGAACAGCTTCGTTTTGACGAGCCGTCTTTTCTATCTTCGAAAAATCTCCAAAGCGGAACACGAAAGTGGCAAGCATTGAATCGTTCGAGATAATGCAGAATTCTACCACCAAGTATCCACAATGGTAGTGACTCGCGTAGCCGACCGTTCGCCTCTTACGAACTGCCTGGCAGAACGGCACATGGTCTGTTCTTCAAAAAGTGCCCTGACCAACACGGGGGATTCACATAGGCTTAGCAAAAAATAAAAAGGGTGAAATTTTTATGGATAAAACAGACAAGAATCAGAACAGCCTTCATAAGATAAAATGGGAGTAGAAAGAATCTCTTTGGTTTTCCCCTACCGATGAAATGAAACGTTATATAATCTTTCATATTTTCTATCATTTAATATATAAAATGTAATAAGTTCCGACGATGCTCTGTTGTCCCTGTTTAAGCATCTTGGGGTATTTTTCCATTAATATATAGTACGTATAATGTATGACATAATTCGCTTCACATACGCGTTTCGCTGCGGGTTCGCGTTGGTCGGTGACTACATTACGCGCGTTGGCAACCCTAATACTGACCTGAAAATTAGTAAACATTACATTTTGTTTAATCGACAAATTTAACTTGTTAGTGTTAATAGTTACATAGATTTTATTATAATATCGGTGTCGCTCGCATTTGGTTAAAAAAGAAATTCTTTTATCTGTTACTAGAAAGTAAAATGAACAAGTACCAATTTAAAAGTATCATAAAATGTATTTTCACTAGGAAAAAACGTCATTTTTGTATATATTGAAGAGCCTAGGGATTTCTGACTCGGATTTGTTACGAATGTTGTTGTTGTTATGAATTTATACGGTCAATGTGGGATTTTATTTTTTAGATTATTGCAGTGTTAACCTAATTTTTTGTGGTCTTCATTATTTCATTGTTTAAATAAATTATCTTCTCACTATAAAACTCATTTTTGAGTTATATGTAATTTTGATTTAAATATATATCACCTAGTAAGGTACTACCTATTTAAAGTTTCACCTAAGTAGATATAAAGAAATCCATACTAATATTATAAATGCGAAAGTAACTCTGTCTGTCTGTCTGTCTGTCTGTTACGCTTTCACGGCCAAACCACTGAACCGATTTGGATAAAATTTGGTACAAATATAGTTTGAGACCCAAGAAAGGACATAGGATAGTTGTTATCCCGGAAATCCCACGGGAACGGGACCTATGCGGGTTTTTATTTTAGATTTTTTTCCACGCGAACGAAGTCGCGGGCACAGCTAGTAACTAATAAACATACATGAGTATATTAAGGGTCTTAGTCATCTTGAACAGGTATGAAACGTGGACAAAAAAGTGGAGAAGCAGCTAATGTACAATGAAATAACGATAAAATTGTTATTCACCAAAAATTTATGATGAAGCGGGCTTTAGGGCGCAATGTAGGTACTTCATATGCTTCAATCCATACAAATATTATAAATGCGAAAGTAACTCTGTCTGTCTGTCTGTTACGCTTTCACGGCTAAACCGCTGAACCGATTTGAATAAAATTTGGTACAAATCTATATTATAGGATAGTTCTTATCCCGGAAATCCCACGGGAACGGGAACTATGTGGGTTTTTATTTTAGAAATTTTTCCACGCGAACGAAGTCGCGGGCACAGCTAGTACTTACATATTTTATACACTCTTACATATTTTCAATAGAAAAAAAAACGTTAAGGCATTTTGTAAAAGGCAAAAGAAGGCGAAACATATCACTACTATCTTGAGTCTTGACTACTAGATGGCAGAGTTTGCAGCGCCTGAGTTTGACATGTCCGTCTTACCTATACGCTAAAGCGTCGGTGCTTGCAGCTATCGTTTGCTATTGTGTTTCATCAGGAAGGTAAGGTAGCTGTAAATGGATTTGGAATTCATTAAGAATTATATATCTACCATGTAATAGAAAAAATCATCGCCTATAAATATATTAAAGATATCAATGATGCGTTGCTATCCACATGGATGTCGGAATGTCCGCCCCAGTTAATATAAGAATCAAGCAGTAATTGTTATCCGATTGGTGAAATTTATTTTATTTTATTTTTGGATTGCAACAAATAGCAAATGTCAAAACGCCTTAAAAGCTGTCACTTTAAACGTACATATGTAGTGACTTAAAATTACTGAAGCATTTTGGTGCAAGCCGCCCTAGAAGTATGATTAAATTATATTAAAAGTAAAAAATATTGTACAGTTTCAGATAAAAATATATGAAAGAATTATGTCATACAATAATACAGTTACAATAAGTACAATTGTCTCATAAGCTGTTAAAACTTTAAAATCTAGATATTTAAATTTAGATAATGCGGCGGTTTGGACTATAGCTCCCTTCCCGCCAATCAACAAAAACAGTCAATCATGGTGAATTTAATGTAAATAATATTTTTATGCTTATAAATAATTTAGAAGCAGAAAATCTGAAAGAAGTGATATCTAAACTCTTATATTTTTGGAATCCTGAATCAAGTTTTCATTAAATTTGTATGAGATCGAACGGGAAGCAACAAAAGGTAACCTCCGAAAAAAATGTAAAAAGTATGGGCAATGGGCCCACCTCTCGTTCCCACCACTGTAACTTCTGTGAACCAGAATCAACAGCGGCAACCGTCCTGATAACCTCTGAGTTGCGAGCTCAGGGTGCCCTGGGGAAAAGCTAAGCTGTCTTGGATCCCGCAACGAAATTAATCAGAAGTATATAGGAGGAGTAGGAAAATACATCATGTTTCCCTCCCTTTTTAGCAGGAGACAGAAAAATGTTAAAAGCATAAAAATGCTACGAAATGTGACTTTTACAATCAGGTTAAGCCTGATTGCTATTGTGATATATGTAAAAAGTATATACAAATTAAAATATTTAAAATGATTTTTTCATAATCGCTTAATAAATGAGTAAGTGATGAGATAACAAAAGTATCTTCATGCCCCACGCGCCTATCCCGAAGACGTAGCCAGATGTATAGCTATTGCACCCACGATTAGCCCAAGATACTCACGGCCGATTCCCGAAACGCAAATTAATTTTAACAAGCATTTTTTGCTTGTTAAAATTAATTTGCGTTTCGGAAACCGCCGCTAGTGCTATACGTGGCAAGCCTATTGCCAGCCGGGAACTAATCCCTGGCAACGTTTTTATCAGAAAACTGAAAAAATACATTTTTGAATTGTCCGACCTGGGAATCGAACCCGAGACCTCATACAACACCGACACATGACCACTAAACCACAGGGGCCTCATAATTATCACATTTTTTTAATAAATTTTAATGATCAAATTAAAATTTATTCAAAAAATTTATGTATGTATAATCGCCTCTGTGGTCTAGTGGCCCAGCTTTGGCGTCGACCACATGAGGTCCTGGGTTCGACTCCCGGGTCGGGCACTTAAAAAATGTTTTTTCAGTTTTCTGATAAACACAAAGTTGCCCGGGATTGGAAAGTGCCCGGTTGGCGATAGGCTTGCCACCTATCACATTGTGGGACTAAGTATCTTCGGCTAATCGTGGGTGCACTTGTTGTACCTCTGCCTACACCTTCGGGGATACGGGCGTGAAGATACTTATGTATAATTACTCGATGTAAATATATTAGTAGTGTTAGTAAGAAGCGTATACTCGTATATAGGCTATTATTCGAAAATTGGACCGTCTGCCATTCTTCTAGGCAGTTCGTAAAAGGCAAATAATTGACTACTCCTACTCATATTAATACCATCGTGACTACTAGGTGGTAGAGTTCCACGACATTTCGCCGGGGTTGATGTCACCGCTTTATAATTTGCTGTCACAATAGTCAATAGTCAGTAGTGTTCCGATTTAGAGGGTTTGGCCGCTCAAACCATTAACATCTTTGGTCTATAATTTGTCTATAAGCAAATGTCGCTTTCCATCAGAAGAATCACTGCTTGTTTGCTCTCCAATAAAAAAAAACCGTTTCGTGTCGTGAGACAGCAGATGGGAATGAAGTTCCTTATTATAAAAAAAATTCCGCCTTTTTTACGGTACGGATGTTTTTTGCCGACTAGGGTACCCCTCCGCAACGCCCCATAAGGAATGTTGTTCCAAAAATATACTTTTTATACCAGTTTTCAATAATTGACAATAGTATTTCCCGGATGTTATTGTCTGTCCTGCTAATTCCACAATGGCCGCCGTTACGTCACGGGATCACCGACCTGCCCACTGCGCAGTCTCTGTGCATCGATCGTAGATGCATCGCGCTTCCGGCTTCGGGCCACGACATTGACGTTTCCATCGGCGACCATTTTCGTGATGTGTTTATACACAACTTTGAAAAACACATATTATAGTATGCCCTCAAATTTCTTCCTGTGTTTGGTGAGGATTTTGAGGTAAAATATTTTTGTATGGTTTTCAATTGAGATCCCAAAATACAGGAGGTTCTAATTTGTTATGTTTGTCGAAGCACTCAACTCCAAAAATATTTTATTTTATCATCTCATATACATTTTTTTATCCAGAAAATAAAATTAAAACAAATCCCATTAAGAACCCATTAAATTATAATAATGATAATTATTTTTTCTTTAGAGGAGTGTAGGTACTTTCCCTTTTGTGAGCGAGATCTGATTTAGGATTTAAAATATAAAAGAGGTTGGGTTAGTCGAGTGTTGCGGTTTTACCGCGTTCAATCTATTTACAATGATATGAAATCAAGCCATGAAAATTAATGTGTCACGATTTACGCGCTATATGAATATATTATATTGACCGCCTCGTTGGTGAAGTGATTAGCGAACCTAACTACAAATCGAGGGGGATCGAGTTCGATTCCCGACAGGGACAAACATATGTGTGATGAGCATAGATGTTTGTATTTCTAGGTTTGGGAGTTTACTATGTATGTAGGTAGCACTATTTATATATGTATTTTTAAAGATTATTATAAAGATTTCTATGTATTATTATAGTTGACTAACACCCATAAAACAAGCAATAATTTGCTTTCTTTGGGGTTAAATCAATAAGTGTAATTTGTCCAGTTATATTTATTATATATTTATTTATATATTGTGTGTGAATATTTAACCGTTTTTTGATCGAACCTAATTACGCAAATGATGGAGCTTGGGCTTGATTCCCAACAAGGACAAGCATGAATGTTTTTTTTGGGTGTTTATTAAATGTATTCATACATTATACATAACATAAATCTGCTTATTTTGGGGTTGGTTCTATTCTTGCAACTTGTTCAGCAATTTTTATTATTCTTAATAATATATGTATAAAATACCTAAAATAAATATAATATCAGATTTAATATTATTATTATTATTTACACATTTTTTATTGTTATTGTATCAAAACTATTAGGTACTTGATTTTTTATGTTGAATCCTGCAAGTCTCGGGTGATATATAAAAACGGTAAGAGTAAATTTTCTCATATCAATTGATCCAGATAAGAAAAATATTAGTTATATTTTTACACAATTCATTAGAAGTGGAGCTAGATTTTTTTGCATTTAACTTTTAAAAAAATTATTGAAACCATCAACATAGTAATACCTCTTTCGCTGATTGAAACCCATCCAATATCCGATGAGAATGTAACTTCAACCAAATTTGAGTTAACAAATTTGGCACAATAGACATAATCTCATAGTAAGTATATTAAAAAAAAGAATTATGCTACAGAAGTCACGATCTCTAAATATTTTTTTTACTTTTTAAATATCAAAGCTTTCTTTTTTGTTGTAAGGATTCGCTTTTTTTATCCGTGTAAGACATAAAATTACAAAACCCATATTAATATTATAATTAAGAAATTTTGTGTTTGTCTTATACGTCTTCCTGACTAAACAGCTAAACCGATTTTATTCAAATTTGACTATAACATAGGTAGAAATAACTCAAGACCCAAAGTCAAGCAAAGTATCCTTTTTTTTTTCAAAAATCTACCCATGAGGGGCTGAAATAGTGCACGAAAAAATGTATGAAATTATTTAATTTTACCTGTGGACATTTTCGTTGGGCATAAATATAAATAAATAAATCCCCACCACGCGAATAATAACGCACCATTGCCATCAACAGCATCGTCTTAATTATCTAAAATTTGTTATTTTTTTCTAAGAGAAGATCCATAATATACTTATTTGCTATCCTCTAAAACATTTTTATTATTTTAGAAGAAATCAATTATAAATTGTTACTGTATATTATATACTAGCAGTTGCTCGCAACTTCGTTTGCGTGACCAAAAATCATTACTTGTCTTTGTCTGCCACTCCTGGATAATGTGCCTTTTTAAAATAAAAGAATTGTTTTAAATTAGTCGAGTAGTTTTTGAGTTCAATCATAACAAACAAACAAAAAACTAAATCTTTCCTTTTATAATATTACTCGTAGTTTAGAGTAGAAATGTTCTGGCTCACAGACTGATATATCAAATTCCAGCCTAAGCCCTTAGATCAAGAGGCTGAATTTTATCTCAGAGGTTGTTCTTAAGATAGAGATGAGGTATAAAAATGTTTTGAAATGCATCCCCAAAGATTATGAAATTTGACGACATGTTAATTTTCTCGCGAGTGAAGCTGCTTGGATCAGCTAGTTATTGTGCTTATTTCTAGTTAGCTAGTTATTTTATATTCCTTTTGTTTAATACAATACTTTAATTTTTTTTATTATAAAACAGCAAACAAGCAGTTGGCTCTCGTGATGGAAAGAGACAATCATCGGCTATGGATACCTACCAAAGATGTTAATGGTGCGTTGTAATCTTTGCGGCGAAGTCTTAACACCAAATGCATAAGTTTACCCGCTACCTCAGCCTCCAAGTCGGAACAGGAAAGTAATAAGCACTGACTCTATTGCGGCAGGAATAGTTAAGGTGGTAGTACTAGACCTGGGCGAGATAATGCAGCACTCTATCACCTAGTAGCCACGATGGTAGTGACTCGCATAGCTAGTCGGTCACCTCTCACGAACTGTCTGGCAGAATGGCAGAGTCTGGAATAACACGGGGTAAACAAGTCATAATAACTATTTTATGTGAATTTCAAACAGGTAATATTGTGCTAAAACAACATCGTTACTAATTCAATACACGTGTTTGTAAACGAACCCTAAATTAACTATACTAGTTTATTACCCCGCCTAGCCAAATTAAGTCAGAATAATTCATTTTGAACGAACGATCTTTATGCATCTTGTATGAAGTGATGCCGGTTTGGCTAACATACATAATAAATTATGTTAATAGCTCGTTCGCTTGTAAACGGTTATCGTCGTTCGTATAACGCAACACTATACGGTTTTATGACGGAGCTACAAAAGCTGATAACAGCTAAGCTTTTAATTTTATTTAAATATTTCATAAACAAAACTTTGTAATATTTAACTTTAGAGTAGATAAATAATGTATTGAGTGGTAGAAAATGTATAACAATAATTAGAAATGATTTTCTTTAAAAATAATGCTCAACTAATTATTAAGATAATGAATTAAGAAAATAATCATTTAACTTTTAATTATCTTAAGAACTTAACGTACCTACTACATTTCACACAATAAATTATATTTGATTTTACTTGATAAGTTGCCAAAAAAAAATTATAATTGAGGTTTTAATATATCTAGAAATATTACTGGTTTTGGATTTTTCTAAGTCTCTCTTTTTTTTCTAAAATCTCAGTAGTAACTCAAAGACTGATGGTGCTTTTTTAAACACCTATTAGGTTCAATACCTATGGATTCAATGTTCGATAGACCGTCTCTTACTTCTGTATAGTATCATCACGCCTGGTTCCTATGCGTAGTAGGCGGAGTAAATTGAACGTCTATAGACTTTTTGGTTCACCACGATTCACACGAGTGGTAATTCCCATCGCCGCATTTCACCAATCTGATAACGATTATCGACTAGTGATAACCGGGACCGATGGTATTACGTGCACATCTGAGGCGCGGAAATGGTAAGACGTCACCCCCTAAACTCTGGGCTGCTTTTAACCCCGCTTACCGCTTACCCGCGCAACTCTTAGTTAGACTCTGTCTTACGGTATATAAAACAAAATGCAATCACGTGGTTTTTCTTATGAAAGGAGATAACAATGCCTATATACAACAATTATGTTAATTATGCGGTATTATGTGGCAGGAATGACAAATCTCTTGCGTATATAATATATATATATATATATATATATATATATATATATATATATATATATATATATATATATATATATACCGGTGAATTAATTTTATAACTGAATACGACAGTGACGGACACTTATAGCATTCCAGCAGAAATAAGTATCAAATCTTTGCAGGACGTTGCAGAACTCCAATATGTAGTTTATTATCTCGATAATAGTAGCACGTTTAGGCTACTATCGGTTTTTACGATACGAGAATGAGACCACACCGACACAGTAAGATGTTTATACATATACGTTAGATTTATAAACATAAAATCTTGTCGTTAATCTTTTAATGGTCGTAAATGTATATCACGTGGGTCACAGTCTCTCGCCACAAATTTACTGTTGGCTGTTTGCTAATCCACCCGCTGGTTTACTGGCCTCGTGCATCCGCAGCGAATGTAGCGAAGCGAAACATCCGCTAGCTGCTGAATATAGCACGCTTGTGGCTTATATAATAAGATTTGGCGATAATATATAGATTATAATGCTATTCATTTAAACTTTCACATCTGTTTATCTAACTAATGTCCGCTCTCACACGAATATTATCAGCTTCAACTGATAATATTCATGTAAAAAATACAACTATAAAAGAGAGATTGAGCATTAAGTTGAAGTTTTGTTTAAACGTGTTTATAAATAATAGCCTCTTGAATATGATGATATGAACTGCATTCTGTTTAATAATAATCAGTTTGGTTAAATATAAGTCTTCATCAATGAACTATAATAGCTATTATAATTGTTTTTAATACTATAGTGTTGTATTTAAATTCGTACGATTTAAAAGAATCAATTCACTTTGACTTAGGATATAATGCACTAACACACTACACATGTACTTATGTTATATTAGACGTAAGAAAGGGCAACGACCATTTCTCAGTTTATTATTTGAATTGTATCTTGTTTGTACTTCTGGTTTTTTCTTAAAAAAATACCACATTTTGAGGGAATCAATTATATACGGTGAATTTCACTAGTGAATCACGGTGGATTCCACACAAAGTGGCTAGTGGCCTAGCCTTTGATTAAGTTGGAAAAAAATTGTCGTTCAGTGCTCTTTATTTGAAATTCTTACCGTTTAGGCCGGCAGATTATGTACGATGTCTAGCGCTTCTGTGAAGGTGTTATCAAAATGTTATTCGCTTTAACTAAGAGTTATGGCAAGTGAGCGCCCTTTGCTACCTGGTGCTTAGAGCTATCACTCCTCTTGATGTACTTATGTACCCCGTGTTGGTTCCGAGCTTCTTTGAAGAATAGACCAACTGCCGTTCTGCCAGGCAGAACGTAAAAGGTGACTGATTGGCTATGCGAGTCCGACTACCTTCGTCACTACTAGGTGGTAGAGTTCTGGATTGTCTCGCCCAGGTCTGGTACCACCGCCTTACGTATTCTTGCCGCAATAGCGTCGGTGTTAGACACTGTCGTGTCCGGTTTGAAGGGTAAGGTAAGCTTATGCATGAGGCATTAAACCTCGCCACAAGATAGAAACGCACCATTAACATCTTTGGTGTCTATAGGCGATGGTTGACTCTTTTCATCAGGAGACCCATCTGCTTGTTTGCTATCTTATGATATACAAAAAAACCTTAATACTGGTGTAATATATAATTATGATATATGTTGGTTGTCCCGCCCCGCCGAGGTCCACCCGAGGGTTAGACCGCCCCGTTGGTCGAGTGATTAGCGAACCTGACCACGCAATCGACGGGGCTCGGGTTTGATCTCTGACGGGGACAGGCATTTGTGTGATGAGCATAAATGTTTGTATTTCCGAGTTTGGGTGTTTATTAAATATATTCTAGTACTTATATATGTATTTCTAAGTATTAGTATCGTTGACTAGCTCCCATAATACAAGCAAATAATTTGCTTACTTTGGGGTTAGAGCAGTAAGTGTAATTTGTCCCGTGAATATGTATTTATTTATTTATTATTTATGATAAATTACTTAAAAATAATATTTTCCGAAATGAAATCTCCGCCATAGACCACCTGGGTAAAAAATTGGTTATAAATTTCAATTATCAAGCCGTTTTAGCGTGAAGAAATAACGATCATACAGACATTCGCGTTTTTAATATAATACGTTTTAATTTTTATCTCAAAACTACAATACTTGCAATAGCGTCAGTGGTTATCATTGTTTTGTACCAATTTGGAGGGTAAAGTATAAAAATTATGCCATGCCGGTAGACATTGCGATCCCGCCACATGGATAGTAACGTACCATTTACATTATTGATAATGGTTTCTCTTTCCACCAGGACAACCATCTGCTTGCTAGCCTATGAAACTGTGTTGAAAAAAAACAAGCAGTTGGTTCTCCAGCCCGCTTAAGATATGCTACCTAAGAATATTTCTTGTAACAGGAAATTGAGATAATAATCACTACTTGTATAAAGTGTCTAAGTTAAAAAAGTTCCTAATTTATAAAATATTTCACCTGTATAAAATTAATTTAAAATCTTATCGCAATACGTTTATGCCTTGTACCACAATCGCCATAAGTTAATACTCTACGTGAGATATTGCACTCGGTGAAGCTTTGGAGCTTTATTGAGCTTGCAGCAAACTGCGAAATGACTTACAGCACTCCGCGTAACATTGTTGCAGTTCCGCTCAGGGGTGTAACACCCATACAGATAAGAAAGAAAGAATATTCTATGAGATGTACCAGAAATTTTAAACGTTTTTTTTTTCAAAGAAAACTAAAAATGGCATATTGGCATATTTATAGGGGTAGTTTCGGGGTATATATGAAGGCTTAATTATTTTCTACACATTTTCTAGTCTTCACTACTTAAAATTATTACATTTTTGGACTGTTTTTTTAACAGGAATTATTTTTTATTTTCATTACAACAAAAAACATTTACAACTTCAAGTCATTCTATGAGTCTATTTAATACCTTGTCAATTAAATGAGCGTTATTTTATAATTTAAAGGTATTAAACGAGTCTATTAAGGAATAGACCATCTGGCATTCTGCTAGACAGTTCAGGAAAGATGAACGATTAGATATATATGTAGTAACATCGTGACTACTGACATGACTGATCGTGTCGACTTGGTTATGTACCACCGCCTTACCAATTCCTATCGCAATAGCTTCGATTCTCATCACTTATAACCGAGAAGCAGTTTGGTTGAAAAAAATACTTGAATCACTTTTACACGCTCAGTATAATTTTTGGGCAGAGTAACAAGCGATAGAATTACGATGAATCTTAAACATCTGATTTCAGCTTATTTATACTATTCCTATCTGTATTTGTTCATTGTTGTTAACAATAACATCATTATCTCACAATAATAGGCGCATAAATCACACAGGTGCGGCACGCCTGGCCGGCGAGTCTTGTTGATAAGCGCAGTTGTCAACACACTGTTGTGTTCCGGTTTAGAGGGTAAAGGTAGCATTCGGATTCCAGCTGCCGCGACCCGGCAGCCGCGTCTCGACGGTTGCAACCCTGGCAGTACCGCACCGTCTTTTAGGGATTTGTACATAACGTGTTACGATGTGCAGCGTGGCCGGGGGGCGTGGCCTGCGCACGAGTCCAGCAGCGCCCCGATCCGCTTCAGAAGCTGTATGATCGCACCGCTCGCTTATTACGTAGTCAAAACTGCCTCATTTACTGATGAAAGTGATGAGTTTTCAGTTGAATTAATTGCTAAACTCACGCCACTTTAAGATTGTCGATTTAAAACGTTTAAAGACAACATTGTTCAAAATTATTTCACAATCCTCTTCTTCGTCCTCTATAAGTCGCTTCAGGAGTTCTCGTTTTTTTTTACTTAAGCTGTCAGACATCGTTCTGAACACAAAACACGATCGAACGCACAACTGTTTACACTGACTCCTTCTTGATTACTGCACGTCAGTAGTCAACTGCACCGTGCACGTGGAAGTCGCGTCTCAGGCTGCAGCCGCTGCTACCCGACAGGTTGTGGAAGCACAGCACAGCTGCGGCAGCAGGTCGCGGTAGTTTGTCGCGGCTGCCAAGTCGCGACCGCTTAGATCCGAATGCTTCCTTAAGGTAGCCAGTAAGCTTATACTATGTGAAAAACACGGTATTATAAATTATATAAAGCTATTACTAATTAAATAATTGTTTGACCGGTTTTACACATTGATATCATAGAATAGCAAACAATAACAAGGCTCTCCAGGGAAGAAATAGATAACCATCCATGTTGTAATTTTGTTGTATCAAGATAGTAAAGAAGCAGATGGCTGTCCTCTTATTTTGCTGATAAAAACACAGTTGTGCCGGATTGGATAAATGCCCGGTTTGCGATAGGCTTGCCACCTTTTACATTATGGGTCAAGTATCTTCGGGTAATCGTGAGTGCACCATAGTTTATAGTTTATATATCTACTAGCTGTTGCCAGCGACTTCGTCCGCGCGGACTTCGTTTACTCCGCACTGCTCCTCCCTCGTAGGTGATAGCGTGATAATATGTAGCTATATATACTTAATAACATATATTGACCCGACCTGTTTGTCTGTTTATCTGTTCGTCTGTTTGTCTGTGTGTATGTCCGGGGTAAACTCAAAAAGTATTTACTTCAAATTTTACATAAATATTACAAGTCGCGGGCAACAGCTAGTTATGAATAAGTGAATGTTTCGTTTGTGCGTGGCTTTTTTTGTGTACATATGTATACGAGGAAGAGTGTGGTTGTAAGTTGTATGTTGTGTGTGTGTATGTGTGTGTGTGTGTGTGTGTGTGTTGCACTAGTTGTGGCTCTGCCTATCCCATCGGGGCTACGGGGCCATGGATATACTTTTTTATGTATTGTGGCGTTAAAAATTGATCTCTCCTTCACTAAAGCCTCACTCACAAGCTAAAATCTAAATCATATAGATGTGTCTATTTGTCTTCTTTTCGTTTTACCTCGTTTCTATTTAGTGATTAAAAAGTTTCACTTAAAAAACCCTGAGAGATAACTTGTGACACTGAACTAGGCCAATCGTAAAAGCGCGGCGTATCACGTACGTAGGTCATTTTATAATATGTCACGGCTTCATATTCTATTTTAATAAAAGTTCATGGTCTTAAATGAGTTCGTTATTATGTGATTAATCTAGCCGAGTGAAGTTCAAAAAACCTTAAAATTAAGATTAAAAATAAATAAATATGTAAAGTGCGTATCGGGCCTGCGTATGAAGGGTTCCGAAGTGAACCAGCCTTGATGTTCACCACCACCAGCAACCATGATTAGCCAAAGATACTTAGTTTCACAATGTGGTAGACAACAAGCCTATCGCCAACCGAGCACTTATCCAATCCCGGGCAACGTTGTTTTTATCAGAAAACTGATAAAACACTTTTTTTTAATTGCCCAACCCGGGAATCGAACCCGAGACCTTTTGTAGTCAACATCGACACCGAACCACAGAGACAATGAATGAATTGAAAATTGAATTGAAATAATCACATAAAAATGTGAACCAACAACAGAGTGCTAAGTGTGAGTTTTTCTTTTCGCATTCGATCGTGAGCGCGTTTCGAGTTTACTAGGAATTTATATGTGATTTGTACAGCGCCACCTAGTGGTAAACTAGTTTCTCACGTTTACCACTAGGTGGCGCTGTTCAAATCACATACAAATTCCTAGTAAACTCCAAACGCGCTCACGATCGAATGCGAAAAGAAAAACTCACACTTAGCACTATGAACTCTTGTTTTTCGTTCACTGGCCATCTGGTGTGCATCTAAATATAAAATTCCCGGGTTATTTGCGCTCGTTTTACGACGTGTCTATGTAAACTCCCCATAAAACCGGTGCCCGGCGGGAATCTCGTTGCACTAGAAAACAAGATCTTTCTGCAATTTGCATTCAGAGTTATCATACTATTTAATTCAAATTGCATATCTTTTGTTGTCTACATATTTTTGAAGTTAAATAATTCCTTTGGCGCGTAAGGCTCAATTCACACCGCCGCGGATGGAACGAAAGCGACTTTTTGCAATGAAATTGTACATAGCATAATGAACTTTATGTCAACTTTATTACACACAAATACAAGCGCGCGTCTTCCGCGGAATCCTCACGCATTTTCGGGAATTCCTCTAGCTACTGTCGGCGCGGTTAATTCCTGTGTCGATCCGAGCCTTTTTTGTAATTGGATAATTTTTAAGTATGATGATCTATTTAGGTGTCTAAGTAGGTGTACTAAATTTCGTTAGTGTATGTATGTTTGTCAACGAATTTCTCGGGAACTAAAAGCCATGCTGAGATATTTTTATATAAATCAGGCATATCCCAACTTAGGGAACAGTCTAAGTTTCATTAAAATCGGTTCAGTAGTTTTTGAGATATGGGTATAGTTAAAGATAAGTATCTGAAGTCCGTTTAATTTTTATATTAATATATACCTACCTATGTTAAACATATTTTTGAATTTTCTCACCATAGTATCGCCTCTGTGGTGTAGTGGTCCAGTGTCGGAGTTGACCACAGATGTCCCGGGTTCGATTCCTGGGTCGGGCAATTCAGAAATGTGTTTTTTCAGTTTCTGATAAAAACAACATTGCCCGGGATTGGAAAGTCCCCGTTGGTGATAGGCTTGCCACCTATCACATTGTGGGACTAAGTATCTTCGGCTAATCGTGGGTGCACTTGTTGTACCTCTGCCTACCCTTTCGGGGATACGGGCTTGAAGATACCCTCATCATAGTAGGTATCTTCACATTTGATACATAGCTTTAATATATAGAACACAAAATAATAAATAATAAATAAATAAATATTCACGGGACAAATTACACTTACTGAGTGCTAAGTGTGAGTTTTTCTTTTCGCATTCGATCGTGAGCGCGTTTGGAGTTTACTAGGAATTTGTATGTGATATGTACAGCGCCACCTAGTAGTAAACGTGAGAAACCAGTTTACCACTAGGTGGCGCTGTACAAATCACATACAAATTCCTAGTAAACTCGAAACGCGCTCACGATCGAATGCGAAAAGAAAAACTCACACTTAGCACTCTGATCTAACCCCAAAGTAAGCAAATATTTGCAAACACAGTACAGACACACCGGATTCTATGTCTTGTTTGTGCCGATATTCATTTATATTATTTAGGGGGCGTACACAAATTACGCGAGATGTTGAAGGGGGAGAGGGGGTCGAGTCAAATCTCATCTAATCTTACGTTGGAGAGAGGGGGGGTCACTGCAAATATCACGCAATTTTTTTTTCTGATTGGATCTGCATCTGGATAATGGACCAAAATACTTGTACATGCTTAACATTTAATCTTATGCGTAATCGTAATATGATTAAGATCATTCACTAATTCGTTCGAAAGAAAATAATTTTATTCATACTTCGACGTTATAGTCTTAACTAGTCGTAAATTAAATCACGAAGCAATTTTTTTTTCTTTTTACAATAACAATCTAAGGCGTTTACATATTTAAGAAACCCACATTTTGAAAAATCTCACGTGAGATTGGGGGATGGGGGAGGGGGTTGAATAAAATCTCACGACATCTCACCAAGGGGGAGGGAGGGACAGAAAATTTAAAAAAACACCTCACGTAATTTATGGACGCCCCCTTACCTTTTAAACAGGCTAGCTGACTAAAGAAAAACTGTGTAATAATTTACCTTATTAGGTATGTTAATCAAAAAATTAATTATTTTTGTTAAATAAAGTACATTTATAATAAATAAAGGCTATGCAATAACTTGAAACTTCTCGTTTTAAAATTGAAATAAAATTTACCGCGAAAATATCTTGAACTGTCATGGCGTCCTAATTTTTTTTTGAAATGGTATTAGCTGATAGCCTCAAGGGCTGCGTCCTTATAACATCACGCCGCGGCCGTGGTAATACCTACATTACATACTCTGTGATTTCTATGAAAATGACAACTTTAAAAACAATAAAGAAAAATATCGACACACGGGATTTGAACCTGCGACCATCTCCTTAAAGCGTGTCGATATTTTTCTTCGTTTTTTTTAAGTTTTTCCAGTTTTCCCAAGCACAGGGTGAGTGCTATGCTATAACACAAATAAAATGACACCATCAAGATGACGTTTTACGTTTTAGTATGGCGTGGCGTAACGCTTCCAGAGTACTAAGTGTGAGTTTTTCTTTTCGCATTCGATCGTGAGTGATCGAAACGTACCAGTTTACCACTAGGTGGCGCTGTACAAGTCACATACAAATTCCTAGTAAACTCGAAACGCGCTCACGATCGAATGCGAAAAGAAAAACTCACACTTAGCACTCTGATTTGCATGAGATTTGCGTTCACTGTCATGTGATTTAATGTCTTTTTTTGCCGAATCTATATGCTTAAAATATTATTAATTCATATAATTTATAATAAATATTTTAGTTTTTTGTTATCTCCATATTATCATTAATAGTAAAAAAACGACCATATATTCGATTCATCCTTAGCTTACACAAGCCTTTTAACGAGCTTACTACAAAAACCTTATCATCTCTATATTCTAGATCCTAATATAGGCATTTATTTGTTCTTTAAAGAGGAGTGGTATTACTATTAAGCCCCGTTTTCACTTTGATTAGTACGAGTGTGAGTGTTTAATGCAGGTGCTTAGTATTAAACAAAAAATATGTGAAGATAGCTGTGGATCAGTGCGAGTGATTTGTAATCAGCTTAGTAAAAGTGAATAGACGCTGATTACTTATCACTCGCACTGATCAACGTCTGTCTTCATGTATTTGTAGCTTAATACTAAGCACCTGCATTAAACACTCGCACTCGCACTACATAAAGTGAAAACGGGGCTTTACTGCATATACTTTGACACTAGTTTCGTTTAGTATCCTATCCGTACCGACACTATCCGTATTACCCGTTATTTAAATGCAAATAATTTGTGCATAACAAAAGACTTCATGGTATCTGCATTCGCATGACAATTTGCATGCAAATTTTGAGGCCTTGGATTCTAGAACGCTGAGCTTCCCGTCAGACATCGGTTTTATGTGGATTTTACATAGACAGGTCGTAAAACAGATGGCGAATACATAGTACTTAAATTTATATGAATGTTTTTTATAGTATCTACTAGCTGACCCGGCAAACGTTGTTCTGCCTCTTTAACTACTCTTATTTTTTTCTATATTTTCTCACCTTTTAAACCTTCCCTGGACTTCAACAATTAATTCATAACCAAAATTAGCCAAATCGGTTTAGCCGTTCTCGAGTTTTAGCGAGACTAACGAACAACAATTGATTTTTAAAGACTAAATATTTATAAAAAAAATGCATATTGTATGGCAATTAATATATACAATCATATTCCTGATAGTCTAAAATTATTACCTATCAATAAATTTCGCAAAAAATTGTTTGATTTACTGGTAAATAAAACATACTATGATATTAGAGAATTTTTAGCAGATAAGATTAAATGTTAATAAACAGAAATATAAGCTTGTACAATTTACCATAAAATTTAAATGTAATAAAAACTGAATGGCAAATTTTGTAAAATGGTATTTTTTTTTTGTAAATTGTAAAAATTTGGATTGAGCATAAATAAGATCATATTTTGTAAATTGTAAAAATAACTTTTGATGTGAAATAATTCTAGTAAATTGTAATACATACAATTGTAATACGTGAAATAGAAAAAAAGAAGCCCGCTGAGTTTCTTCCTCCGGATCTTCTCAGTGTGTGGCCGCGTTCCGATCCGGTAGTAATTATAAAGAAATCGACCTAAATTAAAATGTTTGCACGCCATATTATGGTAGAATATGATGGTAATTTAATTTATTTTAATAACTTGTGACACCCATATTCTTGCAAATAAATATTTTTTATTTCATTTTATATATATATATATATATATATATATATATATATATATATATATATATATATAGATATGATAGCAAACAGGCTATACTAATAGAAAGAGATACCCATCGTCAAGTTTGTCACCTACACCTTGATTCTAGGGTGACCAGTATCAAAAATACGAGGTTTACATTTTTTAAGAGTCCCTATCAATTCCGTCGCAGTACTAGTTTAGGTAATTTCGGAGCAATGTGTGCGTGTAGTGTTCGAAATGTCGCTAACGATCGTAGTGTGCGTAGTCTCATGAGTGCAGCGGGAGCAAACAATCTTGGTCCGTAACCGTATTCTAGGCAAATCAAATTTGCATTTATGTTGCATATATTATTATCATCTTTTAATGTTACATACATCGTCAAAAATAAATTAAAATAGGAAAATTAAGAGTATACGAATGCAAATTATATTTTAGGTAATAAAATATATATAAAAGATCGGGAGGAAGTTTTTTTTTTATATCTAAGACAGCAAACAAGCGAGTGGCTCTTCTGATGGAAAGAGAATCCATCGCCTATAGACACCAAAGATATTAATGGTGTGTTGCTAGCCGTGTGGCGGGATGGCAATGCCACATGCATAAGTCTACCGGCTGCCTTACCCGGAGGAAGCCCGAACCAACACGGGGGAAAGTAAGTATATTTTATTTATTTTGTGTGGTTTATTTTTTTTAAGTTATACTTCTTTTGACGCGTTAGGGCAAAATGATGAGAGTAGATTTTTACGATGCGTGCGCACACCGTTATAATAAAACTTTCTTTTAGTATATTAAATACCTTTCTTCTATTGTTAGTATCGTTTCTCTACAAACATACGCGAAGGATAAAATTTTTAGAAAGATTTTTATCTTGTTACGCCAAAGAAGTATAACTTCTTACGTGTGTTCATAAGTACACACTCAGTTGTTTTGCTTGCGCATTTATGAGTGTGTGACATTTTATTGCCCTTTTATTTAATTTTTAACTGAGCAAGGGTTTATCTAACCAAAAGTAAATTATCTTACGTGTTTTTCTTATTTCAGGCGAAAATAAAACAAGATTTTACCTATTTCTTTATTATAAGAAGTATAAATATAACCACATACATTTTAACCTTCTTTCCAAAGTATACTAGGAACCCTTATGGTTTCGCTATGTCCGTCCGTCCGTTTGCACGATAGCTCAGAGATCCTTTGTACAAGAAAGCTGCGTAAATTTTTAGTTACATAACACCAAAAAAAATGCAATGAAAAGATATTACTAATTATGTTGCATATTACGGGACCCTTATAGTATTACTTTGTTGTCCGTCTGTCAAGACCCTTTTTAGGGTTCCGAAGTAAACTAGGAGCCCTTATAGTTTTGCTATGTCCGTCCGTCCGTCCGTCCGTTCGCACGATAGATTAGAGATCCTTAGTACTAGAGAGCTGTAATTTGGTATGAATATACATATAAGTCACGGCAACAAAGTCATTAAATCAGTGTAGCTTCCCTACATGTAAAAAGGGAATGTTACTTTTTTTCTCACGTGCCCCATAGTGTTGGGTATCGTTGAATAGATTCTTAAAAAATATTGTGGGTTTTTTAAAAGGGCATTGGGCCCTTCTTTCGTTCCCACTATTATAACTTCTGTAAACCAGAATTCTGTAAGCCAGGAACCCGCAACGAAATTAATCAGAAGCATAGGAGGAGTAGGAAAATACATCCTGTTTCCCTTCCTTTTCAGCAGGAGACAGCAAAATAGTAAAAACATAAAATCGATACGAAATGAGACTTTTACAATCAGGTTAAGCCAGATTGCTGTTGCACCACGGAAGTTTGGAAATTAAGGACCTACCAAAAAGGTCTACTTAATTTTGCTGCCAGTAGTAAGAATGACAAAATCGCTTAAAGGCATGGAAGTTTCTATGTGTTTCCACAAGGTCAGAGTAATAAATTACACCGGATATGCATCGAACACTATCGAGCGTTTGACTACGTTCCTTTTGCCAAATATTACACTCCCAAAGAATATGATGTGAAGTTTGTTCATAGTTACAATTTAATGTAGAGCACTCGCAAAAAGGAGAAGGAACTAATTTAAACGAGAATAATTTAGCTTTAAAATTACCGTGGCTATTGGTAATTTTTTTTTCTTTAATATGTAGTGCTCCGAATATCCATAGACCGTGCTTTTCTGGAATCAACGATTTCGGGCAATAAACATTTCATATAAAATGATTTTAATTTTGGTTCCATTTTATTTGCCCAGAAGTCGTCGTCTTTTGAAATCCATTCTATTTTAAGAGGGTTATCTGAACCAGTCCACACAGCAAGCAAACATATTTCTTTTTTTGTGACGTGCAACTGTCCCTGAATTTAGTAGAACCAGTCATGTTTCGTGTTCACGGCAGTTCTCCCGTTCTGAACACTCCAAAATTTAATTTTCTTTGCTCTTATGGCGTCTTCAGCATCTATGCCGAAAGCAGAAACTGGGCATTTAATTTCAATGATACCGTCATCGAAAAAGCCATCTGGTGTTGCACCCAAGAAAAAATATTTTTCATCTATGTGCAACCCATATTTTTGAATCAAGATATTTTCCTGCTTTGCTAGTTGTGCCAAAGCCATAGCTTCGTTATTGACGTGACAACGTCTTATAATTCGATAGAGCTGGCTGCACGCACGAAAAAACATGACTCATGCGGCGTTACCTCGCTCTGAGGCGTTCCGTTTAAGGCTTGGAGTACAAGCGAGAGCTTAAGACGTTGTCACGTTCAACTATCGTCTGTAAACCAACTTTACAGACAACCGATTTTTTTTTACCATGTTGGATAGCTGGCACGTGGCTTATTAAATAGCTATAAAGCATGTTCTTTACCAGAGGTGCTGAACTGATATGTTCACGTCGCTTGCAGACTTTGGAGAAATTTGACGCTGTTAACAGACTCCTTCTTAGTTCCAGCCACAGAGCGCTTTCTGCTTGTAGGACAGTGTCTCTCGATTTCATATCGGTCCAGTATTTGTTGTTTTAAATTATACAAAAACAGCTCTTTGGCGATTTCATATTCTTCCATTGGCATATCAGGCTTTGGCATTTTTTTCATTTTGGCATTGGCATATCATTTAGTTATTATATAACATAACGGTGATAATTACCATGCCTGAATCAACTTGGAAT